>JBBBDQ010000872.1:3012500-3425000 GCA_037127315.1 Ascarosepion bandense | reverse complement strand
TAGATATGAACACACTGAAGATAGATAGATAGATAGATAGATAGATAGATAGATAGATAGATAGATATGAACACACTGAAGATAGATAGATAGATAGATAGAGAGAGAGAGAGAGAGATATGAACACACTGAAGATAGATAGATAGATAGATAGATAGATAGATAGATAGATAGATAGATAGATAGATATGAACACACTGAAGATAGATAGATAGATAGATAGATAGATAGATAGATAGATAGATAGATAGATATGAACACACTGAAGATAGATAGATAGATAGATAGATAGATAGATAGATAGATCGATATGAACACACTGAAGATAGAATAATAGATAGATAGATAGATAGATATGAACACACTGAAGATAGATAGATAGATAGATAGATAGATAGATAGATAGATAGATAGATAGATATGAACACACTGAAGATAGATAGATAGATAGATAGATAGATAGATAGATAGATAGATAGATAGATAGATAGATAGATATGAACACACTGAAGATAGATAGATAGATAGATAGATAGATAGATAGATAGATAGATAGATATGAACACACGGAAGATAGATAGATAGATAGATAGATAGATAGATAGATAGATAGATAGATAGATAGATAGACAGATAGATAGATAGATTAAGAACGATTAAAATTTACAGATCAACTACTAAAGTTTCGCCGTTACCGACACTTCGCATTGTCTGAACGGTTTACGGCCACATTACTTTGAAACAGCGATTCTTGTATGATCACCAAAGTTAAGCAACGTCGATCCTGGTCAGTACCTAGTTGTGTGACTGCATCTAAGAATACCATGCGCTGAGAGCTTGGATCTGCAGGTCGTTTAATTGATGATAGCTCGGATATTTAATCGGAAAACAGATTTGCAATTCAAGTTTGCTTCGTTATATTCACTCACACGCAAATACCCTTAATAAAGGTAAGAATACACCTCTTTCTCTCAGATATGGGTTAAATAGTAAAACTTGTATCAGTAAATCATTAGTATCCCTAAAAAAAATTTTCATAATCTAAATTTTACTTTACCGGCTTTAAACAACCTGGAAGAGATTGATAAGACGTAGAAAACGAATCAGTCAAACATGCATTGGCCGAGAATAAAAGTTCATTTTCCAAATATATTAATTATATTATGGGATGACAAAAAGGTGTATATTTATTTTGTCTTAATTATTTATGTAAAATAAAAGGTTTCTTTATGACAGCTTCAAAGTGCTTCAATAGGTATATTTTGTGAATATCTACATCCCTAAAGGATTTCTAATTTTATTTACTTATTTATTTTAGGCAACGCCTATCACATTCGATAACTAAATTTAAATTGAATTTCTACAAATGAATAAAAGTTTTTTTGAAGCTTTAATTTTAGCTTTAATTGAAAGCCAAGAGATTAAATTAACAAACTCCAGTAAGCAAAATATTCTGGTGTATTTCAAATCAAAATTATAATGATTGGAATTTAATTTTTTCCAGATTTAAAAAAAAATTAATTTTTGATCGACCGACAAAATTTGTAAACAGAAGTCGATTCTCGGTTTTAAAAAATCTTGCAAAAATAAAATATACCTCGTTGCCACATTATTGTATTCAAATTAGCAAATTTAAATTTCCATTAATCTGATTTAAGACAGGTTTTACTTGCTTACAGCCTGAAACTGTACTACAAAATCGTTTCTTAATTACGGTAGCCTTGTTATCAGTGTTATCAACGTGTTATGAGAGGTAATAAGTGACATGACAGACGGAAACGGTCAAAAAGGGCTAAGTATAGAGGACAAAAATAACATAGTTTTATGTAGCTTAATCGTACGCTCCGTCTTTTGGGTTTTAACTATATAGTAAAATTTAAAAATTAACACAATATTTTCAGCAATTATCCAATATTTTATAGAATTTTAGTTAGTTTAGCTTTATAGCCTTAAGTTTGAAATTTTTTATGAAAAATAAAAATTAAAATAATATAAAATGTTCTTTTAAAATACTTTTACAATTCAATAGCAGAGAATGGAATTATATGACAGAGGTAACTCAATAATTTATAAAATTTTATGGCATTTATTAATTTTTATTCTTAATATCTATTTTTCATATTATTTATTAGGTACCTCCATAAACTGTGAATTTCACAATTATGTTTTTAAGAATGTAGGAATTAAAATATAAAACCTGCTTGAAATTTTGAAGGAATTATTTGTAGGGTACAGGAAACACGGAAGTGAGATAAAAGAATTGTACCCTGTCAAAGGAGGAAATTTTAAAAGATTTTTTAAACTTTCTAAATTATTATTAAAAAAACTAATAAAAATGAAAACATTTCTTGTAAAAATTCATCATTCATTGAAAAAGAATTATCTTCAGGCTGTCATAGCCTTAATATACATCTATCTAATCTAGACCTATTTATAAATGGAACTTTATCTCTGTGTGTGTGTGTGTGTGTGTGTGTGTGTGTGTGTGTGTGTGTGTGTGTATCCGTTACCTATAGACTCCGAAACGGCTGAACCGATTTTCTTGAAAATTTACACAGTTATACTATAAGCGTCTGTGAGTGTTCTTAGCTTGATTTTAAGTCGAGGTACCCCCGATAAATATCGAAAATCGATAATCGAAAAAATCGGGTTATAGAAGGAGTGGTCCGATTTTAATCAAATTTGACACACTCATAGACAAAGACATAAGAAAAGATATTCAGAAGTTTCAAGGTTGCAGTTCTTACAATAGTGCAGAAAATCGATAATATATATATATATATATATATATATATAAAAGGCAAGATGTTTGTGTGTGTGTCTGTTTATCTCCCTGTATATCTGTATTATTTCAGCCCTTTTATTTTGGTTTTGCTTCGGGTTTGGCTCTAAGTAGGTATAATTGTAGTTCTTAGTCTCAGCCATGATACTATTTACTCAAAGGACTTATTTAGCCTTCAAAATTCAGTTTACAACGAAAAAAACTTATTTGATATCGATACCAGGAAATCAAAATTTCACTTAGAGCCATTCATTTTTCTTTCAGTATACGGTTTCGCTTTAACTGGAAACAAATATTGCTTTTTAGTCTTTCATACCAACGTCCAAAGAGTCTGAGCTCCAGAACCATAGATTAGTTTTAAAGCTTTCATGACACCCGAGCAACGCCGGGCCATTCTGCTACTTGTTTATAAAGCCAAATAAAAGTTTATCTAAACAACAAAATGGCATAGTTTTATTGCCTTTTTGTTTTCACAATTCGGAGCAGATTTTCTAAAAAATGGCTATTTTAGAAGAAAAAAAGCAGTTGATTAACATTTGCTAATGACTCCTAAATTTAATTAGTATACGGTATATAGGCGAACTTTCAGAAATTTCTAGGTATTTCAGTAAATTAATAAGTGGGGAGTAACACATGTAAAAATATTTTTATTGAGATTTTTAAAAATAATTATTTCACAAATGATTTTAGTCATTTGTGAATGAGTCCTAAAATTTTCATCAACATCCGATCGTTATTTGATTTTTTGCAAAAATTTCGAAATTAATATGTTTTTCACCAGCAAAAAAGTGACTATGTTACGATTGCCGTAAACCTTTGTAAAAATTGCGTCACTCACGGACAAAAAAAAAACAAGAATTTTACCAACATTTTGAACGTGTTTAGAAGAATGTAAAAAAATAATTAAAAGATACTTAGATCTAGCCTCTAAATAATAACACAAACATTTTGCCGATAAGACTTTGTTTTTATTTAGTTTGGGGTCTGTCTTTTCAGTGAATTCTTGGAGGTACCTTATTTTATTTAATAACTCCTATTCCTTAAGCGTCACTACTGGTAGTTTCTCCTCCTGCATAACAGACATTTACCAAACCCCTCTTCCCAGCTTTAAGTTTTTTTATTAATTTTCCAATTAATAAGAGGAAAGATATCTTTATTTAGCCCTTTTTAACGTTTCTGTTACGTCCATTACATCTCTCGATAACACATTACTGTTTCTTATATTTACATGTCTCTATCGATTGTGATTGCGAAGTTTTACTTTTAAGAGTCTCTTCGTAGAACGAATATAAATTTTAGCTTGAATACCTTCAAACTCAACAGACGCCTTATAAATCATATTATCCTTCAAGCAATTCCCACTGAGGGGCAGCGAATAATGGGTTTCTTTAATTACACATTCCACTTTACATTTCGGATTCTCGAATCGGAATCCTATTATGTTTTTTCTTTTGCATTTTTTTCACCAATATGTCAAAATTCGGAATACATCTATATCTTTATTAAATATAATTTTTATTAAAAACGCAAGGCAGATTTCTTAGGGAAATGCTTTTCTAGTAGCTTGAAAAACTTTAAGCTAGTTTTTGTGTTCACACAAAATTGAACGTTGTAAACTAAATCACATTTCATTTTCTGTTTTTTTTTCTTTCATTTTTTTGTTTTGTCGTTATTTTTTGTTTTTTATCTGTTTTTTTTTCATTTTCTTTTTTTCTTTCATTTTCTGTGTTTTGTCCTTATTTTTTTATTTTTATCTGTTTTTTTTTTCATTTTCTGTTTTCTTTCTTTCATTTTCTGTGTTTTGTCGTTATTTTTTATTTTCTGTTTTTTTTTCTTTCATTTCCTGTATTTTGTCGTTATTTTCTGCTTTTCATCTGTTTTTTTTTTCATTTTCTGTGTTTTGACGTTATTTTTTTTCTTTTATCTTTTTTTTTTTTGTTTTTTCATTTTCTGTTTTTTTATTTCTGTTGTTTTGGTTTTTCTTTCGGTTTCTCATAGTGTTTTTTTTTTCTGAAATTTAAAATAGAATTATAATTTTTCATTATCAAGGCGGCCCCGTCCTTTAACTTATTGAATATAATTTCGTTTGACGAGTTAGTTTATAACATATATTAAATACATTTCAGTATTTATTTCATTATGCTTTTTGGTTAACTGGTTGGTTAATTAGTTGATTGAAAGGTTGGTTTGGTGAACATTGTATTTATATAATGCAGCTGCTTTTGGTTTCCTATATGGCACAACGACGTTTTTGCTCAAATCCAGCTTAACGGCATAAAATTGAACAAACTTAACTTTTGCATTATTTACACGTGGATTATTGTCCCTATCTTTGTTGTTTTACTGTTTTTTATATTTACATGCGTCTATCGATTGTGATTGTGAAGTTTTAATTTTAAGAGTCGTAGAACGAAGTGCTGAAGCCGTTGCGCTAAAGCTTACACGGATACAACCGATAAAAGAGGATACAACAGCCGAAATGTCGTGATATCAGCAACGATTAAATAATGTAAATAATGATGACTCTTCGTCCTAGAAATTCCACATTCTTCTATGTGCGGCCTCTTTTCGATCATGGTTTTCATGGGAAATTTCAATTGTATCATTCCGATTCTAAACAAAAATGTATCTTTTTTGGTTTCCATAACTTCGTCGATGCTCGCATGTTAAGTCCATGTTACTCTCAACATAGTGTTGTAGAGCGATATTTCTGTCGCCTATAGTCTCTTCTTAATCTGTAAGGAGATTGTCCGGCATTCCCTGTCATATAATGACTGACCATTCATATTCGAGGATACCCGTCTACTAGAGTGGCTATCTCGTCCCCATTGCAGACGCCTGCTCAGGCACATTTATGTTTGTTCAACCCACTCAGAGCCCACCTGTGGTTTATAGCACAACCATCGAAGACTCCTCAAAGAGAGCCGTCTACTCAGTTTCACTCATAAGACTTGCGTCAACCCGTGGTATGGTTTTCAGGCACTTTGCCCCTAGGATCATTACCTCCAGACTGATAACATCAAGAAGTCACCTTCCTGACAAATTGACCATGATAAGATTCGAACTCGGGCTTCATGGTCAGAAAGCGAACCTTCTGACCACTCGGCCACTCGTGCTGTCTGTATAAGAGAAATGATATTACATAATAGTCCAGTACACCTTCACCATATCAGAATTAAAACCAAGTTACTTGATAAATTTAAATAATCTTCTGATATACTATCCTTTTCACTCCCAAAGATCATGCTGATTACGTATCTCTCCCGATATTTGCTTTTCAACTTGAGTGATATTTCTCAATTGTTTCGATGGGTTGTTTGTTGGTTACCAAAATACTTTCTTATTCTTTGTTTGTTTGTTTTTTTGTTTTTTGGGGGTTTTTTTTTTTTGTTTTTTCTTTTTTTTTCTTTTTTTTTTTTTTGGTGGTGGTTATATATAGAGAAATTAATGAGATTTCTGTTTTCGTTTTTAAGAAAGAAATTACGGAACCAATAACAGATTTATTTGGTTTGTTCATAAAATTATTCTTATTCTAGAAATTAAAAATTGATAATCTAAAAACCGCATGCAAAACAAAAACTCTATCCTCTATTATTTAGTCAAAATAATAAACTCTCATCTTTAGACAGTCTGGTAAAATTCAGTAATAACACATTCACCACTTCACTAAACAAAAAACACCCTCCCGGCTGGGGTAGAAATGATCAATTAAGACCAAATAAGACCAGTTTAAGACCAGTTTAGACCGGTTTTGAACCTATTCACCGTGGATAGGTAATGTTTTGACCATGACCTGGGCGTACGCGCTCATGTTACCCACATTAAAAAAGACCTTGTATCACATCTCTCTCAAGTGGGGAGAAAGGTAAATATCACCTCAGCTCATCGGTCAGGATCAAAGTGTAGTATCTGTTCTCAGATACTCGTTGCCTGTTCGCCGGCCGGGAAGCAATGACCAGCTAAGACTAGTTTTGACAAGCATGACCAACTAAAACCAGCTTTTTACCCAGTTAGCGCATAAGCGGGGTTTGGGTAATATTTTACCAATAGCCTGAGCGTACGCACTCAGGTTCCCCGCGTTAAAAACTGACCTTGTGTCAGAACTCGTTCCAGTGGGGGAGTAGGGTAGATATCAAGTGTACTATCTGTTCTCAGATAGTCACTGCCTGCTCGCTAGCCGGGTTTGGAAACAATGACCACCTAAGACAAGCTCCGTACCCAGTTAGCGCGTAATCGGGGGTTGGGTAATCTTTCACCAGTGGCTTGAGCGTTCGCGCCCGGGTTCCCCAATTTAACTATCCGACCTTTTGTCACATCTTGTCTTAGTGGGGGAGGACGGGTAAATAAACTTCTGCGGCTCCTCGAGCAGGATCAATGTGTAGTATCTGTTCTCAGATACTCACTGCCTGCTCACCAGCTTGGAAGCAATGACCAACTAAGACCAGCTTTGCGTAATCTTTGACCAGTTGCCTCAGCGTACGCGCTTAGGTTCCCCACGTTAAATACTGACCTTGTGTCACAACTCCAGTGGGGAGTAGTGTAAATCCCGACCAGCTAAGACTAGGTTTTGACCAGCTTTGACAAGCAATGACCAGCTAAGACAAGCTTCGTACCCAATTACCGCGTAGGCGGGGGCTGGGTAATTCTTGACCAGTAACCCGGGGTCCCCACTTTAAAAAATCCATGTCATATCTCGCCTCAGTGGGAAGGACGGGTAAAAAACCCCGCTTCGCTACACACAAGAAAACTACGAGCAGAAACTCTTGCCACCTTGATCTTAACAATGAATTCCCACTTAGATATAAAATAGTAGTTATAAAAATGTCTTCAAGAGAGCGCACGAAAATTCTTTCTCTCGTTCTCTTTTCCTTAAAGAACTCAATAATTCTGAAACAGATGCTAGTTAATAATGATTTTTCTAACTACCTCATCGACCATTAGATTGCTATATTTCTTTCTAAAATAACTAATAGCAATACTGAATATACAGATGATAACAATAATATTAACATCTTCTATAAAAGCTAAATGCATATTAACTATAAACAAGGACAAATGTTCTCTTAGAAATATTATAAAGAAAAACATACCTCCAGTCAAACTGAACAAGAAAATCAAAATAATTATTTACTACTAAAAATTAAAAACAGTTAATCTTATCACCAGATATAACAACATAACTGTAAAATTTAAATTAAGGAAAACTAATATTAATTATGAATTCACATGCTCCCTAAGAAACGATGTTCCTAATGAAACCAAACTCATAAATAATTATATTTATCATAACACAAAATGCCAACTAACTATAGATCATTTAAATACACACAGAAACTTAGGAAACTTCATCTGAAAAAGATTAGTAGACAATACAAGGATAATAGCTGCAACCCCATGTAAAAAAAAGAATAAAAATAAGGGAAGCACTAATAACAAAAGTTCACCTCTAGTGTTACAAGTAGTTTTGTTGGTCTCTCACAGAACAGCGTCCCCACACATAGTAATCAAAGGGTTGCAGCCTAGGGAGTTAGGTGACCAGATGAAAGGGTAGCAGAAATTGTCTGACAGCCATGACAGTGTTCCACTGATTGTATGGCATGGTGCAGAGTCCTGTTGCCAGATATAGGGTCTTCAGCAGCCACTCTCTTAAAACAAAAAAGCACTACTTCGTCAAGACACTTGATGTAAGCCTCTGTGTTGGGTCTGAGGCCATGTGAGAAAATGAATAGAGGCGTAACATCGACATCACTAGTGGTCATTCCAAACAACTAGACCCATACAACTCTTTCCGAATCCACTGCACTGTCTTCAGTCTGACACCCAAACGTTAGAAATGTAAAATTAAAAATATAAGATGGTGACAATTTACCCATCGCACTCTGATCATATGAATCTATTCCGTTGGGCACCTCGAGATAGTATAATGGTTAGCAAGCTTCTCTCGCTAGGACCATTGTAATTGAGTAGTGAGTTTGATCCTCACTGGGTGTCCCTTACTTTCGGCCTTGTGTCACATCTAAGCTACGCTTAAAAAGTCACCATATGAATCTATTTTCTTATCTTGCAGAGAGGCGTTAAACAGCAGGGAATACAGGCCTCTCAGGCCTTAGTTGTCAACCAGTATAGAAGAAGGAATTCAAAACCATGACAAATGCCTATTATCACCAAGACCCTCAACATATACGTCAAGCCTATAGCTAAAAAAATTACACCGTTGGTACTGAATTAAGAAGAAAAGCAGAAGTAAATAGGAGAGAAAGGGTTAATCCTTCCTGCAACTTTCACATGCATGATCTTGTGCTTCCCACAATTTCAGTCTTGATGGATTTGACTCTCTTTTAACAGTTTCGAAGCATTCGTTCCATGAACAATTTCGTACTCACAGCTTTATGATCCGAAAAGTGAAAGTTTATTCGCTCGCAAACTGCCATACAATTTATCTTAATATGATTAATATATATATATATATATATATATATATATATATATACAGAGAGAGAGAGAGAGAGACGGAGAGACTGAACCCACGCAATTTTACAATCTAAATAAATGACACTTTTTTTCATTGGTTTTGTTTACATTGGAGATTTTCATATCGTGTGTGTACGTATTGTTCTGTCATTTTCGAATCAAGATTGCGGCATCTGTGTTACCTTTTAAAGCGGCTTTCGTAGTAACCGGTGTGTCGGTGGGTTTTTTTTTTCCATTAGATCGTTTCGATGTTTGCTCCAGGCGTTCAAGCGTAAAATATACAATTTCTATAATTTTATCTACATAGGTAGGAGGTTATCTCATTTTCCCCCTTTTTTCTTTTTAACTTTTCTGTATATTAGATGGTCCCGGCTGTTACCCAATCAAACTAGATCGAAAATGCACTTGTCCTCTTGCGCACACACACATGCTCACGTTTTTACACTCAAACGCAACTAGATCAATAAACTCACAAAGATTATCAAGAAAAATACAAAAACGATCTGATAGATAGATAGATAGATAGATAGATAGATAGATAGATAGATAGATAGATAGAAACAGACTGAGGTAAATAGGTATAAAAAGACTCAGAAAAATAGACAGATATATTGAGACTGAGATAGATATAAACAGACTGAGATAGATAGATAGATAGATAGATAGATAGATAGATAGATAGATACCAGCTGACTGAAATTTTTAATTTGTCCAGTATTTAATGTATAAGTAACATGGCGTGAAATCAGGCATTTGAAATAAATAAATTCATTCAGTTACTTAACTGATTTAACTTTCGTGATAAACCCTTGGGCGATCATGTCTCTTTCGACTGACTAGACAGAAGTCTTTCCCGCAATAGGTTGCCATTTCATTCTGCGGTAGACTTCTTGCCAAGCAAGGATATAGAACCCAATCTGTCTTGCTATTGAACTCTTTGCTTGAGAGAGAAGAGATTGGTTAATACCTTTCCCAAGGGTATTTAAGCGAAAGTGAATGCAACAATTCAATTGGAGCTCGAACTCGGCTCTCTGATTTCTCGTTTCGAGCCGTTATTCGCTGCATCACAACACACATCCGAATTTCGCTTGTGTTCGTTACCTCAAATGTCATGTTCCTGTTAATGTCTATAGAATTCTGAGTAATCAAGTGATTATTCATAACTATTGAGGGTTTTGTTTTACATTTGCACCCCATAAAATATAAGAAAAAGAAAAGTGAAAAGTTTGGAAAAGAGAAAGCCGGAAACCACATCCTAAACAGGGAACAAGGGATGAGCCTCTACACCTGTACAATACAACTTTCTTGTTGCGGCTTTCACTCGGGATTTGTTGAGTTGTCTCTGTCAATCGAATCTAACGCATCTCGAAATAATGCTAACCAAACGTTGCAAAGCTCGTATTCGTTTTGATATGCGAATTCATACTAAGAGTTTGAGTGAAAATTTGAATTGACAAGCGGTCCATAGCCACATGCATACACACTTTAGGGGTGCGATACAGAACACAACGATGGTTTGAGTTCGGTTTATGTGCGTTGTGGTGCATTGGATATCGGCTCGGAACGAGAAATCGGGTAGCTGAGTTCGAATTCCAGCTGAATTCATTGCATTCGCTTACGCGCAAATACCCTTGGGAAAGGTATTTATCCGTCTATTCCTACCAGTTATGGGTTAAATAACAGAACAGATTGGGTTATATAGCCTTGGTCGGCAACCAGTCTACCGCAGAAAGCAATGGCAACCTACCACGGGATAATCTTCTGCTCAGTCAGTCATGTCTCTTTCGAGACATGATCGCCCAAGCGTGTATCACATATGGCACTTATCTGACTGATCCCAGACTGGTTGTCACCCAAAGTTATAAGACTCAGTCTGTCTTGCTCGTTTACCCATATCTAGGGGAAAAGTGATAAATTCATACCTTTCCTAAGACCCTAAGTAAATGTAACTCAGCTGGAAATTGAACTTGGTTCTCCGAATTTTCAGTCCTAGTTGTTAATCATTAGTCTAAAATGCCTCAATATCTAATAATCTTCTAGTTTAGTTTAGATTCAAAGTTTTCTTTCTTCTAAACTGGTTGCCAACCATGACTGATAATTTGGGGAATTTTTCTCATTCCCAGTTAGTAATACCTACGCTACCTGCACATAAAATTAAATGTTATACATGTTTCTAATATTGCTCGGAATGTTCTTCCAATCTCTTTGTTTTTTGGTAGTGTGGAAAATGAACTTTATTTATCCCGTTGTTTTCTCTTACACTTAATTATGCCTCGGATTTTCATTGCTGTTGTTGGAGGGTGTTGAATTGGAATGCCAAATTATATGGCCACTTAGAGCAGGGATTTTCAAACTGTGGTCCGCGGGCCACAGGGGGTCCGCAAGGATAAAATAGGGGGTCCGTGGATTAACTCGTCACGTGAAATTCAAAGTATAATTTCTCAATGTCTGGATATTTATTTTTACTTATTAATGTTAGCAAATGACAAAAGCTTGCACTATCGCTCATTACATGTCAACGTTCTTTATACAAAAAAATATTTTACACATGCAAGAGATTGATGTTCAAATTTACTTTTTAAGGTTATAGTTGGTCTCTAGACTAAAATTTGAAATATAAAGGGGTCCGTAAGTCAAAAAGTTTGAAAACCCCTGTCTTAGAGGTTCGTTTTTGGAGGTCTGGAATATTAATTCCTCAAACTCATTTTTAATTACTGATCTGAGAAACGTTTGTATATAGACGACAGTTTCTACAATTTTCAGCGAGTTGGATACTTTACATGGCATCTATATGAAAGTCTAGATCTGAAGAAGCTGTTGAAAAATATGATTCGATAATTTGGTGAGCTTGGTCTGGTCTACTAGCATACAAATTTTCGTTTGAACATCAAAACACGGCCAACGCGTCATGTCCAGCATGCGTAGCAATTCTTCTACATGGTCATCCAGTCTCAAAAAGACCCAAAATAAGTTCCGATACAAACAGCTCTAGTAAAATAAAAAGATCATACCGATGATTCAGTGTCTTGACACCTGCATGTCTGAAAATCTTACACTGCATTGCACCTCTTTGTCGCTATATGCGTCACAGTGCAAATGACAGAGGCATGCAGCATCAAAAGATGGCTGAAGAGAGTTGCAAATCACAAGAAGGATTTTGAAAATTTTATCAGAAACTGAGTACTGTTGTTGTATTGGGGCGGAAGCTGCTCAGTTCACACTTCTCAGTCGCAATAAAGTTCAAATGTGTCTCCGAGTTCTTGTGAGTGAGAGTTTATTTCCGCACTACGACCTCTCTCTCACAGACAGAATGTGGCAAGCCTTTAACTGCTCTATTGCTATTTCTGTGGAAAATGCTCAGAGAAACTACATTTCTTCGTTCCGCTCAAAATTCTACCGACTAGCATCGACATACAGCAACCAGGTCAAAATCAGAATGTGATGCTGTTGTATTTTCCATCAAGACAGATAGATAGATAGATAGATAGATAGATAGATAGATAGATAGATAGATATGAACAGACTGAGATAGATAGATAGATAGATAGATAGATAGATAGATATGAACAGACTGAGATAGATAGATAGATAGATAGATAGATAGATAGATAGATAGATAGATAGATAGATAGATTGATTGATTGATTATCCAACGAATATATAAATGTAGATACAAAAAGTCTGAATTTATCTGCTCTTGGAAGATGGAATGAATGGGAAGAAACCCAGCATTTTTTCAGAAATTAATCGTGAATCGCAGACACGCGGCAGTTTTCATCAAAACCAAGTTCAAATATATGGAATACACACGTACACGCGCACACACACATACATACATACATTTAGCGTGTGATATACCATACATACATGCATTTATTTAATAATTATTTTGTGGATACCCATCTTTGAGTAGACACTATCTATCTCTGTACTTTATCGCTGGTTCAAACCCTGCTGGAGAGTGCGTATTCTTTATTCTCTTAAATGTGCAGGCTGTTAGACGTAATTGGCACATAAAAAATAAGACGTCTACCAAAATAAGAGTGTCCACAAAATAATGTTTGGAATATATCGTTCATTCAGTAATGAATTAGAACATTCTTACTACTGGCCTATGTATACATGGTATATCACACGCTAAAAGTCTGCCTCCTTCTACCTATGGTTCAGAGGTAAAATCGCCGACTGACGCCAATTCGGTCGGGTTTCAATCCTGGGTAAAAAGCAATCGGATGTCTGACCGTACTGATGTACTATGAATACGCTGTGATACAGCGAAACAGTTCTGTTTGCAGATAACTATTTACGCTCTCACACCCTGATTGATCACTCTGGAAGAATGGTAGACTTTGAAAAAACAGTAGCTACTCTGGCATCTACGCATCTTTCATTCAGTAATGAATAAGAACACTCTCACTACTGGCGTATGAATACATGGTATATCACACGCTAAAAGTCTACCGAGCGCCCATAGTTCAGAGGTAGAATCGCCGACTGACACCCATTCGGTCGGGTTTCAATCCTGGGTAAAAGCAATCGGATGTCTAACCGTACTGATGAGCTGTGATACAGCGAATCAGATCTGTCTGCGGATGACTATATATATATATATATATATATATATATATATAATAACGGTATATATTTTTACATATCAAGAGAAATATTGAAGAAAAAGAAAACCGACAAAGTCCAAAAGAACGAAACGCTTCACAAAATACCTTTTTCGAATTATATATATATACACACACACACAAACGAATGAGTGTATTTGGGCATCGATCGATATCAGCCAGTTAATACGTGTTACACGCTTGGGTGATCATGTCTTTTTTGTGACATGATTGACTAGGCAGAAGATTTTCCCGTAGTTGTTTGCCCTTACTTTCTGTGGTATAGATATTGGTAATAAATAGATTTTTTTAATAAAATGAAAAACCTTTTTGTTTTTAATGTATTGTTAGATGCCGACAAATTGTAACATTTTCACAAAAGCTTCAGCGATCAAGCCAGTCTCATAGAATAAGTTTTGTCTGTTTATCATGAGCATACTTTATATTCATACAATCGATTAAACAGCTACAATATACAGACTATAAATTTATTGAATGCATATATGAATTTTTTGTATTTTTTAATAAGCAAAATAAACCTTTTTCTTCGCTTTCTTTCATCTATCTATCTACTCTGTAAATATCACTGTCTGTTGCCTTTTTTTGTTTCTTTTGTGAGATTTGTTTTTGTCTGTATAAATTTATATCTTTTCAAAAGAATTATTCCCGACCAGATGGTAGTGGTTTGCAAAACAAACATATCACACCATGCATCACCTACCACATATCTATGCTTTGTAATACATCTTAAAACTATATGGAAAAAAATTACGTTGATTACAGAAAATAATAAACAATTTACTGACAATTAAATCATTTAGTTAATGTGGATGTATATGCATATCACTTATACCAGGCAGTTTAGTGGTAAGCATCACGAAACTAATTCATTGTCGTTGCATTCACTTTTATAAAAAATATCATTGGAAAAGGTACGAATCCATCCTTTCTATCCCTTGTTATTACTTTTTCTAAAGAAATAATAATGCGACTAATTCATTGTTTCCGTCTCTTAAGTAATTGACTGTCTTAATGACTGAGCTGAGTGCATGGTCATCAGCAAAAGATACAACCCAAAATGCCAAATACAGGTGGGGGATAACAGAATCAAGCAAGTACAAAAATTTAAGTACCTAGGAAGTGTTCTAACAGGAGATGGAAAGTGCGACACGGAGATCCGAAGGTGAATCGGCATGGCACAGGACGCATTCCAGAAGATAAGCAAAATACTAACACACAGGAAAATCTCAATAGAAACGAAGAAAAGAGTGCTAGACTGCTACGTGATGTCAGTTCTTCAATACGGCAGTGAATGCTGGACAATATCATCGAAAATGAGGACACAACTGGAAGCGGCCGAAATGTGGTTCTACAGAAGGATGCTACGGATATCGTGGACTGAGCATACAAGCAACGACGAGGTGTTAGAAAGAATGGCAACAAAAAGGAAATTGATGCTGAGCATCAGGAAGAGTACCTGAAGTACCTGGGACATGCAATGAGGAAGGAGAGCCTGGAGAACCTGATACTGACTGGACAGATAGAAGGAAGGAGAGACAGAGGAAGGCTGCGGATAACATATTTGCAGGGTCTGATCAGGTGGATGACGGAACGGGGGTTGCCAGGAGCAACAGGAGCAAATATACTAAGAGCCACAAGGGATAGGGAGACGTGGAGAGCCATGATCGCCTACGTCCTGAAGGGACAGGGCACATAGAAGAAGAAGAATGACTGAGTTGTAGATTTTTTTTTCATAATATCACTTATTTGTTTTCCTTTAATCGGTAATACATTCTACATGCTTTTAATGTTTTTTATATGGTTCTAAACCCGTCAGTCGTAAGAAAAAGTCTAAAGCACAAATTATAGCGCAATTATAAAAATCCTAAGTATCTCTTAAAATTCAACAGAGTCAGAAGTAATTTCCGTTTTTTGATAACTAATTATAATGACGAATATTTCAACCTGAATACTAAACATATGTTGCAATTAAGAATAAATCTGGAGTGCACTAAAACACCAATGGCATCGCACAGAGTGGATTAAAGAAAAAATATTGTCCTCTTTCACAACGCAAAGCCGTCTAAAGCAAGAATAATGCCGGAAAAGATTTTGCAACCCAGTGGGGTTTTTTTTACCCATTCACCATTGAGGATCTGCGGGGCGATTAGATGATGAACCAGAGCCTGTACACATTTTACATGAAAATTCATATAGTTCATGGTTAAAAACTTTAACCTATATAATATTGTTTAAATCATAACGGTGAAAATAATCTCTTGAAGGTATGTCAGCCTTTATTTATTAATCCAATTCAAGCAGTCTACTTTTCCTGCATTAGTTATGTTTTGTGATGAATACGTACGTCTTCAATGTTCTTATTTAGCATACTTCTTAATGTTATTATAAAAAGATGTATGTAGAATATTTTAGTGCATTTGTTGAATATCATTAATCTGGATATTTTCTGGAAATGCAATCCAAATATCCGGTATGAACATGACTGATTGCAATGAAATTTTTATAAATAATTTTCTGATTAGTCAGTCAGTCAGTTGAGTGCCATACGTGATACACGCTTGGGCGATCATGTCTCAACAGAGACATGACTGACTGGGCAGAAGATTATCCCGCAGTATGTTGGCATTGCTTTCTGCGGTAGACTGGTTGCCGACCTAGGCTATAGAACCCAATCTGCTCTGTTATTTAACCCATAACTGAAAGGAATAGGCGGATTAATACCTTTCCCAAGGGTATTTGCGCGTAAGTGAATGCAATGAATTCAGCAGGAATTCGAGCTCGGCTTCCCGATTTCTCGTTCCGAGCCGATATCCAATGCACCACAACGCGCATTCTGATTAGTACTTTCCTTTAAAACAAACTTTTAAAAGATGTCCACATTGTTTTTCGTTCAACACTTTTTGTTTGAGTTTAAACCCTGTTTTTTGTTCAAATCTATAGAGATATTTCATTGAATTGCAATGTAATGGCATTACAATTTTTTTAACCATTAGAAATTTTATTACTTTTCTTATTTTAGTAACATTTTACCCATAGCAATGTTAATTATCCTTACAATAGAGTTACAAATAACCGACAAAAAGCACTTTTTAAAAACTGGTTTCTTTCTTGTCTAGTTAAGCAGATTCTCGCCCGGAAGATCCTGAAAAATGCATATATAATGACTTAAAATATACTAATGGGATTAATATCATTCTAAACTAGTGATAGTCACCACATTCGGAATTTTTTTCTTCTATGTGCCATGTCTCTTCAGGACGTAGGCGATCATAGCCTTCCACGTCTCCCTATCCCTGGTAGTTTTTAGCATGCTTTCTCCTGTTTCCCTACCCAAACCGCGCCCTGCCCTCCACCTGATCAGGTCCTTCAAATATGTTATCCGTTGCTTTCATTTGTCTCTCTTTCCCTCTATATGACCTGTGAGTATCAGATTCTCCAAGCCTTCCTTCCTCATTACATGTCCCAAGAACTTTGTTTGTATCCTCAAATTCTATAACAAAACATATTTATCCTAAAACCTTTCTCTTATGCAAACCAGATTCAAATGTTCGGTGAAAACATTTTCGCATCAGAACTGTATCGAAGTAACTAATAAATTGGAACAAGTCATTTTAAATAATGTCATATATAAATGGATAAAATTTAATTATACTTTATTTTATGAAGAAAAAAATTGATAATCGAAAACGGAAATTATTTATATGAATTTTATTCTCCATAAAATTGAATTTTATTAAATTATATATTACCCATTATTTCCAATAACAATAATAATAACAGTAATAATAGTGCTAATACTAATAATTGTTATATTTCAGTTCGTCTCGAAAAACCCACCGAGAAC
Organism: Ascarosepion bandense; assembly: GCA_037127315.1. Lineage (NCBI taxonomy): Eukaryota > Metazoa > Mollusca > Cephalopoda > Sepiida > Sepiidae > Ascarosepion > Ascarosepion bandense. The sequence goes on along the minus strand of JBBBDQ010000872.1, from coordinate 3,407,269 downwards.
AAACTCGGAGGGGAAAAAAGGGGAAGTAAAAAAAGAAACATACTAAGTACTCGTAGGAAATACTCGTAGGAAAGAAAAAAAACACGAGACGAGAACCCTAACACTAAAGCTCTCAATACAATAGTAGAGCAAAAAAGTATTTCCCATTTTAAAATGGGCAATATAAAATGGCGTTGTATAAAGTATAGAGCTGGAAGTAAACTCTGTAAATTGTGCGGTGAGGAGAAAGTAGCGATTGCATTATGTGAACCCGCACAGGATTTACTTAATTCTAAATCTGAGTTTTTGCATAAATGTAGACACATAAAAAATTGCCTCCTTGCTTAGTCATTTTTTTTTTTTTTTTTGTCAATAAATTGTTTTTCCTCCCTCTTTGTGTCTTTGGTGTCTTCTATGTTTGTCATGTGGGTGAGTAGCTATATTATACCGCTTTATTTCTTCTGTATTAGCCAATTTACTCTGACGAGCCGTAGGGTTAATCCTAGGTAGGTCTGTCAGCTCTTACTTAGATTTATTCTTTATATATATATATATATATATATATATATATATATATCCATGGTTATGTATTGAGAAAGAAAGAGTGATGAATAGATATAGCTTTTTGAATACCTTTCTTAATATGAATATTATATTTGTTAGATGCCAGTGTTTGAGTATACTACGGTTGGATTAAGCTAATGCAGCCTCTTTAACATGTTAAAAAGATACTCTGAAGTAAAAATTACGCATAAATATTAATTAGGTACATTCAATCATTTTCGTTTTCTAAATTTTAAAATGAATTTCTAAAAATAAAAAAAAGTTTTCTTGAAATTTTTATTTAATTGAAAGCTAAATTATTAAATTTACTATTTCCAGTAAGCAAAATACTCTGGTGTATTTCAAACAGAAATTATATTGATTGGATTCTAAAATTTTTCAATTTTTGTTTTTAATCTTTTAATTTTTTGGCCATTTTAAAGCGATCGACACATTTGTAAACAAAAGTTAATTCTCGGTTTTAAAAATCTTGTAAAAATAAAATATACATCTGTGACACATTATTATAACAAATTAGCAAATGTAATGTTAAATTAATCTGATTGACACAAGTATTACGTATTTATAGCATGAAATTTAGAATAAAACTATTTCTTCATCAGAGAGTTGAACTTTTTGACCTGTCCGCCGTTTATCAAATGTGTTGTCAGGTTATCAGATTAGAGATAAGAAGTGTATGCCGATCACAAGTGGCATAATTACACAAACATTTTCGGGTAAGGAGTGGAAACTCTGAATAATATAACCTTTTAATCTACACATAGAAATTACCATACAAAAAAAAACTTCAAATACACAAAAAAAATTAAGAATTACTTCAAAAATAGGAAGGCAGAACGATTTGTTTTCATTTTTTCATTTTCGATTACTAAATATAATCTTCGCTTAAAAAATTTTTAAACTAACCCCAACAAATCTTTGAAGTATTTCTAAAATATTTTTGAAACGTTATAAATTATTACAATTAGAAAAAAATTCAAACAATTCTTTTAAAATTTCATTATTAATCGAAAAGAATTTTTTCAGACTATAATGTCCTTAGTTTTTATTATTTATTTAAGCAATTAAAAGCTTATCAAATTAAATAATGTCATAGTTATATTGCATTTTTTATTTTACTATTCGGAGCAGAATTTCGGAAATAGAGGCAAAATTTTTCAAAAAAGTAATATATGATTTACATTCCTCAATGGATCCTGCACTTGTCTTATAAAACCATTTATTGCAACAAAATTTAATTTCTTAAAATTTCATGAATTTACGGAAAGGTGTGGGTAACAGATGTAAATTAAATATATTTTTTTACCAATATTTTTTAAATAATAATTTAAAAAATGATTTCATTCATTTGTGAATAAGTCCTGAAAGTTTCATTAAAATTCAATGGTCATTTGATTTTTGCAAGAATTTTTTTTTTAATCATCTCACCCCAAGCAAGGCATTCCACTGCCACTATTGCGCATGGGGCTACATAGGGGAAGGTAAAGAGAAGGATCGGTTAGACATAGGGAATGTCAGGAGGAAGGTGACAGATGAGTAAGGATACCGAGGATGAGATGGGAAGACTGTTTGATAGAATGGGAGCAGGTTAGTGTGTTAGGAGGTGTCTATTGACCTTACATTTAAACTCCTGGAGATTGTAGCCGTCGGGGAAGCAATCGTGTGGAATAGAATTCCACAGTCGGGAAGTGCGAAGAAAGAAACTGTTGGAGTAGAAGTTACGGTTGCATTTTATCGGTTTCACAGTAAAAGGGTGGGATCTAGTTGCTAATCTAGTATCTCGTTCAAATTCGTATTTAGGGGGCACCAGTGATCTAAGCTCATCGGAGCAGAAGCCGTGAAAGTATTTATAGAAAATTTATTTCCAAATTAATGTGTTTGTCACCGAAAAAATACACTAATTATGTAATAATACGTTTTTCGTTGTAAACTCTCGTAACGATTTGTTTACGAAAATAAAAAATAATTAAAATTTTGAACGTGTTAGAAGGATTGAAATTCTTTAAAAAATAATGTTAAAATAATCAGGTCTTTCTTCTTAATAGTAATATGAACATTTTGATAAAAAAGTTGGTTTTAATTAAATTCGGGGTCTTTTTTATTCACAGTATCCCTTCTTTTTAGCGATTTATTGGAGGGACCTAACATTAGGTCTTACATGATGAACTATCCTAGGGATAGAACTTATAAAACAGGTAAATAAATAAGTAACTTCAATCAGCATAATAAACACCCCTAGAAAAATATGAAGCAAAGAATTCTAACAAGACAACTGAGTAGATTTATCGGCCTCGATATAATAATGCTAACTAAAATGAATAATTAGAGAGGAAGTTCCCCATTTCGACATGTTTATATTGCCAAACGGTAAGATACTGGTTTCACGAGAAAGCTTGAAAGTATTTAATGCGAGGCACGGCTAGAGAAAGTGTGGGGCTTGTTGCATTTGCTACTCTTGCTTCTACATTAATCTGGTACTGAAATAGATATCCAGAAATGTATACACAAGCTGGTGTACAGACAAATAATATAAAAGTTATATTAACAAGAAATAAATGTGATTTCGATTGCCTCTTTGCTTAGTGGCATTATGCGTTATTTCATGACTATTATGGGTCATTTAATAACTTCTTATGGATTACCTGATGCAGAAATTCAATTTTTTGGGGAGCATTGATATATTCTTTTTCAAAAATGCATTGCTGCCAACCAATATATTCTTGAAAGAAAATTGTGTTGCTGGCATTTTTTTAAATGCATAGCTGGTAATATATTTTTATTATCTTTTACAATCTATTATCTTTGGGGACATTGTAAAGAGGCCACTACCACGGGTCATGGTGGATTGGTGAGCTGCCGGATGTAGATTATCGTCCTACCCAAAACGAATAAATACTCTCAAATCAAAGAATTCCATTAATTACATTCATATATATATATATATATATATATATATATATGTGTGTGTGTGTGTGTGTGTGTGTGTGTGTGTGTGTCTGTGTGTGTGTGTCTGTGTGTGTGTTTAAAGTAATTAATTACTTGATATATGTATGAATTAATTAATATATATTATAAGAAATTATACATTATATATATTTATTTGATTATATATATATATAATCAATTATCTATATATTACGTATAATTTCTTATAATATATATTAATTAATATATATATATATATTAATTAAATATATATATTAATTAATATATATATATATATATATATATATATATATATATATATAAATGAATATGTAACAAAGAAAACCATTACACTGTTCAAAATATTGATTTAAAACAGTGCTCAATATAAATATATTCATGGTAAATTATTAAATTATACTTTAGAACATGTACAAATTACAAGCTACTACAAAATTGAACATTTTATTTCGACATTGAAAGAACAATGTCTCGTCAGGTAGGTAATAATGATGGTAATTTTTAACTACCTGAAGAGATTTTGTTCTTTTAATATCGAAACAAAATATCCAATTTTATAGTAGCTTGTAGTTTGTACATAATTTATAATATATATATATATATATATATATATATATATATATAATTTTAGTGCAAAAAATTTGTCTCTTTAACTGACCAGGTATATGCCGACTTCGTAGCTTCGTGATGACACCGTTACGATGCCCTCATTCAATGGAGATGGGGTTATGGCTTGAAGAAATCTATTAGATTGAAAAACTACTAAAACAAACAATAATCTTGGCAGCAAGCATTATCATAACCCAACACTATATATATATATATATATATATATATATATATATATATATATATATATATATATTCAATGCGTTCGTATAATTTATGTGTAGAAGTCTATAATAATTCTAGTTTGTTTATGCAGGAGTTCCATTACTTTTTGTGAAGTGATGGAGAAACTTTCATGGCAAGAGATATAGTGACAAAAAGACTTTTTTTTTTTCAAGTGCACCGTTTTTTTAAGAACCTTCCTTCTACGGGTATGTTTATTGCTTTACTAAGTGAATTGCAATAAAATCTAAACATATGAAAGTGAATTCATGTATTTTCTTTATTTTTAAGAATTAGCAGCAAAAATGAAAAACATTATTTATCTATTAAATTGTTTATTTATACAGTTTCTTTATTAAATTACACATTGGGATGGCTAATTGCCACTTCCCAAACTTTATAAAATGTTAAACATTAATCATCTTCTTATAGTTGGTTCTCATATTCTAATAATTAAGTAAATGTTATAAATTTATGAATTAAAAATTCTTCTCAAATTGATTAATTTATAAATTAGTAAATAAAAATATTTTATTGCATTAATACAAACTCTATTAACTTTTAGAATGTTGTAAATATAAAATCATTCTTATAAATGAAAAAAAATTAACAAATGAATATTGTTTATTATTTTTGTTTTCAAGCCCTAAAAATGAATAAAAGCGTCTTGTTGACACTACGTCTTATTGTGGGGCGCGTTTCTCCATGCTTGCCACGTTTTTAATCGGTTCACCCCAAGCCAGATAAAAAACCAGGGGTTTACAGTGACCAAAACTGACAGAGAATGAACAGAGTGAAAATAAGGAGGATAGAGTATATAATGAAATAGAAATAGGCTTCAAAAGACAGAAGGTGGCGATTGACGTTGTATTTAAGTTTTCGAAAATTGTAGTTATTACAAGCGATAAAACAGAAATGAGTTTCACAGGTCGGAAATGCTATATAAAAAAAAACACTATAATACTAGAAAACAGACTGTCACCGCTTGGTGTTGAGCTCAGTGTATTTTCCCTAAAGGTAAACCTTTTCGGCCAACACCCCGTCAGAAGATTCGTTGGCGTCTTTGTAAAAGGATAACGAGATTACGCGGAGTAATAAAAAAACTGGGATGAAACGAGGAAAAACAACTAAAATAAAATTTAATATTAAAAAATGAAAATTATTATTCTTTCCCTTTAATTTTTCCTCCCATTTTAATATCAAATTGTATTTTGGTTCTTGTTCCTTATTTCCACCTAGTGTGTTTAACATTTAACATTTTATTTAGTCTCCAATTATTATTCGGATAAAGGTTACTTTTAGGGGAAGAAATACGCTTTATATATATATATATATATATATATATATATATATATATATATATATATATATATACTAGCAGTATAGCCCGGCGTTGCTCGGGTGTAATGAAAGCTTTAAAACTAATCCATGGTCCTGGAGCTCAGACTCTTTGGGCGTTGGCACGAAAGACTAAAAAGCAATAGTTGTTTCCAGTTGAAGCGAAACCGTAGACTGAAAGAAAAATGAATGGATGTAAGTCAAATTTTGAAGTTTGGTGAGAATTGGATAGAAATTGTGATTTGTATAAAGGACATACAGACAGATAAACAGACACACACACAAATATCTTGCCTTCTATATATATATATATATATATATATATATATATATATATATATATATATATTATCGATTTTCTTCACTATTGTAAGAACTGCAACCTTAAAACTTCTGAATATTGTTTCTTATGGCTTTGTCTATGAGTATTTCAAATTTGATTAAAACTCCTTCTATAACCCGATTTTTTCGATTATCGATTTTCGATATTTATCGGGGGTACCTCGACACAAAACCTAGCTAAGAACACTCGCAGACGGTTATAGTACAACTGTGTAAATTTTCAAGAAAATCGGTTCAGCCGTTTCGAAGTCTATATGTAACGGGGACACACACACACACACATGCACACAAGGATCCATTTATAAAATAAGTTTAGATATATCTATATATATCTAAACTTATATATATATATATATATATATTCAGTGTCAAAATTGCTGTTTTTTTTCAGTAGTTTACTGGTTGAAAGACACTTTAGGCAAGCATGTTTTTTGTCATAAAGTTCTCGATATCGAAACAGAGATATAGCGTTAATAGAATTAATGAGAATAAGATTGTCACTTAGCTGAGCAGTGTTATATTAGTCATGCCGACTTCAAAATTTCGTGAAGACACTATTGTGATGTCTTCACTCTTCAGGGATTTTCTGTTTTTGATTTATATATATATATATATATATATATATATATATATATAAGCATGCGGTGATGCATATAGAAGAATCCAAAGGATTATCCTGTACATAAAGTGATATGATAACTCTCTAAGAGAGCTCTAAATATATATGTACATAAATACATATAGAGCAAAGATAAGAAAAAATTATGGAAGACACGTTATTTCATGATAAATTGGAAGTATAGGCCTGTTTCAAGCGAACCATCATCAGCTTCCGTCTTTATTGTACAGAAGATTGTGCGCAAATGAAATTCATAAACAAAAACACCCCACCAAAAAAACGGAATAAAAATAAAGATAAATAAATAAATAGAAAATTTAAGAAAAAATACATCATTTTATCAGTTCGGCGAATACATACACACATTCATACATAAGCATATATATACGCAACATATCAAAGAGCACGCGTAAGAGCGGATGTCAACTTAAAGATATATTATGTAAGTTAGTTAGACTGCTGACACGTAGATTTGGAACGAAAAAAAATAAGGGGGTTAGGTGAAAGAGAGAGAAAGAGAGAGAGAGAGAGAGAGAGAGATGGCGTTAAATGGAAAAGTGTAAACCGAAAAGGAATGAAAAATTGTAAAACATTCTGTACAGTAAAAACGGAAGCTGATGATGGTTCGCCTGATATAGGCCCATATTTACGATTTACGATGAAATAACGTGTCTGCCTTAATTTTTTCTTATATATATATATATATATATATATATATATATATATATATATAACAGCAAAATTCTTTCCCTGGTAATTACTTACTATGAAAATACATTGTTGGCATTTTTACTATAAAAATGCATTTTTATGCTACTTTAACGCCAGTTTGGGGATTGACTATTTGTCTGTCAAAACATATATATACTAATATATTGGCATCCGTAGACAGTCCTGTTTCGATGTATCATCACAGAGCTTCTGTATGGTTAGACATCTGAATGCTTCTAGCTAGGATTGAAACCTGACCGCGTTGAAAACAGTAGGAGATTCTACTAATAAGTTATTGGTTCACGAATGAAGGCTGATTTTATCATATTATATACACAATGTAAAGACACGCCCGTAGTCAAGTGTGTTTAGTTCATTACTGATAAACGATGCGTAAATAGCGGTGAGTAGCTACTGTTTTAAGAGTTTACGATTTCTCAAGAGTGCTCAATCGACGGGCAAGAGCGTATATCTAGCATATTTCCGTAGTTCGGAATATAATTTTTTTTTTTTACTATTTGAATGTGTTTTAAAATTTTAAGTTTTTTTTATTATTAAATACGACTTCGTTTCTTTGATTTATTTTATGCACAAAACACTACATTAACCCTCTAGGGCCATTCGTATTATATTTGATACAGTATGAAAACAAGCCTTGAAAGAATTATTTTCCTGAAAAATTTTTTAAGAGAAATATTTTATAAATTTCAAATGAAAGCAGTACTGACTGCTCAGTCAATGAATACCAAATGTTTCCTTATAGGGAAATACCAAATGTTTCCTTATAGGGAAATACTGTATCAAATATGATACGAATGGCCCTAGAGGGTTAATCAGCACCTGAATGAAATAAAATAATGGATAAAGAATGTTGAAAAAAGGACAAGGCGACCGTTGTAACCATGTAAACAGCCTGTTGAAATAGCTGAAACAATGTCAATGCTTTCCGCGAAAGACATTTCTATTGTAGTTGGTGGAATTATCCATATAGCTCGGTGGCCTTTGAATTCTAAAGATTGCGCATTTAAAGAATTAATTTTCTTTCGCCAAAAAAGATTTTACAGGATTTGCTCTCATTGTCATTCGTGTTGAACTGATTTTTTAATATATCATCGGAACAAAAGTTCATTGCATTGTTTAAGCGATTTTCAAATGTAATATTCAGGTATTAGCAGAAAGAAAAGTTCGTTAGCTTTACTCTTTCGAATCTATTTTATATCAAGCTATAGTAATGTTATTTTGGAATTGTGAATAAAGGCATCATGTGAATGCTACTCATGATGAGTTTTCTTAGTAAGAAGTTAAGCATGTTATAAACGTGAATACTCACATTAACTACCATATAAAGTGGATAGTTCCTATACACTTTTAATTTAATATGTAAGTGTTATGATACTCTCCTACGAGGAATGAACTCTTTCTCTTGCTATATACCTGCGTGACTTCTAAAGAGCAGTGCTAGAGCAGTTAGTACTAGCTAGTTACGATCAGTCAACTAGAGCAATTAACAAGAGCTACTAATCAGGCAGCGTAATAATACCTTCGGACTCACTTATTCTTATATTACTTATTATTCAAACTTTTCTTTTAATCTCTTGTTTCTCGTTATACTAATGCAGTTTCGAACCTACCTTTCTTGTTCCGTCTCTTACTTCCGACACAAACTGGTCACTACAACTTTGCGGTGAAGTTTCACCACAACTACACAAAAAATTGGCGACGAAGATCCACAACAATAAGTCTGATCGTTTTGATAAGATCAAACTGCGAGTTGGTCGCAAAAATGACTTTAACTGTTGCAAGGAATGGTTTGTTAATTTTACCATCTCTGAAACGAAACTGCTCTCTTTCTGGGAAACTGCTCCGATGAGCTTAGATCACTGGTGCCGCCTAAGCAGGAATTTACACGAGATACTAGATTAGCAACTAGGTCCCACTCTTTTACAGTTAAACAAATAAGATGTAACCGTAAATTCTACTCCAACAGCTTCTTTTCTCGCGCTTCCCGCCTCCCTTCCACAAGTCTGCTTTCCCGACAGCTACAATCTCCAGGTGTTTAAATGTAGGGTCAATAGACACCTCCTATCACACTAACTCCCAACTATTCTCAGAACACTCTCATCTACCCAACCCTCATTCTCAGTATCCTTACCCGCCTATCACCCACCCTCTGACATTTCCTATATTTAATCAGCCTTTCTCCACTCTACGTAGCCCCCTGCGCAGTAGTGGCAGTGACATGCCTTGCTCGGGGTGAAACGCTTATAAAAAAAAAATAAAACAAAAACGCTTTTTACCTTCCATCAACATAGCTGATGTGAACCTCCAGGAAAGTGAATCATGGCTTTCCGTTTGTATGAAGTAGAAAGATTATGTGGAAAAGATTTCTAGGTCTGCAGCGAGGAAAGTTGCTTCACCGTGACATGCTAGAGAATATTACTCGCCAGAATCTATCTTATGTTTGCAATTCAAACATGCTTTAAATATTACGGCCACATCTGGTCTGGTGCTTCTGTTATATTTTTTAGAGATTCTTGATAAAATGCAAAAAAATCTGCAATGTTACTGGTCTTAACCTGGTATCTTAGCTTCAGTCACTTTCCCATCGCCGTAACTTACTTCTTTGTGCTTTTTCTATAAATACTTTCATGGTAATTGTTTTGATGAATATTCTTCTAAGTTAATTTAAGCGAAGTACTAGATTGACGAAAAGGTCTTTTCTTTTAATTTTGTTTTTAGTCATATCACCCCGAGCAAGGCGGTAACGCCACGGATGTGCAGGGGGATACATAAGAGTAAAAATACTAGATAGAAGAGAGTAAAGAGAATGACAAACCATTTAGAAAGGAGCAAGAGAAGGAAGGGAATACAGGTGTGATGACAGTTGCAGAGGTGGAGAGAAAGGAAAAGATATACAGGGTGGTGAGGAAAGAACTAGGATCAAGTGGTTAAGAGATGAGTATTGAACTTGCATTTGAATTCCTGGAAGTTGTAGCCGTCAAGAATCCAAGAATAAGGAAGCGAGTTCCACAGGCGGGAAGTGCGATGAAAGAAGCTGCAGGAGTAGAATTGTCGTCTGCATTTGGTTGATCTCACTGTGAATGGGTGAGACCCAGTTGCCAGTCTGGTTGCACGAGTGAACACCTGTTGCAGAGGCACCAGAGACTTAAGTTCGTTGGAGCAGGAGTATTTATAGAACAGATAAAAGGAAGCCACATCCCGTTGGTGTGGAAGTGGCTGGAGTCGAGCTGCCAAGTGGGTATCATTTTACAGTTGGTATGGCTAAAGGCAGCAGAAATGTGTTATACAAAAGAATGCTGAGAATAGCTAGGATAAAGCACGAATGTAACGGGGAATTTTTCAGGAAATTTGAAGTAAATTGTACTTAAAATCAGAAAGCAGCAGTTAAAAATTATGGAACATATAATAAAGAAATATTTAAAAATTTTATATATACAAGACAAAATAATGCAAGAGAAACAGCAAGAAATATCAATTTATCTTGTACATAAACAGTTTTTTTTCTCGCACTTCCCGACTGTGAAATTCTCTTCCACATGACTGCTTCCCCGACGGCTACAATCTCCAGGAGTTTAAATGTAAGGTCAATAGACACCTCCTAACAAACTAACTTCCATTCTTTCAAACACTCTTCCCACCCGCCCAACTATCTATCACCCCACTTCTGACATTTCCTATATCTAACCACTCTTCCTATTTATCTCCCCCTATGTAACCCCAAGCGCAATAGTGGCAGTGGAATGCCTTGCTTGGGGTGAAATGATAAAAAAAAATAACCAGTGTTCAGTGTGATCAGCAGATTTCAGGGAACAACTGATATCGGTCTATGAATATCCATAAGGTCAATCTATTGTGGCGCTACATACCTTTATCTTTTCATACTGCTATCCCAATACTTTTGACATGCCAGTGTACATTAGCCCTAGAGACACCTCCTAGCACACTAACTCGCATCCATTCTCTCAAACACTCTTTCCATCTACGTCCTTACCCGTCTATCACCCTCCTTCTGACATTTCCAATATCTAACCACTCTTTCTTATCACTTTCCCTGATGTAACCCCCTGCGCAATAGTGGCAGTGGAATACCTTGCTTGGCGTGAAATGATTAAAAAATCATTATGAATTGGATTTTGCAGAGTTTTTGTCAATTCTTATAGTATCTGAACTCCTTGAGCGCCTTGATAAAATCCAGTGAAGTCTCAGCAATATTATCGGCCTTGATCTAGCGGCCCTTCTTCATCCCCACTGTCATAAGTTTGCCTCTTTCTTTGTTTATAAATACTTTCGTCGTAATAATTCGCATGAGCTATTCGCCGTGGTACCTAGGTATTTTTATTTCAATCGTAGTACAAGAGTAGCGTCGAGATCTCATCAATTTACAGTTGAGCTGACTAGATGTAGTCGTTAATTCTATGCTAACAGTTTCTTTTCTCGCACTTCACGCTTGTAGAAACTACCTTCCGGCTACATGCTTTCCAGCTAACTTTAATCTGTACAAATTTAAACTCAGTCAATCGCTATCTAATGTCCTCATCATTACTCTTTCACCTTACCACTCATTGTTAATGTTTCTGTTCCTAATTTATCCACACATAGTAAACCCTTATGTATTAGTGGCTGTATTGCCTTACATGAAAGGAAACCGATTAAAAAAAAGAACGAACAGAATAAACGCAGCTTTAGACTGAACCTGATCTTGCTCACCGATTCCCATTTGCGCACCAAACATTCTTTAACAAATTTACATCTACCAACCATTTTAATCAGCATTGCTTATACATTTGTTATCATAGAAGAATCTTCTTTTTTTTCTTTTTCTTCTGAAGCCATCGCTTCCAGGGGAGTATAGGCTAGCGACGTCCTCTCGACACCGCACTCTATTCGGAGCTGGTTTGCTGTCATTGATGCTTCTGTAATTTTTCTTAGGGGTGTTGACCCTTCACAAAACATATTTTCAGAGTTTTTTCTTCTCCTACACCCAAAGTAAAGGAAGTAAATGTAATGAACTCAACTGGAACTGGAACACAGCATTTCAATTTTATATGCCAAGCTGGTACCCAAAACTCGATCGAGCTTCCCATAAGTACGTTGGTGCTAGTAAATTAAAAGTTTTTCGAGAGCTAAAACGACACTGCTAAAGTACAGTTATGTCTTTTCTTTTTTGTAATTTTAATGATTCCTCCCACCCCAAGCAGGGCAGTGATGCCACTAGTATGCAAGGGTTACATGGAGAGAAAATTCTGAGTATAAGAAGGTTTGAGGAAAGAACAAAAGATGAATGTGATTACCGAATATAGAAAATGGCTGTTGACGTTCCATTTGAATTTCTAAAGATTGTAGTTATTAGGGAAGCAAGCCAACAGAAAGAAGTTCCACAGATTGGAAGTGCGAGAAAAGAAGCAATTAAAGTAGAAGTAGTGGTTATGTTTAGTTCATTCAACAGTAAACATGAGGGACCTAAATACCAAAGCACGCTTAATTCATGTAAACGGAATACTCGGGTAAAACACTTGTCAGAGCAGTTGCTATTAAAATATTTGTAGAAAAGACAGAACGGAAACCACGCCACGTCTGTTTAAATGTCACTGAACTTGAGTTCTAAATATTTATTTAAATGTATATATGATTATGCAGAAGTAACTGTGACGTGGTATAAATACTTTCCGATTTTTGGAAATCACTTATATTCTTCAAATAAATAAAGTACCATTTTATTCAATTATAGAAAGCCTTCTAAAAATTAACGGAACTGGGTGAGCTGTGTGTTCTATTGGCAAAATAGAGAATAACAGATTGTATTATCACCTAACATGATATCTGAGGAGTTAGTCAGTTAAGTCCCATACGTGATACACGCTTGGGTGATTATGCCTCTTTCGAGACGTGAATGATTGGACAGATTTTCCCGCAGTAAGTTGCCATTACTTTCTGCAGTAGACTGGTTGCCAACCAAGGCTTTAGAACCTAATCTGTCCTGTTATTTGACCCATAGCTGGAGAGAAGAGATGGATTAAGACTTTTTCCAAAGGTATTTGAGCGTAAGTGAATGCACGGAATTCAACTGGAATTCGAACTCGGTTCTCCAATTTCTCGTTCTAAGTCAATATTCACTGCACTACAACGCACATCTTAGGAGTATATAACTGTAATCCTAGCTTTCTGAAACTATTGCATTTTTTCACATATTTTTGTTTACACCTCCTCTTTTTCAGGTTCTTCACCTATCACCACTGAGGAACGTGAGACGAACAACGAATAAACCTGACATGTTTGGTCCGTTTCAAGGAAACTCATTCACAAACATTTGAAATGCTTCTGCAATGGAGATAACACCATGTCGCGCACATGTGTATTTCAGTGGCCCAAGATGTTCTGTGAGGAAAGTCATCAAGATATACTCACCATTATTTGTGATGACTTGCTGCCGGTTATCGAGAAGCGCTTCGATACCGTTTGAGTAAATTTTAGCAGGTACTCACGAAAAAGCTTTCGACGAACACTTGAATTGGATTTTCATTAGAGAAGGTTGATCAGAAAAACTTATAATCGTTTAGTACTAGGTCAGGTGAGTATGGCGCGTTAAGTAGAATAGATCGGATGTGCGTTGTGGTGCAGTGGATATCGGCTCGGAACGAGAAATCGGCGAGCCGAGTTCGAATTCATGTTGAATTTATTGTATTCACTTACGCACAAATACCCTTAAGAAAGGTATTAATCCGTTTCTTCCTTACAGTTATGGGTTAAATAACAGGAGAGATTAGCTGGCAACCAGTCTACCGCAGAAAGCAATGGCAACCTACTGCGAGATAATCTTCTGCCCAGTCAGCCATGTCTCTTTCGAGACATGATCGCCCAAGGTTGTTTCACGTATGGCACTTAACTGACTTGTTATTTCTGTTGCATGCGGTCTTGTATTGCTATGATAGAGAACACTATGTTTCTTTTTTTTTCTTTTAATTCACTGTGTACGCTGTTAATGCTGTGCAAAATTTAAAGTATTGCTACTTTACACGGAATTTATTTTTAACGGTAACTTATGATTAGCAGTTAGGTTGCTATCTTCAACTGGTTCGAGAAAACGGAAATTTCTTTGTGGCGCAAATCAATTCATTGTGTTATGTAAAATAGAACACAAGATTAAAATACTTAGCCTCCAATTTTGAAGTCCATTTTGCTAACACAGCAAATGTTAAGCTTCGGTTGATACAGGCAAAAAAACTGAACAGAAAAAAGCGGATTACACACGACAAATATGGCGGTCGTTGTTTGTCACTTCGAATTGAAGCGTACTTGTGTGAACTGTTAATTCCTCCGAAATACGACACCTGTGAAATACATGTGGCTTATCATACGCTACATTGGTCTAAAGCTGGAGCGGCATGTGTTATCCGGGATCAGCGGACCATGACACAGTTTTGTGTGGGTTGGAGAACAAGCTGGGGGGTCGGAGACAGATTCTGCGTACCCTAAGGTAAAAAATGAAAACGATGACAAATAGTATGAAACAGGTGGGATCAACATTTCACGGGTGAATGCTTCGGTGCTGGAAGTAAAAACAGTGAGGAATAAGGAGGCGAGCTGCTAAGGGAGATGTCATATTTATGTCAAGAGAGGAGCCATATTGGGGGAAAATATTTGTGCGTGCTGGCACCATATTTGCCTTTATGAGTGTGCACATAACCACTAAACTAAAGGGAATATGTGTCTTTACAAATGTGTGTGAATGTGTGGTTATTTAATGAATTTAGTATATTTTCTTCCGAGACAGAAACATAATAATACAATAATTTTGTTGTGAAATAAAAACTCCTTTTTATATTTGTAAACAAAGGGAATCTTTTTATATATAAATATTAACACAGTAAAAAGAAAAGAAGAAAACAATTTTATGTCAATATGTTTTGTTCTTTGTAAAAGTTTATCGAAGCAAAAGTGGAAAATTTATTAGAAATTTTATTAGTGTATTCATGCACAATTATACATGCATGCGTTTTGAGAAAAAAAAACACTATGAAAAATAACATTTTATACAAATGGAAATATATTTACTCATACAAGGAACTCACACACAGATATACATAAATATATTGGTGTGCGTACATATTTGTATGTGTGTGTATGTGCGCATATACACACGTTTGTGTGTGTGTGTGTGTGAGTACACATAAATATCATCTTTAAAATATATAACAACCACATAGCAACTTCGAACATTTTTATGATGGATACTTCGCCCTAATTTTATTTATTTAAACAGTTTGTTTGTCTCTTATTAATTAAATGTAGTATTATGTCTAAAAATTGGGCACTATAATAACGTTAGAACATTAAAAATAAATATTTTATTTCTTATATATATATATATATATATATATATATATATATACCTGCAAAGAAAAATGTTACTTATGGTTTAAAATGGAATTTATAGTGGTTTTAATTTCAAGCTGACATATGAAATTTAGATTTCATTTGTGGAATATTACCTGATATAAAATTCAATTAATCTGATTTGAAACAAATATTACTTACTGTTAGTTAAAAAATATAGTAGAAAACACGTTGCTGGGTGTTTTTATGATGTATTAAAAAATGTCGCGAATAACTTATGTTACGGTTTTTTTTTTTTTTTTTTTTTTTTATCCGAGGGACATTAAAACTACTTAACAAATTTTACGTGAGCGCTTTATTTATCCAGAGTGCGATGAGTAACTAAACTGTCGTACTTTTATATGCTTAATCGAAACTCCTACCTACTATGCACTAATGATATGTTCGGAATGTAAATTGGATGCCAATCTCAAGCTAATCACCGACATTTTTCTTGCAAATGCTTACCCAGAAAATATTATTCAGCGTAATATTAAACTTAAAACTAAGTTTTATAATATTGAAACATTTTGTCCTCCTAGGTATCTTGTCTATATCAAACTGACAAAGATAGGATCTCGTTGTTAATTCTTTGCTGATAAGATCTCATTGTCTATAGTGCAGTATTTTAATTCTATTGTAGTGCAGACCATCGTTTCTATTAGAAGTGTTTTGCACTCTATGCCATAAAATATTTTGTCTACACTCCAACAAAACCTAGATATTTATCGCTTTAAATGTCAGCACGACGATGGCAATGTAGGCAAAACTATGCAATGGCTAAAGGCGATGATTGCTCAATATGTGTCTGGTCCTTTTTTTTTTTTTTTTAATCATCTCACCCCAAGCAAGGCATTCCACTGCCACTATTGCGCATGGGGCTACATAGGGGAAGGTAAAGAGAAGGAGTGGTTAGACATAGGGAATGTCAGGAGGAAGGTGACAGATGAGTAAGGATACCGAGGATGAGGGTTGGGCAGATGGGAAGAGTGTTTGATAGAATAGGAGCAGGTTAGTGTGTTAGGAGGTGTCTATTGACCTTACAATACAAAGACATATACCAATAACATCATCCGGGCATTCAGACACACGAGTTTGCCATTGGTAAACACCTGTTAACTACAAATATTTATAGGAACAATCATTCAGATGAGTTCTACATTCTATGCTGAACCCGGACAAAATGCCTTAGAAGTTGGGATTAACAATCTGCGTCTGAGTCTGCGCAGACGGAAGGAGCTCAAACACAAATTAGAACTGTTTCAGGAGTAATTGACTCGATCTTGTGACAATAATATTTTTTTCCTCTCTATTACTCTTCTCATAATTTTAAAAACCTGTTTTAAAATAATCCCTCCCTTAATATTTTCATATGGAAGATTGACTTCTGATGAATTGTCGGTCAAAAGGCGCCTTAGGTTTTATTTATTTCATCTGATATTTTATCGCTAATGATTAAATCATGATCCCTATCTTAAAACTTGTTTTATCATATGGTGTAGTATTAAAAGTTTATTCCCAACCCTAAATATGTGATAATATCACTACAAAAGTAACCATTTTCGACACTATGTGTGTCTTATCACATAATAAGACACAGTGTCGAAACAAAATTGCTACTTTTGTAGTGATATTATTACCTATTTATGTAATAAATTCTAACAAAATATCATTCACTCTATTTTGTATTGAGCACTTTTTTTAAGAATAGTGTTTCTTTGGATACAAAATTTTATTCCATCCATACCTACCCTATACTTAATTAATTAATATAAGCTGAGAATTTGTAGTTTTGTGTAGTTTTTTGGTCTGCTATAAATTATCTATTAATGTATGTCTATATATGTAGTGACTGTGTGCGTTGCACCTTAAGTAAATTGTTATATTCTGTATTTACATTATTCGGACTATTGTCCTCAGCTTTGTTGCCAACAAAGATGTTTGGCAACAAAGATGAGCACAATTGTCAGAATAATGTAAATACTGTAAATACTATCTCATCTCAGAAATATAGACAAATGTTATTTTCCTGTATTTATATACAATACTGGACAACCAGATGATCATACAATTAGTACGAATATATTTATCTTATTTGTGACGGAACATCGTAAAAATGCTTGGTAAAGTTGATGCAATTTAAAGATAGCAGTGTAATTTTGGATGGTGGATACAGCGCAGATCATAGCAAGTACGGAACAAGGAATGTCAACACGAACCGTTGGGATTAGTTTACTCGAAAGGGGACTTCACACATGCGGACCTGTTTCAGATTTTCACTTACGCGACGCCAACGAGGTGTGCATACCTCTAATGATGACGCGGTAGATTCACAAGGTGTACCAAGTGGCGCTTGGCTGTGTTCATTAATGACAGCATGCAATACTTTTCATGCAAGTGATGGTCGTTTGGATGTGCAACGTTGTCTTGGAGAGCGATATCTTCCAACATTTTATTCATCTACAACACACAAGACCAAAAATATGGAATCATCGTTTCGGTTGCCATGATTTTCACTCAGCTTTGACTTTTTTAGACAGACCTTCGAACAAGCGCTGAGTAGGTTCAGACGAATATTCACCCTATTCTACTGTCGATTACATCAAGTTCCAACAGGAAGTCGATGAGATTTAGTAGCAGAATAACCACCAATATAATCACCTTCATTTTTGCACTGTCCTTTCAGTATGTCTCTACACAGCTTCCTGTTCCTTGTAGTTCTAAGATACGTTTGACTCTATTGCGAGATTCCATTTTGTCTTCTGTAAAATTAAGTCATCATTTTATAGTGGGAATCGACAGTTTGCGTATATTGTATAGTAAATATTTATGGGTTCCTGGAACATTTGTTCCGCAGGTAATATTTGACGAACTCCTGTGAAATGGATTTGAAATGGCAATTAAATGCATGCATTAACAAAAACGATTGCATTGTTTTAAAATTAAAATAAAGGGAAAAGACATTGAAATTAGCTATAATAATGTGCTTACTGTGTGTGTGTGAAACACGTGTGTGTGCTTGTGTGATACACTTATGTGCCTGTGTGTGTGTGTGCGTCTGTGTGTCTGTGTGTGCAAGAGAGAGAGAGAGAGAGAGAGAGAGAGAAAGAGAAATAGAATTCAAAAGTCAGCAGACCAAGAAAAATGAATTTGCCCCGGCAGGCTTTCTTTATCTATCTTCTACAACATCTGGAAGCAGCAACAGTTTAAAAGCGAACGGGAGAGAATAAGTTTGCCTTTTTATAGTCTTAGAATAACTCTACCTAACGGGGTCTTTTTTGGCAGAATCAAGTGAGGTAACTCACAACTCTTTACCATATCTACTTATCCTTGATCTAACACTTATTCACACGAATTTATCAAGAAATGTGAATATTGTTACCTATGACGCTTCTTCCCTTTATACGTCCTGTGAGTATTAGATTTATCAAACCGTATCTCTTCATAAAATGTCCCAAAAAATCTACTACCATTGTCTGATTTTTATTTTAACGAGAGATTGAAAAGGAGTTGGACCACGTTTTTGTGAATATTTTTTATACAAAGACCTAACCTACTGTGGGGAAAGAAGTACGCTGAGGAGTTATCGTTTGATTTTATGAGTCTTTCTAGTTACTCTATTTTCTTTAGACGTTTCCCGTTCTTCCCGAGTTCTGTCCATTGTATTCTTAGACTCCATGTGGAGAACCACGTCCCCGTCGCTTTAAGACTCTTCATCGGTGAGAAAATTCTCCAACACTTATGGGATGATAGATATGACATAACAGTTCAGTACGTTTCTCTTTGTCTGCTTATTAACATGGTCGCCAGAACTGTCCACATTGAATATAGGATATATGATACGATCAAGTAGTACGACACTGCATCAATACAAAGACGCATAAAAGCAGGGAACTATACATCATCGGAAGACATTCACTATCTGTAAGATATTATGCAAATGAAGATAGATATTTTATGAATATGTGGTTTGAGCCAACTACATGTGCCCCCTATTGTTGTCATACCCCCTCCCCATCATGGCATTTCATGTAAAAGTTTTATGTATATCTTTGTATCTATTTTATATTGTAAAATTTTTATGTACATTTGTGGTGTTTTTAGGTCCCCGGAATGTTTTGTGGTATTTTAGTACATGGCAAATTGAGTGTAGATGGACAAGTTCTTGTGGTGATTGAGAAAAATTGTAACGTATGTTTGGGTCGTGAGTCGGATTAGCTAGGTATAAAATAGTTACTTGAAGACCATCCCGAGTTTTGTGCCACAAACTTTTGTATTTAAAAGTTAAATAAACATCTACATGTGTCCCCTTTCTGGGCACCTCGATGTAGAGTAATGGTTAACAAGTTTGTCTCGTTAGAATCACTACAAGTGAGTAGTGAGTTCGATCCTCACTAGGTGTCCCATACTTTTGGCCTTGTGCCATATCTAAGCGGCGCTTAGAAAATCAACTACATGTGCCCCCTTTCTCAACGTAGTGTAGTGCCGAGTAAGTTTTGTCCGGTAGAACAGTTACGACTGGGTAGTGAATTCAATCCTCCCTGGCTCCCACATATCTTTGGCCTTGGGCTACGTCTAAACTACGCTTAGAAAAGCAACATTCTCGACATGATGTAATGGTTAGCAATCTTGGCCCGCTAGAATCTTGAGTAGTGAGTTCGATCCTCACTGGCTACATCATACTTTTTTTAAGCGCAGCTTAAAAAATAATCACCTAGATATGTTCCTTAACATTGGCAACACAGCCCCAAATAGGTTTGTTTTGATTTTAGAATTTGAGGCCAAAGTTCAACTTAGCTAGTGTATGTATAGTCTTTGTTTCCACTTTCTTTAGCTTAATTCCCCATCCCCCTCCCCGTTAGGTGACAAGAAATGTTAGTTCCCTGGTGGATGCGGGACATCATTTTAGAGTGTGTTTTTTTTGTATTTGTTGTCATATCTGAGTGTGAGATTGTGTGTACTGGTCAAATGACTTCAATTTATCCAAGTCAACTGATATTTCTCCCACTATTAAGGCTTATGAGGGGGTATTAATGACAACATTTATTTTTTGTTCCTTGTAAATATTATTAGACATTGCGTAAATATTCATCGGAATTTTCATTTTTAAAGTTGTTAATTTATTCCCCAATTGGAGTAGATAGACTAAACTATCGCCCGGTTCACACTCCACCCACGTCTATTGAACAGGTTAAGAAGCTCATCCCTTGTTCCCTGTTTAGGATGTAGTTTTCGATTTTCTCTTTTCCAATCTTACTCTTACGTAGCCCCCTGCACATCAGTGGCGTTACCGCCTTGCTCAGGGTGATATGATTAAAAAAAACTCCCCAGAGACATAAGGGTATAGTTAGGAATTCATAGAGTCTTTGTTTGTAGTAAGAATGTGATCCTATGATGCAAATAATATTATATAGCTTGCTTGGGTCAGTGATTGTGGCTAGTTAAGTTATTTAATATGACAGATGAAAACCAGCTTTCCTTAACCCTCATGTTTTAGCCTTGTGCCACATTTTTTGTCTTATAACAAAAATAAATATAGTTGATATGCCTCTTAATTTGTTAGGCACTTACGGTCACATCACGTTGAAACAGCGGTTTTTGAACGATCACCGAAGTTATCTCCCGATACCAACTTCTTGTGGGTAATGAGAGTAGTACTGTTGTCGTCGGTAGAGGTTTCTCGAGAGAAACTCGAGATTTCTATCAATAATATTTTCACTTGCACTCCGATTTTAGAAAAATAAAAAAAAACTAACTTAAGCTCTGTGCAAAGACGCAGTTTATCCACCCTATGAAGATACTACAAATTGATTCCAGCCTGAATATTAACATGTAAAGAGAAGCGAATCTCAAGTATCACTGAATGCCAAAGGTTTCCTTATAAAGAAACCGTTAATATTGCCAATATCATTAAAAAAATAGTGTCATAAATTAGTTTGATGAGAGACAATATATACTTAGCAGCAATGTTAAGTGACGTATACAGGATCTGATATCAAAATTTATTTGTAGAGGAAGAAAAAATGAAACAGGTAAAAAAAATATTCATTTTATTTCTAATTATGTCTAAAATGCTTTTAAAACTTATGCTCTTAAAAGAAAACGTAACATCTAATATTTTGACTATCATTCATTCTTAATCAAGCTATCAAAGATTATTTCATTCTTGATACATTATAATGTATAATATATGCATATATATAACGTATGAATGTATAATATATGCATATATATAACGTATGAATGTATAATATATGCATATATAACGTATGAATGTATAATATATGCATATATATAACGTATGAAATACTTGTCTATAGCTTCATACAAAAAAAGGCACTAGAAAATATATACGTGTGTATTGAGTATATGCTATATATATACACATACACATATAATATACGATGCATAGATACATGCATAACATTTCTCAGCATATATAGAAATATGTTAGTGCGTAAATTTCTACTTCTCGAAGAAAGATTTCTCCTTTTTATGTATTTAATTTAAGACTGCATATCATTTGTACATATTTGTATCATTTTATCGACAGGATTTTAAAGAGTTTATATTTGAGTTTTTTTTTTGTTGTTTTTTTTTTTTGTATAGATGTATTTAGCACTGTAGCTGATTCATTTTAAGAAATGAATCCCAAGGATTATTCGTGTTCACACGCACACACACTCAAACACAAAGGCACACACACACACACACACACACACACACACACACACACACACACACACACACACACACACACACAAATATGTATATATAGTTTTTTATATAAATATATAAGACTTTTTAGAATCAAGGATATATATATATATATATATATATATATATATATATATATATATATATATGAAAGAATATTAATAAAAAGTTTTGAATTTAAAAATGTACTTTTTTTGGACAGTATTTGTTTATTTTTATTATTGTTTTTTATATTTCAGACCGCACTCGGTCCTTCATCAGAAACGAGTGATTTTTAAATTTGAATTAGAAACATATTTCACGATAGCGTCCGAATATTTTTTTGTGTTTACATCACGTGGTGTGTTTGTTCACAACATGCGGCCCGTCCGTAGAGAAAGTCTGTTTGTTTTAGATAAAAATTTCTTGGAATATCTGAAAAAAAAATTTTTAGCTATTGAAATATTTGTAAAGATTCAACACACCTAAGTCACTATTTAACCCTAACTTGTGTGTATTTAATTTTAAAATCCAGTATTTTTCTTTCTTTCTGTGTGTGTATGTAGAACTAAAATTGGAGTCTATGAGTAAACATTTGCAATTTTCTAAAGTATGATCAGGTTGATTAAAATGGGCTGCAATTGGGTGGTATACATTTTTTTGTCGTACATTTAGTTTGTGATTATTGAAGCGAAATCTAAAGCTATTACCGGATTCGCCGATATATCCACTGTTGGGGCAAATTGAGCAGAAGAGAAAGTATATGATGTTTTCGCTGTCACAAGTGAGGTTTGGTGGGTGTAATTTTATTTTGGTGTTGGGTACAGAGAATGTTTTGTCTGTTATTAAATGTTTACAAATTAAACAGCGAGGCTTCCCACATTTTAAATTCCCTGATAGGTTTGTATTATTTAAATATTTGTTAGAAGTGAAGATAGTTGATAGGTTGGGTGTTTGTTTCTTTGCATTTATGGGTGGTTTATCGAAAATGTCTTTGATGTTTTTGTTTGATTGGAGGTTCCTGTAATCATTTTTTAAATTTTTGATAAGTGTGTAGGAATATTGATTATGGTTAAAAACCATGGGAATTCGGTTGTTATCTTTTCGTTTTTTGTATGTGAGAAGTGTGCTACGATCTATGTAGATGGTTTTATGTAGTGCTTCCTTTATTATTTTTATTGGATATTTACATTTTAGAAACTGTTTTGTTAGGTTGTTAATGTTGTTTAGAAAATCTGTATGGTCTGAGCATATGCGTTTTATTCTAATAAATGAGCTGTATACGATAGATTTTTTTAATTTGAGGGGATGACAGCTGTTAAAGTGTAGGAATTTATGTTGGTTTGTGGGTTTGTTGTATAGACTGGTGGAAAGTGTATGTTTATTTAATTTTACCATGACGTCTAAGAAAGGGACGGATGTGTATGAGTGTTCCATGGTAAATTTGATTGTATTGTGGAAGTTGTTGCAGAAAGTAAAGAAGTTTTTTAATTTTTCTAATCCATGAGTCCATATTAAGAAAATATCATCAATGTATCTAAAATAATGTGATGGTTTGTATTGTGAACTGTCTAGTACCTTTTTTTCTAAAATATGCATAAAGATATTGGCATAACTAGGTGCCATTTTCGTGCCCATTGCTGTGCCACTAATCTGTAAATAATAGTGTTTGTTGTTGAATTTAAAATTATTGTGTGTTAAGATGAAATTTATTAATTGGCAGAAATCTGTGATTTGGTTGTTAGGTAGTTTGCTTTTAAGGAACTCATGGCAAGCTGATACTCCTTCAACATGTGGAATGTTCGTGTACAGAGACGTAACATCCATCGTTACTATGATATTATCACCTAGGACTAAATTAATGTTTTGTAATTTGTTGAGAAAGTCAGTAGTGTCTCTAATATAACTAGGTATGTCAGGTAATAAAGGTTTTAGGATGTTGTCTACGTATCCAGATATAAGTTCTGTGAGGGTACCAATGCCTGATATTATGGGTCTGCCAGGTGGTGTGATTTTAAGTTCTTTTGAAATTTTGTAGATTTCTTCATTATTTGCTTGTTTAGTATGATGTGGGTTGGATGAAGAGGTGTTAGGGTGTTTATCTGAAATGATTTTGGGGAGTTTATGTATTATTTTAGATAAATTGATGATATTTTCTTACATAGGCAATATGATACTCAGCTCTTAACTAAAAAGAAAACTTGCAATCAGTTCTTTTGGAGATTTAAAAAATATTTTTAAAAGCTTTTATATTATTAAATTTTTTAATAATAAAAAATTTTTAAAAATTAAAACAATTATTTCAAAATTTTATTATTAATCGAAAAAAATTTTCTTCTTCAGAATATAATGTCCTCAGTAGTTGTTGTTTCTTCCAATAATTAACAGATTATGAAATTTGATTATGTCGGAGTTTTATTGCATTTTTTATTTTACTCTTCGGAGAAGGTTTTCGGATAGTGATTGCAAACTTAAGATAAAAAAATAGGTGATTTATATTTCCCAATGAGTCCTGCGTTGAAGTAATGAAACAAAAGTTTGCAACTATTTAAAAAATTTTAACATTTCAGAGATTTACGTGAAGGGGGGTTAACAGAGGTAAAAAAATAATATTTTTATCAAGATTTTTAAAAATTAATAATTTTAGAAGTAATTTCATTCATTTGTGAATGAATACTGAAAGTTTCATTACAATCCGACAATTATTTGATTTTTGCGAGAATTTCCAAATTAATGTGTTTTTAACCTAAAATGCAAAAAATTGGTGTCTATTGTAAAACAGTAGTAAACGGTTCTTAGCCGCTAAAATCAATCAAAACAAAACTTCTGCCAAAATTTCGAAAATGTTAGAAAGGATTAAAAACTTTTAAAAAATAATTAAAAACTACTTTGAACTTTCCTCTTAATAATAATATAAACATTTTGAGGAAAAAAGTTTGTTTTATTAAGTTTGGAACCTTTTTTATTCATACTATCTGCTTTTGTTATCGATCATAGTGGAGGTAGCTATATATATATATATATATATATATATATATATATATATATATATATATATATATATATCCTTGATTCTAAAAAGTCTTATATATTTATATAAAAAACTCCATGTGTGTGTGTGTGTGTGTGTGTGTGTGTGTGTGTGTGTGTGTGTAATTGCTTTTTTACTTGTTGTTTTTAATGTTTGTGTGTTATTTCTATTCCTGACAGTTGAATGCGCATGTCTATTGGGGGGGAAAAAACTTTTGCATTTTTATTATTTCAGGCGCATAACAGGTAGGAGGAGTAGAAGGCATGAGTTGTGTCGATATTCGTATGCTAAACGCATGCGCAGATACCTGCGCGCCTCTATGACGTCTCAATAACTCTGAGATTTATAGCGACGTGTGTAGATGCTGGTAAATTTGAATGAATCACAGCAAAACTTGTTGATGAAAATGTGGCTTCTTTCTTTTTCACTTGTGTATGAAAATGATGGAAGCAGCATTGTTTCTTTTACGAGAGACGATTTAGTTTTACCAGTGTTTTTGATTGGCTCTACTTTTTCAAAGCACTATATGAATGCTAGTCTATTTGTATATTGTTGTTTGTTAAGGTTTTTTAATGCTAAGTGGATGCATGTGCTGCGGAATTTGTCTATTTGATGTGATTCGGTTGACATCTTTACTTTAGGGAACGTCCATAGTTAGAATGACAGACATCTATTTGCGAAGGCAGATGTGAATGGAAAAATAAATATGTGTTTATAATATTAGTCTGTGCATATGGCAATAACATGTATTTCATCTGACAATATTATATGCACACACACACACACACACACACACACACACACACATATATATATATATATATATATATATATATATATTTATAGTCATCCGCAGAGAGATCTGTTTCGCTGTATCACAGCTCATCGGTACGGTTAGACTCCGATTGCTTTTTAACCCAGGATTGAAACCTGACCGAATTGGCGTCAGTCGGCGATTCTACCTCTGGGCTATGGGCGCTCGGTAGAAGGAGGCAGACTTTTTTTGAGTGTACATTATCATCATACGTGCGTAATATTCCATTTGTAAACGAGTTATTACGTGACCTAGGTGTCTGCCATGAGTGGTGTCTTCAGGCTATTTGCAAATTGCACTCATGGTAGAAACCTAGGTCGCGTAATAACTCGATTACAAATAGAAAATATTCAAAAGTTCTACAATATAATTGTACTGAACACTTTTTAATATAAATGTGCACTTGTCTAATCTTATTATGGCCAGAAACTATGTAATTAAACTATATATA
The DNA here is from genome assembly GCA_037127315.1 of Ascarosepion bandense. NCBI lineage: Eukaryota > Metazoa > Mollusca > Cephalopoda > Sepiida > Sepiidae > Ascarosepion > Ascarosepion bandense. The sequence continues at coordinate 3,380,553 of JBBBDQ010000872.1, read as the reverse complement.
TATATATGATTTTAAAAATCGTTTGTATAAACATAAGTGATATTCAAGCTAGAAAGCCTTAAAATTATATTAAACTCACTAACCATATGTGAAAATTTAAAGAAAAAAAAAACGACAAAGACTCCAATACAACATGGGGCATATTAATAATGGCCAGATCTTACAACGGTTGTGATGTCTGCAGATTATGCCAAGAGGAGAAGTTAGCCATAATATTATTTCCAGAACGATGCAGTTTACTAAATGAAAGTTCCAAGATTTGTCCTGGTGTAAACATATCAGAAAATATATTTTAGGATCATACAAACCTTGATAAAAATGTTTACAGTCCTTGACAAACACCTTCATTATTCTGAAGTTTCAGTAATTTTAAACTACCAGTTGTGCGTTTTGAAAGTTCCTGTTCTGCGTTTAAAAAAAAAAAACATTGCACGCTCAGTTGATATAAAAAGCTTGACGATACCGAATGGTTGGAACCAAAGTTATGTAATCGACTGACTTACGAAAATAATTTAAAAGCTCTACATTATATATGTATTGTGAACTTTTTAATACAACTGTATACGGATTTGATTTATTTCTGACTAATAACTATTATTATTATTAATAATATACATATATTTATATATAAAATAAAATTCAACAAATATATATATATATATATATATATATATATATATATATATATATAAATTCAACGAATTTGAACATCGGAATTTTATTTTATTTTATAATTGGCTCTGTAATTTGAATATAAATTGCATTGAACCTTCTACCTTGATCAATTTTAATATTAATGTAATTAATATTAATTAGGATTTGTTTTTTGGGATTTACCTACCTGCTTTTCCTTTTGGATTAAATTTATATATATATATATATATATGAAGTATTTGTTAGACAAGATATAATTATGTGAAATACTTCGAAGATATCATGGTCATCGGTATAAACACGCACTGAATATTGTTGGCATATCTGGTCTGGTGTTTTTGTCATGTACCTTCTTATTTTTGACAAAATCCAAGTAAGAATCTGCAATGCTGTCGTTCTTGACCTGGTATATAAGTATCACCCACTTCCTTACTGTAGTAACGTAGCTTTTCTGTGAATATTTACATGGTAATTGTTCCTATGAACTTCCCTCTTTGGTAAAACGACTTTAAGCGTAATAACAGTGGTAAATAGTTCACATCATTTTAAAGTGGAAATTAATGACATAACTATAAGTTTTATGCTCACAGTTTTGTTCTTTTGAACTTCTCGCTAGTGAACTCACTTCCGGCTTCTTGCTTTTCAGTCAACTTCGATCTTCAACAATTTAGTTGTACACAGACTAGAACTATGCCTTTGGTCATTATCATCTTTGTAATATAATCTCTTTCTCCCAACAAGACGGGGATACTAGAATCAACAAGGTACAAAATTTTAAATACCTGGGAAGTGTTATAATAGAAGAGGGAAAGTGCGACACAGAGATCCGAAGGCGAATTGGCATGGCAAAGGAAGCATTCCAGAAGTTGAGTAAAGTATTAAGAAACAGGACAATTTTGCTAGGAACAAAGAAGAGGGTACTGGCTTGCTATGTGTTGTCAGTTCTTTAAAATGGCAGTGAATGCTGAACAATACCATCAACGATGAAGGAAAAAACTTGAAGCAACTGTACAACTGAACAAAGATTTTCCCCATGAATTTCATGAACTTATCAAAAGTTTTCTTTAGTAAGTTCCAGCCGCCTTCATCATCCTTCAAATTTTCACCATTATCGGAAGAATTTGATTCTTCCTCTATTGCTTGAAATCATTTTGAAGCGATTCTACCGTTGAATTCTCTTGTAGTTCGGCTTACGACCTATCACGTTGAATACACCGGTTCTCGCTCGATCACCGAAGTTAAGCATCATTGAGCCTGGGAAGTACTTAGATATATTGACCGCTTGGGAATTCCAGGTGCTGTAAGCGTTTAGTGACGGATGTGCGTTGTGGTGAAGTGGATATCGACTCGGAAAGAGAAATCGGTGAGCCGAGTTCAAATTCCGGTTGAATACCCTGCATTCACTTAAGCCTTGGTACCCTTGGGAAAGGTATTAATCCGTCCCTTCCATCCAGTTATGGGTTAAATAACAAGAGTAGGACTTGGGGACCCTGCCCTTAAAAACAAATCCTAATGAATCTTGATACTCGAAAAGAAAAAGTATTACTAAAGACAAAACAGCAAGGAAAAGTTATTATCATAAATAAATAAAATTTAGTTGGCAATAAATGACCCGCCGAGGTTGATCTGCCATAAAAACAAAACAACCAACCAACTTTTGTAGTTCATTAGCGTCTTCATTTCTTTATACTTTTAAGTCGTCTGAAGTGAGTGTATTCAGTGAATCTTCTTCATATGCAAGTTTCATTCAGATTCTGCAATCCTTATTTGCAAATTCAAATTCAATTAATTTCGAGCATTTTCTTGTTTGTTAATTTCTGACGCAATTTCAAAGAATTATTTTCCTTTTTCTTCCGGTTGAAGCTTCTTTTGTGCAAGACATTATGGATTGAGAAATTTCAAGTTACTAACAAGTATCTGCAAAGAAAAGAAATATAAGAATGTATAATATTTCTACAACATCTAAATGGCAACACAGTGAGTATGGGATATGAAGACTTCTACAGTATTTGAAAAAGAAAAGTATGAGACAATGCAAGAGATGTTAGATAAATATACTGGTGATATCGTCATTTTACCATCAGACCAGAAAAAGGCCCAACTATAACTCACATATATGCCATAAACACGCGCACACATACATAAACGTATACATAAACACACAGTAAAATTAATAACAGCAGCAGGCAGCCAGCCAATAATGAACATTCTTTGAAAGGCCAGGAACACACTCGGACAGACACACACTTCTCTGCCATTCTGAAGATGTGATTTTGGTCTCGAAATATTAAGGTATAATAAATAGTCAGTCAATTAAGTGCCATGCGCGATACACGCTTGGGCGATCATGTCTCCAAAGAGACATGACTGACTGGGCAGAAGATTATCCCGCAGTAGGTTGCCATTGCTTTCTGCGGTAGACTGGTTGCCGACCAAGGCTATAGAACCCAATCTGTCCTATTATTTAACCCATAACTGGAGGGGAGAGATGGATTAATACCTTTCCCAAGGGTATTTGCGCGTAAGTGAATGCAAATTCAATTGGAATTCGAACTCGGTTCCCCGAGTTCTCGTTCCGAGCCGATATCCACTGCGCCACAACGCACATCCACCATAATAAATAGGTAATACCCAAAAACTACTTTACCTTCCTTTATTTTATTCAACGCATTGTGATAGCCTTCGAGACATAACCATATACTTATTATACACAATGTTTCAAGAAAATTACAAAACTTTACTAAAAAAATATGAATGTAACCTGCTTGATTTTAACACTGAGCTGAACATCAATATCAGAAATTTGACAAGTAGAAGGAAACCCTTTCAATTATTTTAAAAAAAAATCTGTCTTACACATATTAAAATTTCCGTAAGTGAACACACAATCAGCAAGAAACGTTGCAAATTGGATTTTCCCTTTGTTGCTCTTTCTGGATGGAAATTTATATAAAATATAATTTTCATTACCCCGATGCGAAGTGAACTAACAGGGAGGGTGTAGTGAAATTCCGTCTATATTCGAAAACCGATATAGGCGGTCACAGAAGAAGAAATTAATTGATGCCTTCTCACAAGGATACTAGCTTGTGAGAATGCGGATGTTTGTCTATGCATATCCTTTATGGAAAAATACAGACTTCACTTCCCGTTCGGATCAATGTTATCCGTTATTGAATGCGCAGTATAGGGTTGATATGGAAGTTTTGCTGAGTTTTTGCTAAGTTATGCACAAGAAAAATCTTCCGCATCTGAATAGCATTGTATGATTGTCAGGCAATATTTGGATATATAGAAATTTGAAGCTAACAGTATTCTATCTCTATATTACAACTGGGAATTAATGTCAGCGTTATAATATATATTTGCGGTATACATATTTATGTGTATAAAGGTTTGATTTTATATGCATTTTTTGAAAGCTTCTCAATATAATCCCATTCACACGTACACGAATTCATTTGCAAAATCGAAGGCTCATGCAACATGGTATTATACTTGAAGAACATCGCGTATTTTGCAAGTATACGAATATACTAGCTGTTACAGATGGGGGTCTTTTTTTAGTTTTTGTTTTTGGGATTTTTTTTAATAGCTTCAACCCAAGCAAGGCGGTACCGCCACTGATGCGGAGGGGGCAACATAAGAGTAAAAGTTTAGACAGGAGTATAAAGAAGAGAAAGACGAACCAGTTACAGGGGGTGCCAGTGAAAGGGCAAGAGAATGATGGGAACACAGGTGTAAATTCAGTTGCGAAGGTAGAAAGGAAAAGAACAAGATATACGGGGTGATGTAGAAAGAACTGGAGTCAAGTGGATAACAGATGGGTATTGACATTGCATTTAAATTCTTGGAGGTTGTAGCCTTTAGGAAAGCAAGTATATGGAAGTGAGTAAATATCACAAATGCTTTCTGCGAGGAAAACTGGTTTCGAAATAATTAGATTTACTGGAGAAAAACATGAGTCTAAGAGATAAGGTAGCTTTATAATTACCATAAGAATTATATTAAACTCATGTGGAATGATGAAAAACGGCAACTGAATCCATTGAAGTATAAGATGCAAACCAGTTTGATGACTAATATGACACAATCAAAACCATAGTTTCGGTTTTCCTAAGGTTTCTTTAAAAAAATGAGAAAATAAGTAAATTTCTAGTATTTTCATCTTTGCATTGTTTAATATTTATTGGTTGAGTAGACATCACATGGGTCCTGGGCATGACGGTAAACTGCATCCAGCAGCAACAACGCCTCTGATTGGGAGGTAGTGAGGACCATAGAACCACTTCTTAATTGTTGTTGTTCTCATGTCCACCCTTACCCGGAGTGGGGAGTACATGTTAGGGTCCCGGCTATGGGCAAATAGTTAACACCCCACCAAACTGCGGTCAGAACACAATGTATAAAAATACACTTTTATAGAAACATATCAAAATAAACTTTTATAGAAATATATACATAAAAATAGACTTTTATAGAAAAATATACATTTTTGAAAGAAAGATATTACCAACAATACATTTTTGAAGGAAAATATTATTACCAGCTAAACATTTTTGAATAACAAACTAGAAGTTTTCAGTTTTCTAAAATAAAAATAACAAAATCAAAAAATGTTCATTTAAATCTAACTAAATCAACCTTCTCACTATAACCAAATATTAAATAAACTCCTTAAAACCATACCTTTTAGGCATTAAATAACCCACAGAGGTTGATATGCCGTTAAACAAAACTCAAACTCAAACTCAAGACATTAATTGGAGTAGATAGATCTATCTTTCGCCCGGTTCACACTCCACCCACGTCAATTGAACAGGTTAAGAGGCTCATCCCTTGTTCCCTGTTTAGGATGTGGTTTCCGGCTTTCCCTTTTCCAATCTTCTCACTTTGGTTTCTTTTTTTTTTTCTCTTCAATTGGAGTAGATAGATCTATCTATCGCCCGGTTCACACACCACCCACGTCTATTGAACAGGTTAAGAGGCTCATCCCTTGTCCCCTGTTTAGGATGTGGTTTCCGGCTTTCTCTTTTCCAATCTTTTCACTATTACGTAGCCCTCTGCACATCAGTGGCGTTACCGCCTTGCTCGGGGTGATACGATTTAAAAAAATCACATGTATTTGACTAGTCATGCAGCGATACTGGGTATAATTAATATGTGCAAGTGTACCACTATTTTAGCCTGTCTATGAGAGATTCGGGTGATAATGAACATATGTATGTGTGTGTGTGAATTGATCTAGTGCATGATACGCACAAAGGCTGCATTATAAATCTGCTTAACGAAAGAAAATCGAACAACAGAAAAATTAAAACACTAGAAAAGTTTTTCATCACATCTCATTGTGTAATGAAACTTTAATGAATGCGAAACATGTTAAATTTATTAGTTTCCTGTTTGTTCTTTATGCTATAATTCTGTCAGATTCCGATATAATTTTTATCTTGAGGTTATTGAGATGCATGCTTCATTAAACAATATAGACAAGTTTTATATATATATATATATATATATATATATATATATATATACTAGCAGTATAGCCCGGCGTTGCCCGGCGTTGCCCGGGTGTAAAGAAAGTTTTAAAACTAATCCATTGTCCTGGAGCTCAGACTCTTTGGACGTTGGCACGAAAGACTAAAAAGCAATAGTTGTTTCCAATTAAAGCGAAACCGTAGACTGAAAGAAAAATGAGTGGATGTAAGTCAAATTTTGACTTCCTGGTATTGATATCAAATACATTTTTTTCGTCGTAAACTGAGTTTTGAAGGCTAAATAAGTCCTCTGAGTAAATGGCATCATTGCTGAGACTAAGAACTACAATTATACCTACTTAGAGCCAAACCGGAAGCAAAAGCTAAAATAAAAGGGATGGAAAAATACAGACATACATGCAGATAAACAGACACACACACAAACATCGTACCTTTTATAAATATACATTATCGATTTTCTGCACTATTGTAAGAACTGCAACCTTGAAACCTCTGAATATCGTTTCTTATATCTTTGTCTATGAGTGTATCAAATTTGATTAAAATCGGACCACTCCTTCTATAACCCGATTTTTTCGATTATCGATTTTCGATATTTCGATATTTATCGGGGATACCTCGACACAAAACCTAGCTAAGAACACTCGCAGACGCTTATAGTACAGCTGTGTAAATTTTCAAAAAAATCACAAGTAGTACGAACTAATGGGTTGTCAGTCCATAGTTTGCAGTGATTTACTTAAGAGTGCTCGATACTTAGTAGTGCATTATATGTGGTAATATTGTTATAGGTTTATAATAAAAACTATACTTATTGGCTCCTCGTCAGACAGTGAAATATTTTTTCTGTTAGGAATCATTTTATATACAATCTTAAAAACAACAAATTTTTACCAAATCTAGACAATTACGGTGGGGGGGATTTTTTAGGGGTTTATCTCAGCTAACTAATAATAAATCATGTTATGATGTATAGGAGAAATTTGATTGTAAGTGTAAAGGGAGGTAGAGATTTAAAATGACTTAAAATCCAGATATTTACATACCAGTGATGAAAATCATTGAGAGATAGATACGTTGTAATTTTGTAAGCCTGTCAAATTATCGAGTGTCATCGTGAAACGGTTACTGAATTTCCTGTAAGTTATTATTCAACTTAAAGTAGTGGGCAAGCTATAACTCACTAGACTGCAACCCTCTTGATTATAATGTGTGGGTCGCAGTTGAGCAAGAGACCAACAAAACTTATTGTAACACTAAAGATGAAATAAAGGCTAGAATTATTGTAGCATTCACCAACTTAAACAAGGAGAAAGTGTAGAAGAAATGGAGGAGATTCCGAAGTCATTTGGAGAGGGTAGTCGAAGTCAATGTCGATTTTATTGAATAAATTTCAAGATATTTTTTCTAATTTTGATAAATATATCTGTTAAAATGAAATGTAAGTATTATATTTATTTTTTAATAATTTAGATGAAAAATTTATATATATATATATATCCTGGAGATGAGTGCCTATGCATTCCTAAGAAGAATTATATATAGTGAGAGCATTCAAGTTCTCTCTCTCTCTCTATCTGTCTCATTCACTCTGTCTCTCTCCCTAATTCTGTACACACACACATACACGCGTATATATATATATATATATGTATATATATATATATATATATATATATATATATATATATATATATATCAGTCGAGTTTCGATCCTGGCCAGAAGCAAATTAATGTCTAGCCACACTGATGAGCTGTGATACAGCGAAACAGTTTTGTATGTGGATGACATATATATTATGTTCTAACTATGAATGAGCTCTCTGGAGAGGAAAATTTTAAAAACAGTTACCACTTCTGTGATTTACGAGTTACTCCCTTAGTAATGAACTGAGTTCTTCCGGTGACTGGCGTGTATATACACCGATCATATATAACATGCTAAAATTTCCCCTCTCTCATTCTATGCGCCTATGACTTGGTGGGTAGAGACAGCCACTGACACCCAATCGGCCGAGTTTCGATCCCAGCTAGTTGACTAGCCACACTGATGAGCTGTGATACAGCAAAACAGGCTTGTAATTGGATGACATATATATATATATATATATATTGTCAACCACATACAAGCTTGTTTCGCGATATATATATATATATATAACTATATTTTATAACCGGTTTCGTTGTTCCAATATCAATCTCTGTTTTTAGCATAAAATTAATATTAAATAACTGATATAAGGTATTTTTAATAATGATATGATCCCTATATCATGCGAGTTTCAGTTTATAAATCTGTTCTTACAACTTTTATTGGGAGTTGTCAAATTTCATCATGCATACAAACATATTTTTTATGTCTGAATAATTTCAAAACATATAAGCCATAAAAATGTATACTTTATTACCCCAGTGGCTCATATACTTATATAAATTATTATCTTATATATAAATACAGAATCTTTTTTATAGCCTTCACCATTCTTCGAACATTGATTTTATTAATTTTCCAACTGTTACAATTGTAACATTACTTGAAGCAGTTTTCTCTGTTACTCAGCGACACTTGTTTTTGCTTGAATATAACTTTCTATTTTAAAATACATACAAGTTTATGATGGACGACAGTTTTATATTGGGTTAGTATCTGACGAATGTTGGTATCCTTTTATTAATTTGGTGTCGTCAAGATTTTTCTTGGTAATATGGTAAATCGTCGCTTCACAGAATATGAAAAGCACTTGTCTTGCCGGAATATGCTGTTGATCTTAAAACATTTAGGTTTTGGTATATCCTAATGAACATATCTGGTTTTAGAACATGTAAATTATTCTAAGCTATCCATCAGATCCATCCAATAGAGCTTTAAATTAATCACTAACACTTACCTTCAAAACGTTAGTTTTTCTGCTCTTCTTCATTCAATCTACATTTCTGTACTTCTGGTGTTTACTTATCTATCTAATCTAAACTTATTTATAAATGCAACTTTGTCTCTCTCTCTCTCTCTCTCTCTCTCTGTGTGTGTGTGTGTGTGTGTGTGTGTGTGTGTGTGTGTGTGTGTGTGTGTGTGTGTGTGTGTCCGTTACCTATTGACTCCGAACGGCTGAACCAATTTTCTTGAAAATATACACAGTTGCACTATAAGCATCTGCGAGTGTACTTAGCAAGTTTTTGACTCGAGGTACCCTGGATATATATCGAAAATCGATAATCGAAAAAATCGGGTTATAGAAGGAGTGGTCCAATTTTAATAAAATTTGATACACTCATAGACATAAAAAACGATATTCAGAAGTTTCAAGGTTGCAGTTCTTGCAATAGTGCAGAAAATCGATAATATATATATATATATATATATATATATATATATATATATATAAGGCAAGATGTTTGTGTGTGTCTGTCTGTTTATCTGTCAGTATGTCTTTTATACAAATCCACAATTTTTATCCGATTCTCACCAAACTTTACATAAATATTCTTTAGGCTGAGTCTGAACTCCAGGACCATGGATTAGGTTTGAAGCTTTCATTGCACCCGAGCAACGCCGGGTTATACTGCTAGTAGACGATAAAGCAATTGCTTTTATGTTTTAGCCAATTTTCTTAATGCTTTTCTCTTTCAGTTTCATTTTCTACATCAGTTTTTAAAAATGATTTTAATGATAGATCACTTTCTTTGTTTCCTATCATTTTAATTTGCGCTCGAATTACTTTCTGCGATATATTTACAGATATTTTCTTTTACTTATCTTGTTGGTGTTTACATTTCTCGGATCAATAGTTAGAAATATTTTTGATCCAGTGAAACCTGTAGGTCCTCTCGAAGAACAATGTGGACTGGCGTGACAGAATCACAAACAAAGAATTATACCAAATAACAGAAACCACAACTCTTCAGGACTCTCACCAACAGCAAGAACTAAAAAGCTTAGCATAAATAATTGGAAGAGAAAATAATGACAATCATGATGTTGACATTACACGCTACATTGAATAAAAGGTTGTGAAGGAAGCACCATCAGTACTAGAAAGCACGATAACAGGTCCTGGATTTGCGGAACCGATTTACCAGATAAATTGTTTTAAAAAAAATATTTCATAAATTTTAACCGACTTTTCAATTAATAAATGGTGAATGCTTCTTTATAATAAAAAAAAAACGGCTGATATTAAGATTATCATTTAATTGTCTCTTTTAATTCTTTCTAAATTTCCAGAATTGTGTTCCCATCGCTTGATAAATTTACTACATCTTCCTTCTCTTGCAAAATTATGTACAGGGTACGATAGATAAATTATCGTGTAAATTACGCAAAACTAAAAGTTAAAACTAACACTGACATATATATTTACCAATTCCCAACTGTGGAATTCCCTTCCACATGACTGCTTCCCCGACGGCTACAATCTCCAGGAGTTTAAATGTAAGGTCAATAGACACCTCCTAACACACTAACTCGCTTCCATTCTTTCAAACACTCTTCCCATCCTTCAAACTATCTATCACCCCACTTCTGACATTTCCTATATCTAACCACTCTTTCTATTTACCTTCCCCTATGTAGCCCCAAGCGCAATAGTGGCAGTGGAATACCTTGCTTGGGGTGAAACGATTAAAAAAAAATTATCACATATACGTAATTAAAAGAAATAAATATTATTACTGAAGATTATATGTTAATGAAGGCGGTTTATGGGTCCACACACACATACACACACACACATAAACATATATATATATATATATATATATATATATATATATATATATATATAAATTGAATATGTCGCTGGTTAATTCTATTTCGTTAATCTCCGAAACTTTCCGTTACATTGTCTACATTCGTAACATTGTTTACTGTTGCTTACTTAAGATTACTTAAGAGAAATCGGAAAATTGTGTTTATAAGACTTGATCTGACTTCTTTTAAACTGTAAAATCATTCGTAGTCGAGCGGTTAAGACACATCAAATCAATTGATGGCTTCCCCTATGTTGTAAGGGATCGGAGGTTCGATTACTACAAAATGACACACATTTTCCTAACAAAGTTTCTAATAAATATTCAAACTGGTACCGTTATACAGTGCTGTGCAAAAGTATTAGGACAAGAAATATTTTATCTTTTTGAGGCATCAAAATAAAGTTTAAAATCACCCCTTTCCTAACACTTTTGCACACTAGCGGTAGAGTGCAAAAGTATTAGGACAGGGATGATTTTCCAAAAAAACCTCACTGAACTTCAAATACAGGGTAAAAAACCAAGTAAATTGCTAATAAATATTGACTATTTAAAACTAGATGTAAAAGAAATGTATTAAAAAGAAGTTATATTTAATTTTTCCTATTTTCTATTAAACAAGTTATTTTGAAACTAATTATTATTCTATTATTCTTGTATATGACTGACTTTTTTCTTATTCCCCCGTCTCGAATTGATAAATCTAATGTTACTTCGCAACACACACTTTGGGAACAAATACAAGCTGCTTGGCAGGAGATACCATTAGATACATTGAAGAAGCTTCTGATACCAATGCCTGACAGAATTAAAGCTGTGATCAAAGCAAAAGGCTGTTATACTAAATGTTAAATTTATTTATTTAATTTGTAACAAATATTTTTTTCTTGTTAAAGCATTTGTTGAATAAATCAAAAACATTTAATTAAATGGTTTATTTTCTGTCAATATGCCTCATATATGATAAAATAGTTCTTGTCCTAATACTTTTGCACAGAACTGAATATCTAAATATACTGTTTAATTAAAAACAGAATATCTAATCAAAAATGAGTATCGATTAAAAATAATGTTCAAACAAATAAATTTTATATGTATACGCCCAGACACACACACACACACACACACACACACACACACACACACACACACACACACACACCTCACACACAACTAAAAGTTTTATGCTTTTTTCACGCCATCATCTCTAATATTTCTCAATAAATTCCGCTGAGCATCTGATAATTTCAAGATAACGCATGGAACTTTTAATTGTGGTTGACCACCGTTCACTGGGAATACATATATATATATATATATATATATATATATATATATATATATATATATATACTTGCCTGCCATCTGCCGGGTATTGATCATCATATCATACATGATTGCATCTCTGCTTTCAGGCAGAGGGTGGCTCAATTGTGTCTGTTTCTGGGGACAGATAGAGAGCTGAAAAAATAAAAACCACTCAGAGGTGCCCGGTCCCAGGGAACAGATGCTTGAGGCTGTACCACCAAATTGCACTCGAAGGCTGGGTCGGTGGCCGCCACCGAGGTCAGCGCATCGAAACGATGCATATATATATATATATATATATATATATATATATATATTCAAACGTTATTGTGGACACTTTGTATTAAAACCAACGCCCCAATTTTATATATTACGTTTATCAGCCCGCATATTCGAGAAAGCTATTTTTCTTTTCACACGTTTCTTGTTAATTTTATATTAATTCTTATTTTGAGTTTATAATTAATATTGATTTATTCTAAGCGCTTGAAAACTTGAGTACTGAGAGGCGAAAGTATATTTGCTATGATAAGTTCAGTGTTTGGTTTTTCAATTGATCTTATCTTCAGTCAGTCAGTTAAATGCCATACGTGATACACGAAAGAGACATGAGTGACTGGGCAGATTATCCCGCAGTAGGTCGCCATTACTTTCTGCGGTAGATCGGTTGCCAGTCAAGGCTATAGAACCCAATCTGTCTTGTTATTTGACCCATAACTGGAGAGAAGAGTCGGATTAATACTTTTCCCAAGGGTATTTGCGCGTAGGTGAATGCAGGGAATTCACCTGAAATTATTATTATTATTATTATTATTATTATTATTATTATTATTATTATCATTATAATGTAACGCAAAAGCTATTAAGTTTCGGTATTCAATAGACCTTCATCAGGCAGTTTTAAGAGAAAAATATACATTTAGGGCTCATCATCACTTTTTAATAATATACTATTACAAGCCCTGCTAAATTACTAGGTTAGCTGGAGAAGAAGTGCATTTATACGTTTCGCAATGCTACTTGAAGGTAAGTCAATATTACGTAACCTACTGCAATGTATATATATATATATATATATATATATATATATATATATAATGAACATAAGTTAGATGTTTTTATAAACCCATTGGTAATGTCATATTACCAATGGGTTTATAAAAACTATTTATAAAAAATATATATATATATATATATATATTCCATTTGTAAACTGATTACAAATGGAAAATATTCAAAAGTTCTACAATAAAATTATATTGAACACTTTTTCATACAAATGTGCACTGCTCTCATCTTATGACCCAAAACTAATTAATTAAACAATATATATATATGTCTTGATGTTAGCGTTTTTCTTTGTTTATTGCTCACACTTTCTCTCTTCCCTCTCTCTATTTGTCTCTCTCTCTGTATCACACACACACTCTCTCTTTCTTTCTCTCTCTCTCTCTCTCCATAAATATATATATATATATATATATATATATATATATATGCAGATTGAAAGAGATGGAAAGTGAAAGAACTAATTTGCACATAGGCAGAAAGTAAAATAAATTGAAAGAGAGAGAAGAATGAATTAAATAAAAGTCACTCAGGTAAGTGCCATACGTGATACACGCTTTGGGCGATCATGTCTCGAAAGAGACATAACTGACTGGGCAGAAGATTCTCTCGAATTTGGTTGCCATTGCTTTCTGCGGTAGACTCGTTGCGAGCCAAGGTTATAGAACCCAGTCTGTCGTATTATTTAACCCATCACTGGAGGGAAGAGACTGATTAATACCTTTACCAAGGGTATTTGTGCGTAAGTGAATGCAAGGAAGGGAATTGATAAATCGGTTATGTTCGCGACTCCTTCTTCATACTAGACTCGCTTCCTTTGTTTTTCTCATTTTATATATTTCTCTCTCTCTCTCTCTCTCTCTCTCTCTCTCTCTCTGTATTTATGTATATGTGTGTGTATTCGTGTGCTTGTGTGTATGCATGTGTGTGTGTTTGTATATGTGCTTGCTTGTGTGTATGTGAATAGTAGAAGATCATTCATATCAAGAATCAATGACAACAGATATAATGAGAATTACATAAATAAAACTGTACATTGTATACTAATGTGCGGTATACCGACCACTTCTTAGTTTTAACACGCGTACGTAATTATCGCTCGCCGACAGTCCGAAACCTTTTGCACAAGAATGAAACAAATTACTTAATGGTTACTTGAAAGTACTCCCACCAAATTACCAAGTTTAGTCGTCGTTACTGACTTTAAATTGCCTTCTTTTCCTATTCGCGTACAACTAGAAAAGTGATTAAGACATTAGTTTTGCAAAAGAGCAGAAAATAGCACTAACAAGTGTACCAAGTGCAAAGACTATACCAATACTGAAAGGAAAAACAAGGCTTATTTATACATTTAATTGCAATAAATCAAACAATAATTATCAATGTTTACTTATGTAAATATTTCCTGTCCAATCTGTAGGAGGGAGGGCGGTAAATCAATGGAAAATACTTTCCGAATAAACTGAACCGTTAATTGATTATTATTATTATTATTATTATTATTATTATTATTAAACTATATAATAATTATCATTGTGTATTTTTATATATTTCCTATCCCATCATTGTAATAAGGGACGTAAACTAACTTAATTTATTAAATTTATGAGTGAGTACTTCCCTTATATTTTTTAATGATCTATAGAAATAACGCTTGTTTTTTGTTGCAGATAAATAAAACAACAAAAAAAAAACATTATTTCTATAGATCATTGAAATATGTAAGGGATTTAATCACTCATAAATTTAATAAATAAAGTTAGTTTACGTCCCTTAATACAAATGATGGGACAGGAAATATATAAAAATACACAATGATAATTATTATATAGTTTAATAATAATAATAATAATAATAATAATAATAATAATAATAATAACTAAATTTGGTTTAAGTTGCTTAACTTTTGGGATGCTTTTTGCGCTAGTATAATGCCTATTCGGAATTCGGTGCAGCATCTTTCATCCTCTGTCAAAATCCAACCCACAATGTTAAACTTCTGCACTTGCTTGTTGTTGCCACCTTCCATTTGCAACTCGTACCTTGAGCTTTTTCTATTGATGACCATAATTTCTGTCTCCTTGTTGATAAGTACTTACTTTTCTCGCACTTCTTTCTTGTAGACACTTCTTTCTGATCCCTTACTTTTCAGTTGGCTTTGATCTTCAAAAATTTAGATTCAATGTCCATCGTTATCGACCGTATTCTTGTTTACTATCTATTGTTCTCGCTCCTTTGTAATTTTTCTATTTTCTAATTCGTTCACATCCAGTATCCCTTTATGCCATAATGACTCTTACTGCCTTGTTTGGGTTAAATTCGACTTTAGTAATGAACAAAATAAAAATATATTTGACATTCATATAACCAGGGGTAAAAGCCCCAACTTAAACCACGGAAGTAGCTGAGGGATGTTTTAAAAAGCAAACTTAAATCCCTGTAGATTTATATTGACAGTGAGGAAGATTAAAACAAATTTCATGCAACTGTGTGAAAGCTTGTCCTGAATGGATGTAGTGATTTTAAACGGAAGCGGTTGAAACGTTCTACGTTAAGGCATTCACTCCGAAAATAATTCACAAACACGGTGCCTTCAGGCGTTCAGCAGGAAGTGAAGTGTAATGTATGTGGACGCTTTCTTTCCTCAAGAGCAGGTTTTCTAAACTATTCAAATTCTCATCGATTAAGAAAGAATCAAGCAGCTTTAGAGGAGGTTTTGCCACCAGCTCCACCACAGTGCATATGTCCTTAGTATGTAAGACACCTGGTAATTGAGCAGCTCACCAAGAAATAAAAAAAATTATTTCAGTCGGTAACCTCGAAAGATGGACAGTTCAAGTGTCGCATCCACACACGTTAATGAAATACTGAGGCTAGATGAGTTGATGAGACCTTATCGCCAATCAAGTACAGCGCTTAATTTCATAAAGTCCAGGTACCATAGCAAAGAGTTCGTGCGAAGAATTACCATAAAATATTTATAGAAAAGGGACAGGGAAGAGATTTTACTGAAATTTAAATGTGACTGAAACCTAGATGCCAAGTCAGGACAAATAATATTGCAGTTTCTTCATATTTTATCACAAATCTCTAAATATATAACAAGAGCACTGGAACATATATGGCAATAATATTCTAACCACGGATGAATGATAGATTATAGATATGTAAGAGCTTTGGTTATATATATATATATATATATATATATATATATATATATATATATATATTACTTAATAGTAGAAATAGAAAGTTGAAAGGTTGATTATTTTTTAATAGCAATCGGCCCATGCGAATTCCAGTCGTGGACATGGAATGAACGCTTCTTTTTCAAAATACAATATAAAAATAAATTACGATGTGACATTCAAAACGTGAAGAAAAATAACAACACCAGAGACAAAAAAGCCGTTCGAAACTAAAACTTCACAAATCCATTGGCATTGCTGATAGATACAATATGTAAATCGAAGTTCGTGAAACTGTCGGTAATGACAAGAATGCGAAGACTCGTATTCTGAACATATTTCAAAGTGATTTTAAACATCTGTATTATATATTTATCCTCGATATTGTGCATTGTAAATCAGTCAGTTAAGTGCCATACGGGAAACACGCTTGGGCGATCATGTCTTGAAAGAGACATGACTGACTGGGCAGAAGATTATCCCGCAGTAAGTTGCCATTACTTTCTTCGGTAGACTGGTTGCCAGCCAAGGCTATAGAACCCAGTCTGTCCTGTTATTTAACCCATAACTGGAAGGAAGAGACAGATTAATACCTTTCCCAAGGGTATTTGCGCGTAAGTGAATGCAATGAATTCAGCTGGACATGACTATAAAAATTTCAATTCAAAATCTCCTATCATTTAAAATATATAATATGTAAATTAATCAAAACATAAATTAATATAATAATTACATTATAACGAAAACTGTGGCAACAATATTATTTACTCACGTTAGTTGATTAGACAATAAATTACATCACTTAGCATCAGCCATAGTTTAACTTGATATTCAGTTAGCCGGATATGTATTTATGGGGATTTCTTGAGTGTAGCTTAGATATGACACAAAAGTATGGAGCACACAATGAGAATCAAATTAACTACCCAGTCGTAACTGTTCTAGCAATAGAAGCTTGTTAATTATAACAACAGTTAAAGATTTTGAATAACTGATGACGTTTTTAATTTCGTTTGTGAAAATATTTGTTGCAAAATAAAATCCCCACTTTTGTCATCAGAGGACGAAATGCGTTGGCTAAGATAAGTCTTCCTTTTGTTTTTATTCCTTTATTCCTACATATATATATATATATATATATATATACAAATATCAATACAAAATATATTAATATATGCATATGCAGTATATATATATATATATATATATATAAGGAAGGTAGAAAACAGCCGCTCGTATGGTATGAACAAGAAAAAAGTGCTCAATAAAAAAGTCAGAATTGAATATGAAGAGTAAAGTTATTTAAATTTCTTGACGCGACTTCACAGTTGAAATCCAGGTAGCCAGTTTGGTTGGCATTTTTACCTTTTGTAATATATATATATATATATATATATATATATATATATATGTGTGTGTGTGTGTGTGTGTGTGTGTGGATGGATGGGTGGATGGATGGATGGATGGATGGGTAGATGGAATGGGTTGTTCTTGACTCGGTATTAATCCTGGGGACACTACTATTTAACCTTGTCTTAATAGTAAATTTGATATATTCCATAAAATCAAATTGGCAGCTGATTTGATAAATGACCTACAATCTTTAGTTAAGTGGAGCACGACCTGGCTAGTTAATTTCAACGAATACGGCTCTCCTTTAATCGTGTTAGGAAACCTTTATTGCCTCCCATCAGCAAGGCTGATGTTAATCTAGGATCAGATTTGCTGATGCTAACCATTAACTTGTCGATCTCACCTTTTCCACTGACATTAAATGGAACGATTATTTTGAATTAACTGCTCTGTCTGCTGCCAGAAAAATTTGTTTACCATATCATGCTAGATAATTTTAAGTCTGGTCGTTTCCATGTATCTAATATTGCTACCACATCAAGTTTAATGCTTCTGCTACATAATTTAAGATTCCTGACAAAATCCAATAATCTCCAACATTATCATAACACCCCAGTAACTGGTTTTGTCTTTCTGTTCACTCTCCTACAAATGAAACTTTTACTCTCTTATGTAGCCCCCTGCGCATCAGTGGCAGTACTGCCTTGCTTGGGGTGAAACGATTAAAAAGAAATAATATGCGCATATATTATATCATTGTAATGGTAACAAATGCACATAAATAAATAAAAAAAATAAATGAAAGAAACAAACTAAAGAAATCACATTGCGTATAAATTACGCAAAATGAAAATAACAAGGACATCACATTTTAACAGATATATTTACCAAAATTACACAAAACTATCTTAAAATACTAAAGAACAAGTTTATTCAATAAACGCGACATTAGATTCTACAACGAAGTAAGGTTAAAATCTATGGAGTTGGGTGGTTAGATGTAAAAATTATCTGCCAGTCATAACTGGATTCTCTTGCTTCTTTTGTGGCATAGTGCAAAGTACTGTTCACAAGGTCTTCCAGCAGCCACCCTCTTGACCCAGTCCAGCACTATCTCCTTAAGGCATATGACGTAAGCCCCCGTTCTGAGTTTGAGACCCTTTGAGAAGAGGACTGGAGACATAACGTCGCCCTTCCTAGTGATCACTCCAAATATTTTCGTAATCACCATTAGATTCTTCCAACTCTTTTCATACCCTGTGCACTGTTTTCAGCTTGACAACCAAACACTCTGAAATGTTCGTATTGGAGATTTCGTCATGAATGTCAAACAGAACAGCATGGCGTTTCCAAATTTCTGTTGCATGAAGTTTAAAAGATGGTTTTGAAAATGCCGTTGAAATAGTTATTCTCCATGTAATATTTGAATTTATATGTAGAATAAATATTTGCTCTGTTAATTTAAATGTACATCGAGCTCTCTGTTGGACCAGTTTTAGTATTTAATCTAATGTTACTAGGATCAATTGATATTATTTACCAAATCTTTTTCTCGGATTTATTACCGCTATATGTATTTCACTCGTTCTGATGTTATTATCACGGCTCATCAGACCCAAATGGTACAACAGTTGGTCCTCAAAATACCCTCTTTTTGGGATATTTTGATGACCAACTGTTGTACTATTTGGGTCTAACGAGCCGCGATAATAACATCAGGTCGCAGTTAAATATGTATTACCCATTGTATTAATCTAAAATCTTTTATAAATTATATTTCTGTTAAATTAAATAAATGAATTTAGCATTGAGTTCTCTTGAATTCGTCTCTATCGGAATTTACCTGGATTGTATACCAAGTGTGGTACGTTATATATATATATATATATATATATATATATATATATATATAATAAAACTGATTCTTTGTTTAAATGGGGTTGACAATGCATGTCTTAAACTGACATGTTGAAAATGGCTATTTCCCCTGTAAATTTAATCTTAATTTACAGATATATATATATATATATATATATATATATAGAGAGAGAGAGAGAGAGAGAGAGAGAAGCGGACAGATAGAGAGACGCACGCCATGACGTACTGATCACACCATTTAAATTTGATTTTTACTGTATATTAATGTCTCTTTCATCTAGTGTCCAACTCGATTATAAATATCGCTCTATTTTTTAATATGTTTACTTATTTTTCCGTAATTAGCCTTCTTCGCCCGTTTATCTTGCATCTAACGTTTCCTTTTTTTAATTTTTTTTAATTTTTTGTTTTCCTTATCTTTTTTTCTTATGATCCTCATGTTACTTTGTTCCTCCTGTGTCTCAATATTTTTCTGACTATTTATTTAACGGTCCGTTTTGTTTACAAGTTGCTTCCTACTTGTTTATATGTTTTTTTCTTTACTTGCGTATTAACAACCTTGTGCTAAAAAAGTAAAAGAGAAAGGGAGGTTCTAACTATATTCAACAGCGGCCATAACAACCTTGCCGACAACTTGAAACTTTGAATAACAAGAGGAACATAACAAAAAAAAAAAATGATTCACTCATCTGAGTTTCGCTTGAGTAATACACGATACGCTTTAAAATATATTTTACTGACATTTCCCTCGGCTAAAGACTCATATAAAAAAAAAATCAAGTGGGACTAATTATTTCTTACCAGATTTAAATTATTCTTTTCATATTTTTTATTTTATTTTTATTTTAAAGAAACAGTTATTTCGATGGATCAGAAATAAAATAAGAAAGAATAAACAAAGCTATAATTAGTGGATTTAATTTATTTCTTTGTGTCGGTCACGTTCAAGTCCCTTTGATTTCCTGTTTCCTAATCAGTCTTTTGCATACTCTCTTTTTTTACTCTCCCTCTCTCCCACCTCTCTCTGTCTGCTGTTCGTTCTCTCTCTTATTCTCTTTTTACTATCATCTCTCTCTCACTTCTTTTTCTCATTCTCATTCTCGCATCATCATCATCCCTCTCTCTATCTGTCCCTCTCCCTCTCTATCTCTCTTCCTCTCCCTCTCTTTCTCTATGTATCTCTTCCTCTCTATTATCGTATTTTTCACGATTATTCTTCGTTTAGCTTTCCTCTCTCTCTCTTTCTCTCTCTCTCTTTCTCTCTTCCTCTCTTTTCTTCCTCATCGTCCTTTACCTTGCTATTTTTTACACCATTTCTTTGCTTCTGTTTCCATTTCATTTTACCGACTCAAAATAATTGATTTCCTTGTGTTTCTTTTTAACACGAACTGGCCTTTTTTATTTACTCTCACTCTTTCATTCTTTTCTTCTTTTTCTTTCACGAGTATACTTTATTTGACTTTCCTCACTCTCTTTTCCTCTCCTTATCTCTCTCCCTGTCCCTCTCCCTCTCTATCTCGCTCTTCTTCTACCTTTCTCTTTCTATATCTCTTCGTCTCTGTTATCGTCTGCTTTTCTCCATCATCGTCTTCTCACACCATTTTTTGCTTGTGTTTCCATTTCATTTTGCCGACTGAAAATACTTGTTTCTCTAGTGTTTCTTTTTTAACACGAACTTCCTTTTTTTATTTACTCTCATTCTTTTTTCACAATTACTCTTCGATATGACTTTCCTTTATTCCTCTTTCTTTCCCTCTTTCTTCTCCACTTTCTCTCTCTCTCTCTCTCTCTCTCTCTCTCTCTCTCTCTCTCTCTCTTTATATATATATATATATATTTCTCTCTCCCTCTTGACATTAATGTGTAGGGATAACAAATTAAGAATTAAAATCAACCCTCTTCACTTTCACAAAAATTCACATTGACGTGTGAAATCCTGGTTTTTCCCAGATAGAAAAAGGATTGACCATGTGCTTAAAGAAAAAGTCGAAACCAGACTTCGTAAGTAGGTTTTAAACTGATTTGCTGACTAATATTAGCGACATTCAAGACTAAAAAAGACTTTGCGATCAAGAAAAATTTGAATACTATAAAAGGCCCCGGTCAGCGTCAATCAGTCAGTCAGATGGGAGCCGCGAGATGAAACAGCTAAAATGTAACTTCAACTTCAAATCGAGAGATAAGATCAGGTCGCACCTTGTTTTCTTTCTCTCTCCTTCTTGCGTGTTGATTCCTTTTACTTCTTCTCCATCCAAAGACATTCCTACTAAATACATACATACATATCACGTACGCATCTACTTTTTCAACAATTACTACTACGAACAATTTCTTCAACTTTTGATACCTTTAACTTTCTCACTGAACAAGAATTCTACCCTTAACTTATTAATGTTCTCTAATTGCACATTAACTCCTACAATTTAAGTTATTCTTTCCTTTTAATAAATTTCTGTTTTAACATGAAAAATGTACACTTAATTCTTGCTTTATTCCACACAATTCCACAAATGCCAACCTGCCGAAAACCAACCTTCTGATGATAACGATAATTCTGATAACTCAAGAGAAAACTTGTAAGCTGTAGGGAGTTTGGTTATGTATGACACAAGGCCGAACCAGGAAACATTAACCATCTCCCAACGGCTTTTCTTATCATTTAAACACCTAACAATTTAGTTGCGATATTTCTTTTGTCCGATACTTTCGATAAATCCTTCATTTAACTCGAGTCTTTATGATCTACTTCACTTCCTCTCATTCCCGTTCTCTCATTAGCTACTCTCTTTGTTTAATAGATACCTACAATGTCTTTCGATTATTAATATTATTTTTCTTTTTCTTCAGTTGCATTCATTTTTCTCATACGCATAAATGTTTATGTGTCACTATATTATCCCAAAACAGAACACGTATATTTTCCATCTCCCGTACATTATTATTATTGTTATTATTATTGTTGTTGTTGTTGTTGTTGTTGTTGTTATTATTATTATTATTATTATTATTATTATTATTATAATCGGTTTCTACTATGATCGCACTACCTACCAAGTTTGCAGGAAGACCTAAGGCAGGTTGTGGTCTGTTGTTAGGGCTCCATTTTATGTTTTTTTTCTCTCTTCCCTAACATCTCTAGCATTATACAGACAAAGTTCTACTTAGTGTGTGGGTTGTTCTTAACAAGACAAATTTTGAATATCTCTTAAACTGGGGTTTTTAGTGATTCTTTCAATGTGTTGTTTTGTTCCATTTTTTATCATTCCAAGTGCACCTACTATCATCTGCTACGAACTTTTGGAAATTTGTTTTCTATTTCAATTTCCAGGTCATTATATTTTGACAGTTTTTCGAATTCCTTAGTTGCTATGTTTCAATCCGCTGGACAAGCCATATTATTATTATTATTATTCCGTGACCCTTCAGGACGTGGTATATTATAGCTCTCCGCATCTTGTTACCCATAAGTTGCACTTAGTAAAGTTTTTCTTTTTACAATCTTTTCTCTCTCTTTCCTAATACCCTTATACACAAGTTAGCGAGGGAAATTTTCTCGCTTTTTCCTCTTGTTTTCAATATGTCCTGTGAGAGCCGAAGCCTCCAGGCCGAACTCCCTGATTATGCGTCCTAGGAATTCCAACAGTCTCTTTCGAATTCTGTGTACATATATCTTCTTCTTCTTCTTCTTCTTCTTCTTCTTCTTCTTCTTCTTCTTCTTCTTCTTCTTCTTCTTCTTCTTTCAGGACATAGGCGATCATGGCTTTCCACATCTCCCTATCCCTGGTGGCTCTTAGCACGCTTTTTCCTCGTTCCGTCATCCACCTGAGCAGGTCCTTCAAATATGCTATCCGCTACTTTTCCCTGTGTCTATTTCCCTCTATCTTGCCTCTTAGTATCAGATTCTCTAAGCCCTCCTTCCTCATTGCATGTCCCAGGAACTTTAATCCTTTTTAGATGTTCCTTAAAACTTTAAATTTACATGTTCAGACTTTGGGATTCGCATCATCTTTCTGTATAATGGTATGTCTGCTTCAATTTTCCTCTTCATCAGTGGTGAGATTGTCTAGCATTCATTGTCATATAGAAGGACCAGTATTCAGGGCCCCATAAACCTTACGGTTATAAAGGCTGCAGCCTAGGATCCTTCATGCTTTGATAAAACAATGATTTTAATTCTCTAGATGTTAGAACTACTGAACAGTTTTGTGAAGTTTTATTATATCAAAATGAAAAACTCATTTATTTTTATTGTTTTATTATTATAATGCTGGTTATAAAAAACCTGTTTTTACTATCATTGCGTGAAATATACGCTAATTTGGTTTGCAATAATTAGTAAAATAGTGGCATTCCTTAAATAATATTTTATTGACAAAGAAAAGATAGTTGTTCTAGTTTAAGAATTTGCAACGAGTTTGCTTTAAGCTATTTAAATGCTATTAAAAGTATATAAAAAATAAAAGTATTCGAAACGGGGGCGAGCGAGTTAAAGAGTGGCTCCGTCTGAAGAAGTCCTATATAAATTAGCCTACTTGCCTCAGAAGAAGTAACTCCACAATGAGGTGGTAAAATGATCTAGTAGAACGTAGTTTAGACATAGGAAGATGTTTGAATGTTTACTGAATTGGCCTTGTGTCAAACATAACCAAACTTCCTACAACTTAGGATTATTCGCTATCATCAGAAGGTTCGAGATTGGAATGTGTGGATTTGTGGAAGAATAAAAGTATACTTTCTGCATGCTTAAATAGAAATTTATTAATGAAAAAGAATAACATGAATTGGTAGAAGTTAATGTCCAATGAGAAACAGTATTAAGAAATTAATGGTATCAAGAGTTCGTAGTAATCCTTGCAAGAATAAGTTTATGTGTACGCAGGCAGAAACGTATGTATGTATGTATGTATGTATGTATGTATGTATGTATGTATGTATGAGCGTTTATTGTTGGGTAGGATTGTCTTTGAAGTTATCGCTCAGGGTGAATGGTGAAAGGGATAGAGGTGAGAGAGGAGAGAGAGGTGAGAGAGAAAGATAGAAACAATAATAATAACGATCGCTTAACGTTTGTCAAGGGTACGTGTTATTTAAGCTCGGCACTTTTCTCTCTGAAGACGGTCGAGCTTGCTCTGTCTTTTATTTCATTTATTGGGGCTCGGAACAGGTCATTTGGGAATTCACTCCCGGGTGTGATTCTGGCCTTTTTATTTTGTTCTTAGATGTTTCCTAGTTTTCTATTCACCGAAAAATATTTCGCATCGAGGTGTAAAATTTCACGAGTTTTGTGTATGCTAAACAAAGTTTTAAATTCGAGAAAATTCGTTTATTTCTAACAAAATCAATGAGTCAGTGCTTAGCATTTGAATTTTTAAATCTAGAACATTTTTTGTTCACTACAGTAGTATTACTTGTCCTAAATATGCAGAAGATGAGTCTTCTACTTTAATTAAGCTCGACGAAATACCAAATCACGTAAAGATGGCTTCCAACATCCAGATCCTTCATTGGAAAAACATTAACGACATTAAAATAACAACATACTTTGATAGTCGTAAACAATGGAGAGAAAGAGAGTGAGAGAGATATGGGGAAGAAAAAGTAGAATCATGAAAATTCAGGAAGCGAGCAGAAACTATAAAAATATAAAAGATTATATGAATAAATGAAAATGTGAAATCTTAAACGAGAAAAGAAAGAATAAAAACAAAAATTAAAATCATCGCCGCTCAGATTAATACATTATGCGAAGTGCATCAAACCGAAAACAAATACATTACCAAATAATAATAATAATAATAATAATAAAGAATTTTCAAATTAATTATGGCACCAAATGCTGTTGCAAAGCAAAGGACAAATCTTGGATAAGAAAAGCAAGGCCAATATAGGAAGGAAAAACAGCTATATGGTCCTGCTGATATTGCATAACATTTCAATACTCTTTTTTGTTTCTAACGAAAATTTCTATTGTAATCATATAAAATCCTTTCTTACTCTCTATTTGTTCTTCTCTCACGTTTTTCTACAAAGTTCGAATTCCATTTGTTATGTTTCTAGTCTTGTGTTTTCATTAACAATTTTGCAATATCTTGTCTTTCTTTTTGATTTTATAACTGTCTTTGCCGTCTTAAGATATCTGAAATAAAAAATATCAACCCCTCTATACGCATATATACCCTTAGCAAATGTATGAATCCATCTCCTACCCCCTGCTATGGGTTAAATAGTAGAACTTTTACCTGGAAAATAATTATTATTCTTAATGCAAAATACAGCTAATTTTTGAATAATTCACAATGTTTGGATAAGTCGTAATCCCAACTCCCCTCCCCACAAAAAATCAATCAACTGCCGAATTGTTATGGGGAAACACGCCTATTCCTCAGATAATGGTCTCTCCCGCCTATATTAATAAGAGTTAACAGGAAATTCTTGGGAAGTTCATATGAATTCTTTAGACTTCTATTTGAGTTCAGTAGAACTACTAGGCAGTTGATATTAGTCGGCAGTTAGCCGAAGACTAAGGAGTCAGCTTTCAGTGGAATATTACCAAGTTCCTAACATTTTGGGTACGTTAAGTCGATTAGCAACCGACATAGCACAATTATAACCTTCAGTGCGAAAACTACTCCACAACACAAATACAAAACAACTCACTTGTACGGTGACTTCTTACTTATCTCTACTAGATCAGGTATTCTGTTCTGGATTCGGTAATATGTTTCACTATTATCATTAGAAATAATATTCCGGATGTGGAATTAATAAATCAGTCAGTTAAATGCCGTGCGTGATACATGCTTGGTCGAATCATGACTGACGAGACCGAAGATCTTCCCGTAGTAACTGATCGTATTTTTCCGCTGTAGACTATTTACCATCCAAGGTCTACAGCACCAAGTCTATCCTGCTATTCAAACCATAACAGGATGGGAATGATCCAATATCTTTACAAAGGAGAATTAAATGTAATGAACCCGACAGAAATTCCAACAAGGCTTTCCGATTTCTCATTCCGTGCCCTTAATAATTTAATTAATAAATATTAAAAAGAAAAATTTCAAATG
Organism: Ascarosepion bandense; assembly: GCA_037127315.1. Taxonomy (NCBI): domain Eukaryota; kingdom Metazoa; phylum Mollusca; class Cephalopoda; order Sepiida; family Sepiidae; genus Ascarosepion; species Ascarosepion bandense. Next base: position 3,353,790 of record JBBBDQ010000872.1, on the reverse strand, counting down.
CGCCGCTTTAGGGATAGTTTCTCATAACACCGCAAGTTGCTACAAAACCAAATTTTCATCTGAAATCTTGAATAATATTCTTAGAAAGCCTGTTTAAATCGAGACTTACATAGGAAGGTCATGCATGGCCCCAGCCTCGTTCTGAAATATCTAAACTATCAGCTGTATGCAATCACTTTCTTTGATCATCAGTTAAAATGGCTTTGAATGGAGGAAGGTCTTAAAAAGTGTCATACTTCTTTGAGCCTTGTGAACTGGCGCTACATAATCACAAAGAACTGTACGAAATGAAAGAAAACATATAACTTGGGAACATTCAACAGCAGCAACAAGCAAAGGATATCACATCTAACTTGAAATAATGACATAACCATACTACAAACAAAAGGCAAGTAAAGAAGCCTCCATCAATATAGTTTGGTTGGTTGGTTTGTTTTTTATGGCAAATCAACCTCGGCGTGTCATTTATTGCCAACTAAACTTTTTTTATTTATTGCTGGTAATACCTTTTTCTTTTCAACAATTTATTGTTGTTTTATATAAGTTTTGTGTCTAGTAATACATATTGCTTTTCGAGTATCAAGATTCATTTTTAAGGTCAGAGTCCCCAAGTCCTACTCTTGTTATTTAACCCATAGTTGGAGGGAAGGGACGGATTAATACCTTTCCCAAGGGAACCAGTGCTTAAGTGAATACAGGGTATTCAACAGGAATTCGAACTCGGCTCAACGACTTTTCTTTCCGACATCCACTGCACCACAACGCACATCCGTCACTATACGCTTACTGCACCTGGTATTCCCAAGCGGCCACCCATCTAAATACTGACCAGGCTCAACGTTGCTTAACTTCGGTGATCGAACGAGAACCGGTGTATTACACGTGATAGGCCGTAAGCCCCATCAATATTGAAAAGACCGATAACAGTAAACTTGATAAGCCTAATTTCGTTAAAAATTATTTTAATAAAAAATTCATAAATTTCAACAGACATTAGCACTAGCTGTTCCCCTAATGAATGTCTTCTTTTTTTTTTCATATAAGAAAATGGTAAATATTAACATTACCTTTAATATTATTGTTATCGTTGTTGTTTTCTCGGTCATCTTTGTGATTCAAATGATAAAAAATTCAAGATCACGATTATTACTGCTGTCAACAAAGCTCTCCTACTTATCTTTTCTTTACACCTTCTCCTCTACAAATTTCTTTGTAACAATGTTTTGAGTTAATTCATGTTCTATAATGCGTATAGTTATGGTGTTTACCTTAATATTTCAGGTTTTCGTCACTTTTCTCTCTTAATCTTTTGTTGTCTGCTTTACTTCCGTTTTAATTTTTCGTTTGATAGGTCGGCTATTATTTGTCTTATAGCCGTTTCTTTCTTCATAAAAACCATGATTCGTTTTTTTCTTTTTTCATTCTTTTTACTTAAATTTCTCGTTCTTTTAGACTTAAAAAATGTTCCACCCAAGATACTGTTTCAAATGCACCAATAATCATTAGTACATTTGTCACGTTTATCTTTAATGTTCAAAAAATACATATATATTTTTAGTTCTCTCTTAAGATTTTTTTTCCAGTTTTTCAATGCTTTAATTTCATTACATGGTCTGTTTTAGCACCAGCATCAAATATCCGATATATCTCATTATTTACAATAAGATCTGGGTTCTTTGTCTCAAATGGGTGTTTCGTTTCATTTCAATACCTGGTGGAATTGTATGTTTTATTCTAGAACTGTTTTATGTATCGACTCGACTGCAGCCACTTTCCCATCGTCGAAATGTGGCCTCCCTCTGTCTCTTCTATAAATACTTTCATGGCTTCTGCTCGGATGAGCTTAAGACACTGATGCCTCCTCAACAGGTGTTTACTCGTGCAACCAGACTGGTAACTGGGTCCCACCCATTCACAGTCAGGTTAGCCAAATGCAAACGACAATTCTACTCCTGCAGCTTCCTCTCTCGCACTTCCCGCCTGTGGAACTCACTCCCGTATTCTTGCTTTCCTGACGGCTACAACCTCCAGAAATTTAAATGCAAAGTTAATACTCGTCTACTAACCACTGGACTCTAGCTCTCTCCCCTCTCCTGTATAACCTTCCCTTTCTCTCCACATATGTATCTGTCATCGCACCTTCTTTCTCAGCTTTCTATTGTTCCTTTCTAACTAGTTTGTACTCCTCACTCTTTTCTAATTAATCTTTTTACATTTATATAAACCCATGCACATCAGTGGCGTTTCCGCCTTGCTCGGGGTGAAATGATTACAAAAAAAAAAAAAAAAAACTTGTGTGTATTCTCACCTCCAAGTTATTTGCTCACTTTTCAGTTGATTAATATTCCTTCCCAACCTTATTTAATTTTTATTCCGTATCAAAAAACTAGCTGTATTTACTGACGAACAGTCACATAGCTATCTCTGTACAGACATTCTTTATGATTTTATTGTTTTGATGCTCACTATAAACTGTTTTTATACATGTGTCCCGAATGTTGCTTTCATTGGGATTCTGTTTCTTTATTCAGTTTATTTTTGCGCAAACTCACCTTTGGGAGATCCTTTTCAATTACCGTTGTTCGTCGCCTAAAATCGCCATAGAACAGTGCTTCTTTGCCATTTTGGACTTTGCTTTTCTCATCCAAGATTTGTTTTATTCTTTTGCTAAAATGTTTGGTCTCATAATCTGTGATTTTTTTTATCATCATCGTTATTATTATTATAAGTAGTAGTTGGGTAGAATGTCATATATTTTTATATCTCACTGAAACCATTAATAACTGCAATAATAATATTACTTACTCTCTTTTGCCTCATTATATTATTATTACTATCATTATTATTATTATTATTATTATTATTATTATTAGTAGTAGTAGTAGTAGTAGTAGTAGTAGTAGTAGTAATGGTTGTATCTGAACAGCTAGTTTTCCGAGCCTTTTCCGCGGTAATTTTTTGGTCCCAACAAAAATATATCTACTTTTGCTCAATTTTCCGTTTGTTCGAAGCCTTCACTTCTGCAATGTTTCAATCCATTTAACGGTACATTTGGCTTTACACAAATTCGTTCTCTCCACTTCCTTTGCAATTCGTGCTGTCTGTCGCCTGAAATCGCCATCGAGCTGTTTTGTTTTGTTTTTTTCCTACTTTGGCCTCTTGCCTTTTTTTATCGAAAAATGTGTCCTTTGTTTTGCAACAGCGTTTAGAGCCATAATCAATTTGTAGTTTCTTTATTATTATTATTATTAATTTTATTATTATTATTATTTGGCAGTGTATTTATTTTCATCTTGATGCACTTAGCATAATGTATTAAGCTGAGTTGCGATGTCTTTAACTTTTTAAGTATTTTTTTGTTTTTATTCTTAGTTTTCTCGTTTAAGATTTCACATTTCCAGATATTCATATAATCTTTTATTATTTTATAGCTTCTGTTCGTTTCCTGAACTTTCAGAATTCTACTTTTTCTTCTCTCTCTCTGTCTCTGTCTGTCTGTCTGTATCTCTCTCTCTCTCTCTCTCTCTCTCTCTCTCTCTCTCTCTCTCTTGTTTATAACAATTGTTATGAAGGATCTGGATGTTTCAAGCCATCATTCCGTGATTTGGTTTTTCGTCGAAATTAATTGAAGTAGTTGTGGTGTTTATTAAGAAGAAAAATTGATATCTCATTAATTTTTACCTGCTTGTTTTAATTATCATACATATTTTGATATTTGCAATTGTTACTTCGGTTTAATATTTGTTGGACGTAAATTTACTTTTTATTTCTAACGATTAAATAACTTTCTATAGGGATTTGATTTTCAAAACAAGAATTTATAAAAAAAAAGGAAAAATGTTAGTTTTTTAAATTTTTAAATGTAATAGACGCTCATAAATATTCATCATATTAACTGAAAATCCTTAGTAAATTATGGAAAATGCTAAGTGACATAATTATATGGTAAAGTATGGAGGATACTAAGTGATGTAATTTAATGTTTGATAAATGAAAGTGTGTATATAATACAGAATTGCCTTTTTACAGATACAGCTGGAATTTCGTCACACTTACACTCACCACACACGCTCATATATATATTATTATTACCATTATTATTAATTGTTACGTTAGAATAAATACAAACTAATACAAAATGATATTAGCTGATGAGACATGGTTCTTTGAATATCGAAACAAAATGTACAATTTTGTACTAGTTTGCACATGTTCTAAGGTAATAATTAATATTAAATATGCATTGTTCTCTTTTTATATTGAGCATTGTTTCCTTCGTTTTCATCATCTGAATACACACACACACACACACACACACACACAAACATACACACACACACACACACACACACATATATATATATACATATATATATAAATATATATATATATATATATATATATATATATATATATATAAAAACTACTATTAAGGAGAGAGAATATGAGAAGTTTAAGTTAAATGAGTTAACTTCTGACTCATTTAGATGTCTGATATTTGTTCAGGGCTTAACTTCAAATAAGGATGCAGAATTAAAATCCAGGATAATTCTGACTAAACGAGAAATGGATTCAAAATTAACTCTCCAAAATAACTGAAGAGTGTCAGTGTGTGGTGAATATATATATAAATATATATATATATATATATATATATATATATATATATATATATATATATATAAGTAATAGTTACTAATGGAAGTATATTGCAAAGTTAGATATTTACTTTAGAAAGTGCTCAATACAAAATAGAGCATAAATATATGGTAAATATTATTATTATATGGAATACTGTCACACTGCAACTTTATAGCTATAAAGTTTCGGTGGCTTTAGCACCGAAACATTACAGCTATCAAGTTGCAGTATGCTATTATTATGATAATAATATAAATTTACACACACACGCACACCCACACCCACACACCCACACGCACCCCCACCACCACCCACACACACACATATATATATATATATATATATATATATATATATGTATATATATATATTTGAGCACCAACTTTTCATTTAAACATATTTCGTTAAATATGAGATTCAAGGAAAATTTTAATATTATTTTTCAAATTTCTAGTGTTCTAGATTTTTCATTTGGTGGTAAGTAAGGTAGTACAAAAATTTCATGTATTGTCATTTGTCCCATGCCATTTCGGCCACTTCTTAAGCCATTTTCAAGCGGTTTTGTTTAGTTTCATAACGCACATATATATATATATATATATATATATATATATATATATATATATATATATATGCATACATTATGTTAAATTGTTAACGCTTAGACTGGTCATGAGAGTAAATGACATTACACATGATATGTAAAAATTTAAGACTAATAATGATATAAAGATATCTTTTTATTTAAGCTAAACATAACTTCTGTATGATCAAATGTTATCGCTTTAGCGTAAGACTAGCATCATAGCCCGGTGTTGCCCGTGCAAGTCAGAACATTTTAGTAGTAGGAGAAGATGCCAGTGAGAGGTGTAGAATAAAAATTAATATAGAAGCTCATTTTTTTTAATAAAAATATTTTAGTCGTGTTTAACACGTGTGATTTGATTTCTCTGACATAATTTAGCAACCATCTTAGATCTTAGCTGTTTTACGGAGGAAATGTAAACAATCGGCTTCATTGGCCAAAAAGTGCGAAAGGGAAAATTGCTGAACTTAAACTCAAAATGTATGTGTCGACCTGGCTTCCCTGTAGATATGTGTCCCTAGAAAGTTTGAATGGCGTAGCTTAAAAAATGTAGGCGCGCATAGAGAACAGTCACACACAGACTCACAGATTGCCTTTTATATATATAGAGAGAGATTTTGCGAGATCTGTCTTCAATGTAGGCCAGATGTTGAAAATCAGAATTTAAAACCCTTGTTTTGTGCTGTTGTTTGTTTATATGATTATTTTGATAATTGGGCTCCAACATTAACTTTATATATTCTAAACAATTAATGTATATTACTTTTAATCCGAAATATTTTTATGCATCCAAACATGATTTTTATTGGGTTCTTCTCTTTTACAGGTATATTCTATCTGAAATTTTAGAAACATACACCCGAATGCTTATAATTTTAAAAAATATTTTTTTGCTTTAAATTAGCTGTAAATTTAAGTATAATTGTAAATTTAATTTTTTAAATTATCTGTATTTTGTTAATGAGCCTGTAAAGACAAATCAGTCACTGTGTGTGCGTGTGTGTGTGTTTTGGGAGAGAAAGAGAGAGAGGTGTATTTCGGTAAACTAATATCGACGAGTTCTGTCTATCAAAAATTTATGAAATTGTTTTTTAAATTTCCAAATTAGTTGCTTTATATTATCGGTAATTTTGGCAAAATTCGTACACATTTTTATTTTATATTATTTTTCCAGAGTACTTTCAAAGGTTGCTAATAGCATCTTGACTTGGTGTAATGGTTAGCAAGCTTGTCTAGTTAGAATCATTACCATTGAGTAGTGAGTTTGATCCTCACAGGACGCACCATACTTTAGACTTCGTACTGTATCTTAATTTCGCTTAGAAAATTACCTTTCGAATATTGCTACATTGTTGGCAAATTTACTAATAACAGAAAATAACAAATTCGTTAATGCATTGGATATTGACTCGGAACGATTAATCGGGGAGCCGAGTTCGAATTTCAGCTGAATTCATTGCATTCACTTACGCGCAAATACCCTTGGGAAAGGTATTAATCCGTCTCTTCCTTCCAGTTATGGGTTAAATAACAGGACAGATTGAGTTCTATAGACTTGGTCGGCAACCGGTCTACCGCAGAAAGCAATGGCGACCTACTGCGGGATAATCTTCTGCCCAGTCAGACATGTCTCTTTCGAGACATGATCGCCCAAGCGTGTATCGCATATGGCACTTAAGTGACTGACTGTAGATATTATTTAACCAGACAATATATATATATGAAGAGGGCACCTAGACGTGGTGTAATTCTTAGCAAGCTTGTCTCACTAGAACCTGTTACAACTGAATAGTGAGTTCGATTCTTAGCTGGGTACCCCATACTTTCGGCCTTGTTCCACATCTAAGCGGCGTTTAGAAAATCAATATATAAAAAGGGAGTTAGAGAGAATGAAGGAGTGTACTGTATATATAATACTTTTTATCGACAATTATTTTTCTCCGCGAGTGAACACCGCTTTTAAAACCTATTTTTTAATGATCCCCCTTTTATTCTTTTTTACTTTTTCTTGCATCTTTTCAGCTATTTTAAGTGATGAATATATTTTTTATGCTACTCGGCAAAAAGGGTGCATAATTTAGCATATCAGCAGTTTTTGACAAGGTCTCAGGGCATGCGCACTCGGCGCATGTGGAATAACGGTCACGTGATATTAAGGTAGGCAATTACGCAGCTGACGACGCAAGCGTAGTAGTCACGACCAACGCTGCCATTGACGTTACCGTATCCCCAATGGCCGGCATCAGTAGCAGAAGACTTCACCAAAATAAACATTGAAAAAAAAAACGCAAATAAAAGTTTTTAAAAAAATATATAATCAGTGATTAAAATAAAGAGCAGGTGTAGGTGATTCGACATAAGGAGTGGATATTACCAATTATGGAGAATATCAGATGCAGATGGGCATAAAAGAAAGAAAGAAAGAAAGAAAGAAAGCATTACAATATAGCAAGAAAGAAAGAAAGAAAGAAATATACTACAATGGAAAAAGAAAGAAAAATATTATAATGGAAAAAGAAAGGAATAAAAGTATAGCAAAAGAAAGAAAATACTACAAAAGAAAGAAAGAAAGAAAGAAATGTAAATGTTACAATGAAAAAAGAATGCAAGAAAAAGATTATAATGAAGAAAGAAATGAATAAAAGCAGAGCGAAAGAAAGAAAAAGATTACAATGAAAAATAAATATATATATATATATATATATATAAAGAAAGAAAGAAAGAAAGAAAGAAAGAAAATGTTTGCAATGAAGAAAGGAATAAAATTATAGGGAAATAAAGACAGAAAGAAAGAAAACTATAACGAAAGAAACAAAGAAAAAGATTATAATGAAGAAAGAAGGGAGTAAAATTATGGCAAAATAAAGAAATAGAGAGAAAAAAAGTAAAATGGAATAGAGAAAACAAGAACAATTCCGAATAAGAGAAAATGCGAATACCTAAAAGAATAAAATCACAGAAAACGAAAAACGTTATCAGAAAAAAAAAAAAAAGAAATCGAATGAATATGTGGGAAGATTATTCAAAAATATTTAGGGGTATAGCGAATATGACAGACACAAAGAGAAGAGAATAGTCAATAAAAAGAAAATGCATAAAAATGCAGTATTTTCTATTCGCCATTGTGTGCGCACACCTATAAATATTTATTGATTACTCAAGTTTATACACACACACACAGACACACACACACACACATATATATATATATATATATACGTATGTGTGTATGTGTGTGTGTTTGCGCGCGCGTCTTGCGTAAATAATGTGTGCGTGCTGAGAAATTGGAACACATGATCATGGATGCCTGTGAATTTCAATATTGTTGTTATTGACTCAAAGTATTATTTTCTAGAAATATCTTTAACCTAAACTATAGATCTTCGGAGATTCTGTTTAGTCAATCAGATCTAGAAGTTGTTCTTTTAATTTATTTTGATCATAAAATATAAGCCAGTCTCTGTATGTACATTTCTATGTAAGTCTAATTATATAACTGTCCAACAGTATAAACTATTTTTTTTCTGAATGTCTGGTCATCATCAAAAATATAGACCCCAAAATGTCAACTACAAGTCGGGGGATACTAAAATCAAACAGGTGCAGAAATTTAAATACCTTGGAAGTGTCTTAACAGGGGATGGAAACTGCAACACTGAGATCCGAAGGAACATTGACAGGGCCATTGGCAGGGCCATGGACGCATTTCAAATGCTAAGCATAGTATTGACTGACAGGAAGATTACGTTGGAAACCAAGAAAATAGTCTTGGACTGTTATGTGATATCTGTCCTTTTACATTGTAGTGAATGCTAGACGATCTCCTCAAAGACGAAGGTGAAACTCAAAGCAACAGAAATATAGTTCTATAGAAGGATGCTGAGGATACCATGGACTGAACATGTGAGCAACGACAAAGTTTGTGGGAGGGCACAAAGAAGAGACAGCTGATGTTTCTGGGACACGTAATGAGGAAGAAGGGTTTGGAGAATATAATACTCACCGGACGGATAGAGGAAAAGATAGATAGGGGAAAGCAGAGTGAGATATGCTTAATGAGCTTGAACAAGTGGATGGTGGAGCTTGGTTTGGAAGTGATACCAAAAGAAAAAGCGTTAAGCGCGACAAGGTATAGGAGCAAGTGAAAGTCCATGGTCGACTACGTCCTGAATGAACACAGCATATAAAGAAGAATTAATCACTTTCTTTCACGAGATTTCAAGTAGGCATATATATTTGCTTTTTATCTCTATTTACTTATATAATGGTTAGTTACTAGTCGTTTCCGAGAAAACCTGCGGGCCATTACCGTTATCCAAACTCTTATTACAGCCTCATGTTCTTTTGCGTCTGCTGCAACGATGCTAATCATACCTTAGTCACGATTTCTGGGAGACACCGCATAATCTGGTGGAACACAATCATTAATGTATTTATTCTTAAGCGCATCTAAATCCACGAAGCAAAATATGTACGTGATCACACCTCCGATCAATTAAGATCAAAATCCATGAGAGCCATGCCTGCTGTAGCATCAGAACATCTATTCCCCTTTTTGCGTGTTCTTTTAGGACGTAAGTGATCATTGCTCCCCCAAAATCCCTGTCTTTCGTAGCTCTAATAAATGTTGCCTTTTTGTTATCTCTCCTAAACCCTGTTCTGCCATTGATTTAATGAAGCTCACTAAGTAGTTCTTCTATGTGATCTATCCCTTCAGTGTATTTAACATCATGAGTCCGCACAATTTATCATTCTTTGTAATTCTTAATAAATTTTTGTCTTTTTGTAATCTATCCTAAGTCCTGTTCTGCAATCTATTTATCCAAGCTCGCTAAGCATGTTGTTTTTTCTTTTATATCATAACCTTCAATCTTTCCTGTGAGTATCAAATTTTCTAAGCCCTTTTTTCTTCGTGATGTGCGCTAGAAATTTCATCTGTCTCTTTCTGATGTTAAGCATAAGTTTCCTTTTTTTTTCCTATTTTCTCTACAATTTCGTCACTGCTCACATTTTCGGTCCATGGTCTGTTCATCTTCCTTCTGTAGAACATCATTTCTGTTGCTTCAAGTCTCTTTATCTATAAGGAGATTATCCCGCATACACTGCCTTACAGGAGGAATGATATCACGTAAAGGTTCAGTCCTCTTTTCTTTGCTTCTAAAGATTTTGTGTCGAACGAGTTACCCACTTCCAAGCTTTCAACAAGACTTCAACATCTTTCGTTACAGATGATGCAAACAGATGAAGTGTAATGAAGTCAGAAAGAATGAATAATGTCATTGTGATTAATATATACAGAAAAATCTACTCGAGAAGTGAGAAGCATCCATGGTAACAATACGTATGATCATGAAATAATTTAAACTGTGTGTATAAATAAACACTATTGCACATACTATTTGGAAAAGTTGAACCAATATTGAGATAAAAATTATTTATATTTACTTTAGGTTAGCGTAATTAACCGGCAGGACCAAACTGTGTAGATCAAGAGTAAGATAATGTAGCGTCAATCTTCAACGATAAATACCTTTTTCGATGACTGATAATACCCAACCTATAAGTAATAATCTAATATTTATTTGCTTTCTCTCCAACCCCAAAAAGTTAAAATAGAGGATATTACAAAAAATTGTCTTTACTCAAATGACAAGTTCGTCATGTTACGCAGAGTTGTCACTGTTCAACTCCGGATATATATAACTCTCTGATTTCTACACATATGATGTCTTCCTATAAGGATTTTCTGATTGGCCGTTTAGGGTACCCAAGAGACGCGGATACTAATTGGAGAAGAGGAGAGAAATTTATCACAAATGTGTGAAGGTAATATATATATATATATATATATATATATATTGTCATCCGCAGACAGATCTGTATCGCCGTATCACATCTCATCAGTACGGTTAGACTCCGATTGCTTTTTTACCCAGGATTGAAACCCGACCGAAATGGTGTCTGTCATATGAGAATACTTTAAAATACATTTTTGGTTCACTGAGAATCTTTCTGCACTCTATCGTCGAATTACACAGTTACTGCAAGCACAAACGAAATCCATACTATCATATATGTATATATGTATACCTTTCCGTTTCAACTGATGAGATTGTTAGCAAAATGTAATTCATACTGTTTGCAAATCCGTACGTCGTAGCCAAGAAATAAATAGCTTTTGTCGTCTCGATTATTATGGACATTTCCAAGATCGCCGACAAGTACTGTGAGCCTGGATGTGCGGTTTATACAATGGATATTGGCAAGGAATTTTTTAATTGGAGAGCTGAGTTCCAATTCCAGTCGGGTTTGTTATATTCACTTGCTCTTGAGGAAGATTTGAATCCACTTCTTCTCCAAACTATGGATCAATTAGTAAGACCTCTATCACTAAACCAATATATATATATATATATATATATATATATATATATATATATATATATATATATGCGTTTCACCCCGAGCAAGGCATGTCACTGCCACTACTGCGCAGGGGGCTACATAGAGTAGAGAAAGGATGGTTAAATATAGGAAATGTCAGAGGGTGGGTGATAGGCGGGTAAGGATACCGAGAATGGTTAAATATAGGAAATGTCAGAGGGTGGGTGATATGCGGGTAAGGATATCGAAAATGAGGGTTGGGTAGATGAGAGTTTTCTGAGAATAATTGGGAGTTAGTGTGATAGGAGGTGTCTATTGACCCTACATTTAAACAGTTTGTAGCTGTCGGGAAAGCAGACTTGTGGAGGGGAATTCCACAGTCGGGAAGTGCGAGAAAAGAAGCTGTTGGAGTAGAATTTACGGTTACATCTTATCTGTTCAACAGTAAAAGTGTGGGACCTAGTTGCCAATCTAGTATCTCATGTAAATTCGTGCTTAGGCGGCACCAGTGATCTAAGTTTATCTGAGCAGAAGCCATGAAAGTACTTGTAGAAGAGGCACAGGGAAACCACATCACGCCGGTGAGAGAGTGATTGCAGCCGGTCCGCCAAGTCAGTATCAACCACGTTACAGATCCTCCTTTGTATTTTGTCAAGAAGCCCAAGGAGAGCAGCAGGGGCACCCGACCAGATATGGCAGCAGTATTCAATACACGAGCGGATGGTAGATTTGTATATGTGAAAGATAGATTCAGGTGGGAAAAACTTCCGGGCCTTGCACAGAGAGCCGACTTTCATAGCAGCAGATTTGGCAATGGATTCGATATAGTCATTCCATTTGAGGTCCGCCGAAAGTGTAAGGCCAAGGAGGCGTAGTGTTTTACTCTCTGGGAGGCAAGCCTGTCCCATGCTAATGGGAGGTAGATACGATTCTCTATGGTGGTTAGTTGATAACAGCTTCGTTTTAGAAGCATTGAAATTTACTAGCCATTTCCTACCCCAGGCCACTACGGATTGGAGGTCCTTTTCAAGCTCGGCTTCTTTTCTCGCATTTCCCACCTGTGGAATTCCCTTCCGCATACTTTCTTTCCCGACAGCTATAATCTTCAAGAATTTAAATGTGAAGTCAATAGTCATCTCTTGTCCCACTAACTTACATCCTCTCTCTCTCTCATGCTTTTTTCTTCGTTTAGCCGACACTCATCAGTAATCTCTTCCTTCTACTCCCTGCAACCTCTCACTCCTTCTCATAACATTCCTTCCATGTAACCCCCTGCATAACAGTGGCAGTAAAATGCCTTGCTTAGGGCGACACAATTATAAAAAATAAAGAATATATATATTATTTATTAAAAAAATAAATAATAATTCTTATCTAAACATTTTTTCTGGGTTTAGATAACCTGCAAAAATTGATAAGCTGTAGAAAAAAGAATCAGGCAAACAATTTAACTATAATAAGACATTATGTCAGCGGTAGTTTATTTTTTAACTTCTTTCTTTTTAGGAAAGACGATATTTTGTATGAATACTGATGTATATTTAGCGTTCAGATTCTGATATCACTGTAATAACAAGCTTACGGCCACATCACGTTGAAACATGTTCCTGTACGATCAGGGAAGTTAAGTAACGTCAAATCTGGTCAGAACCTAGATGGGTGACCGCTTGGAAATACCATGTGCTCTAAGGTTGGATGTGGAGATGATGTAATAGATAATAGCTCGGAATTATTAATTGGGGTGCGGAGTTTCAATTCCCGTTGTTTCCATATATTTCTTTACTTACATTCCTATGAAAAGTATGAAATAAATGAATATATGAAATGTATAAACCAACCTCTTCTCACCTAAAGTATAAGATAATTTCTAATAATTGTATCGCTAATCAATTATCTAAAATTATCTAAAAATATCTAAAAATAAATTTTATCTAAAAATAAATTTTACAATCTGAAAAATGTACTTTCTGTCTTTAAATAATCTGAAGACGGTTCATAAGCCTCAAAAACAATTCAAGAATAATTGAGAAAGGAAGATGAATAAAATATACGATACAAATTGAGAGAAAAGACTTAATCATTTTTATATTTCTCAAATATATGTGCTACTGCGTAGATGCAAGTAAAAAATAAAAATAAAAAATAAATAATTTGTTAAATTGTTAAAACATCGATAGTTACATTAAGCTAGGGTGTGTGGGTGTGGGTCCATGGTTGCACAAAGGTGTGTGTACGTATGTATGTATGAATACATATGTGTTTGATAAGAAGACAATTAGGTCAAAAAGGCTCTACTTTTATTTAGACAAAAAATAAATATGGTTCTAGTACCAAGATTAAGTTACATGTATCAGATTCAATGGATTTATGACTATTTATAGAACGGGGGTTGACACGGATCAGTTTACGGGTGTCTTTAATATAAATATACCTTCCTTTTAAGTGAGTGAGGGACTAGCTTTGACGCAGTAGACTAGCCCAGAGAGAAAGCCCTGCCAGGTTGTCAAGGGCGATGCGTGTTTTTGCGTTGGAGAACTATACTGCAGAATGCCACGTCATCTCTCCAGTTTGATTGAGAGAATAAAAGTCCTAATGTCTTAAATCCATTTTTGGATTGCTGGACAACTTCCTTTTGGATTAAAAGGAGATTTGAGGCAACAGATGTGACTCTACAGACAGAGGTAAAGAATACCATTTGAACAACGAGAAATGTTTTAAATAAAATGGAAACAAAAAAGAGACATATATCTATAGAACCAAAAGGAAAGAGTTGAAATTTCTATTACACATGATTAGGAAAGAGTGTGTTGTATCGCCGAGGTGGATACGATAAACAGTGAAAGTGTGATGCGGTATTATTCAGCAAAATATCCAGTGCTAAACGGGCATACACAGAACAACAGAATAGTTATAATGACAGACAAGACTGAACTTACAATACAGAAAAGAGGGGTTTAGATCGCTACAGTCGCCGAAGTAATCAGTCAGAATATTACACGAATGTCACTCGATTATTACGCCTCGAATGCTAATATTCTTTACTGAAATAGACCATTTCAAACTATTCCATCATTGAGAGTGTCGCATGAGTATAAGCTGCTCTACAACAGAGTGTCTGAATAATTCGTTATTCACAGGATATGAAGAACGCAAGTCGAGCAGAGAAGAAACATCTAGTAACCTACCTAAAGATATGTGTATCTTCAGATATACGTTCTGAAGATACACAATATATAACGGTAGAATAGGAAATAGATTCATTTATTAAAAAATCATAACTTCCCAGGCAAGGAATTACAATTACTGAGACAGAAATGATTCTTCTTCTTCTATGTGCCGTGTCCCTTCAGGATGTAGGCGATCATGGCCCTCCACTTTTCGCTATACTTTGTCACTTTAAGTTGTTGAAATTGAAGATCAAAGCTGGCTACAAAGCATGGAGCTAAAAGAGAGTTGGACAAGCGAAAAAAGCGAATAATGTAAAATGTTAGCATAGAACTTACGGTTATATCTAGTCAATTCAACTATGAACGAGGCCTTACCGCCAAAATAGTAACTCAGTAAAGTGTCCTACGTGATACACACTTGGACGAGCATGTCTCGAAAGGGACATGACTGATTGGGCAGATAATTTTTCCCGTAGTAGGTTGCCATTACTTTCTGCAGTAGACTGGTTGCGAACCAAGGTTATAGAACCTAATGTGTCCTGTTATTTAACCCATAGCTAGAAGAAGAGACGGATGTATACATTTTCCCAAGGATATTTGCGTGTAATTGAATGCAACGAATTTGACTGGATTTCGAAATCGGATATCCGTTTTTTTTGTTCCGAACCGATATCCACTGCACCATGAACTGCGATTAAATTCATAAATTCTAGATATCATGCCGAGGAGTTTTTTTTTCGAACAATTTCCTTGAAAGTATTTATACAAAAAGCATCGTGAAACTACTTTATGGCCGTGGAAAAGTGACTAATGCCGAAACACCGCGTCAGAAGCAATAATATTGCAGATACTTCTTTAATTTTCTCAAGAATATCCAAAAATACAACAGGAGTACCATATGTGAGGACAATATTCAAAGCAAGGACGAACTGCAGACTTATAAATATTTAAGATATATTAAGGCAAAAAAAAAAACTATCTAACATGACACATTGAACCAAATTTTTAACACCAGGCCAAAAAAATTGATTTAATATAATCTTTCCACTTCATGTCAGCCGGGTATGTTAGACCGAGAAGCAAGGAGTCACTCTTATTAAAGTTAGTATCAGCCATACTGATAAGAAACAGGAAGAGGTCTTTCAGGTGATCTACAAAAAGATTCTTGGTGCAAAAAATGAAGAAAGAACTGGTTCCTAATTTCATAGACAAAATACGTGAATTTAACGATGAAAAGAATCTTAATCCCGTCATTGATCTTGCTATATATCATATATGTTCGATATTATTTTTAGTTCATCTTATTAAATGTCGGGCGTCGAACATACAACTATCAATTGATTTCATAACAGTTCATTGTATGGAGAAACATGTTGTTCATTTTCTTTTTTATGTTCATTGTCATGAAATTCAATACCGCCTCACGAATAAACTAATTCTATTGACCTGCATGAAAAACTAATTAAATAACTGCGAGTCTGACATATTCTTTCCAAAGATAAAAGATTTTTCATGACGGCGAATATTTATGTCACACATAGAAACGCAAAAATACTACAGACACAAACGTGCGCAAATATAAAGATACGCACACGCAGAGATACAAAATACTCCCAATGAAGATCCTTACAGGGGACCGTTTATTGCGACTCAAATGGAATATACTAGCAGTATAGCCCGGTGTTGCTCGGGCGTAATGAAAGCTTCAAAACTAATCCATGGTCCTGATGCTCAGATTCAGCCTAAAGAATATTTGTGTGAAGTTTGGTGAGAATCGGATAAAAATTGTAGATTTGTATAAAGGACATACTGACAGATAACCAGACATACACACAAACATCTTGCCTTTTATATATACATATATATTATCGATTTTCTGCACTATTGTAAGAACTGCAACATTGAAACTTCTGAATATCGTTTCTTATGTCTTTGTTTCTGAGTGTATCAAATTTGATTAAAATCAGACCATTCCTTCTATAACCCGATTTTTTTATTATCGATTTTCGATATTTATCGGGGGTACCTCGACACAAAACTTAGCTAAGAACACTCGCAGACGCTTATAGTACAACTGTGTAAATTTTCAAGAAAATCGGTTCAGCCGTTTCGGAGTCTATAGGTAACGGACACACAGACACAGACACACACACACACACACACACACACACACACACACACACACAGACAAAGCTTAGATGAATTTGTCTATATTTCTGAGATGATGTAGAATTTACAGTATTTACTTTATTAGGACTATTGCCCTCATTGGCCGTTGTACGCTCCCGCCTTCTTCATATGCTAGGAATTTCGAATTGAACTAGGAATATAAACTCCATTGCTTGCGTAGAGACTCGTTTACGAGTTATCTCCATGAGTCATGATTTATTTTGTTCACCACTGCTGTAGTCTGTTATTGAACTCAGAACTCTAAGAGTCAAGTCACGAACTAAACAACATTCTTTAGATGCTAGGAATTTCAAACTGAACCCCTTATCACAATCATTGGGGTATATCATCCTCATTCCTTGCGTAAAACCACGATTGAGAAGTTATGTCATGAGTTATCCCCCTTTATCCTTGCAAGTTACTAGTTCACCACTGCTGTAGGCTGGTATTGAACTCACAGCTCTAAGAGTCAAGTCAGGAATTAATCAACGTCTTTATTCTCTGGGCCATGTGTCCTTAAGGATATAGAGGTTGGTTAGTTCCTGACTTGATTCTTAGACTTGTGAGATCAATACCAGGCTACAGCAGTGGTGAACAAGTAACTTTCAGGGATAGAAGGAGATAACTCATGACATGACATCCAATCGATGCTTTACACAAGGAATGAGAATGATATACTCCAGTGATTGTAATAAAGAGTTCGGTTCGAAATCCCTAGAACCTGAAGAAGACTGGGAGTGTACATCGGCCGAAACGTTGTACAAATGGCAACAAAGATGAGGATAATAGTCCGAATAATGTACATATTGTGGAATATAAGAACATGTAAAACACATCTGGAAAGATGTAAAAAGGAATGGTCGTTGCCTTGTTCACATCATATATGTTTTTTTATTTCCATGTTCTATAAAATAAAATTACATACAAAATATTTATATTAAGGTATTAAATCAAACATAGAGGTTGATATGCCGCTAAAGGAAAATAATCAAACAACTTATCGCTAAAAGACGGGGCAAGTTTTGAAAATTATAAAAAGAAAGGGAAAGAAAAAGAAAAAGAAAACGAAAAAGAAAAAGAAAAAGAAAAAGATAGAATAAAATCAAATAAATAAGAAAAGAAAAAAAAATTGACATCGTCTGGGTTCGCAAAAATATATATATATATATATATATATATATATATATATATATATATTGAGTGTGTGTCTGTTTGTGTGTCTGTTAGATAAGAAAATTGTTGTTGCTATTTTATATTGTTATTTTAATTTCACGCATGTTTGTTGTTTTACATTTTGTAGGACTTCACTGTATAATAGGATCAGTTGGGCACTATATGTGAGAAGAAGAGTGCCATGACGCAATTCACTTCGCCACAGATTCGGAAACTGCATTTTGTAATACTTCGGATTCACGTTGGAAGCTTCTATATGAACATTTCAGAATGATTGGGTAACTATCCGAGGTTAATGCAGAAGATTCGGAAAAAGGTGGATGATTATGAAGGGACGGAAGCTATGAAAACTCAATGTGATCGTTCTGATAAAGAACTCTCAAATTTGATGTTGAAAGCCTCATACTTAACACAGAGGCCTACATCAAGTGTCTTGAGGAGGAAGTGCTTCTGGATGATCCTATGTCTGACAACAGTGAATCTTTACCATGCTACACAAGCAGAAGAATCCATTCATGGCTGACAGACAATTTCTGCGACCACATAACCTCATATATTTGGCCACCTAACTCCCCAGAGTGCACTGCTTTGATTATTATGTGTGGGACACAGTTGAACGAGAAATCTACAAAGTTCCTTGTAATACCAAAGATGAAGCGCAGACAAGGATTCACAAACTTAAGCAAGGAGACCGTCGAGTAGAGATGTAGGAGATTACAAAGTCGTCTGAAGGCCGTGGTTGAAGCCAATGGCGATTTTATTGAAGAATGTATTCGTTAGTATTTCAAGATAATTTTGTGTAATTTTGTTAAATATATCTGCTAAAAGGAGATGTCAGTGTCATTTTCATTTTTACGTAATTTAAACGACAATTTATCCATCAAACCCTCTGTGTGTGTGTGTGTGTGTGTGTGTGTGTGTGTGTGTGTTTATTTATATGATAGTGATTTTGGAGGAAAGTAGTTTGAAATATTGAAATAATAATACATTTATCTATATATATGCATAAATATTGGGTATATATATATACATAAATATTGAATATATATATATATTGTCATCCGCAGACAGATCTATTTTGCCGTATCACAGCTCATCAGTACGGTTAGACTCCGTTTGCTTTTTTACCCAGGATTGAAACCCGACCGAAATGGCGTCAGTCGGCGTCTCTGGGCTATCTGTGTGTGTGTGTGTGTGTGTGTGTGTGTGTGTGTGTGTGTGTGTGTGTGTGTGTGTGTGTGTGTAAATTCAGGTCATATTTAGTTAGGATAGTTATTTCAACATGTCAGCTCGAGACATGTTTTGTCAAACCCGTTCAATCAAAGAATGGAGAAAAATTCTTATACTAGAAGTAGAGACTAGTTAAGGAAGGGATGGGAACGTTAGTCACTATAGAGTTAAGTCGAGGGGAACTGTAGTGATAACATCCGTTTGGTAGTGGGAGGCATGTGGTTTGACAATTGAGTTAGTAGTGGTAGGCATGAGGGAAATGGTTACTGATTCAACAAATTTTGAAATCTAATTTATGTAAATGGCAAATTCTATTATAAATATATGGAAGGAGATAATTATTGAAATTTAAATTTATTACGGTGACGACAAATACTAATGATTTCTTTACGTTTATTCAGAAGTAGTTTCTGATACTGAAATTTCAAAATCTTAATTTTTTCTATTAAACATAGATTGCATCTATCATCTAGGCTATTAGGAGTACGTGCCGTGCCTATCTGTGGATTTAGGCCATTCTCCTTCAATTCTCAATATTTTCAGGAGAGGGCTGTCAGATACCTTAGGATTAGGGGTAGGAAAGCAGTGCCTGTGCGTATAAAATCCAAATTCCCGCCGAAATCCCGATGTCAACGTTATATTTTTCCTTGTGTTCCTTAGGGTAGATGGTAGCTTGATAGATCACATTCTAAGTCTACATTTACCTACAACCGGACAGTTTTCTCTGGATCTGCAATTACAGTAGGGTCAAAGTCTATTTTCTGTATTGGATTCACTGAACTTTTTCAAATTTGGTTATTATGGGAGCTAATAATGTTGTACATATTATTAGTACAAGAAGATTGGGTCACTATGTCGATCCAGGATGTTTTTTCCACCTGAATCCTTCCTGCATATATACAAGTCAACCATCCGCCGTGCATGGAGTACTGCTGCCATTTATGGTCAGGTGCCCCTGCCGTTCTCCTCAGTGTTCTTGACAAGGTCCAAAGGAGAGTCTGTAATGTGATAGGTACTGATCTGGCGACTCGACTGCAGCCACTTCCCCATCGTCGAGATGTGGCCTCCCTCTGTCTCTTCTATAAATACTTTCATGGCTTCTGCTCGGATGAGCTTAAGTCACTGATGCCTCCTCAACAGGTGTTTACCAGTGCAACCAGACTGCCAACTGGGTCCCACCCATTCACAGTCAGGTTAGCCAAATGCAGACGACAATTCTACTCCTGCAGCTTCCTCACTCGCACTTCCAGCCTGTGGAACTCACTCCCGTATTATTGCTTTCCTGACGGCTACAACCTCCAGAAATTTAAATGCAAAGTCAATAATCATCTACTAACCACTGGCCTCTAGTTCTCTCCCCTCCACTGTATAACCTTCCCTTTCTCTCCACCTATGTATCTGTAATCGCACCTGCTTTCTCAGCTTTCTATTGTTCCTTTCTAACTAGCTTGTACTCCTCACTCTTTTCTAATTAATCTTTTTACATTTATGTAGCCCCCTGCACATCAGTGGCGCTTCCACCTTGCTCGGGGTGAAATGATTAAAAAAAAAAAAAAAGAATAACTCATCTTAATCATTTTCCTATTGAATATTTTACTCAGGGAGTTGTCGTTATGAAAATACTTATTAATTTAAGAAAGCTCTTCCCAATGTTAACAGTTGATAGTCTACAGAACGTGGGGTTGAACCATATAATCTTCCTTTTTTTATATTTACCTTTGGCTTTTTGCGTTTCAGACTTACTAGTGGGTGTTAAATAAATTAATTTATCTTTATACCCACTACGCAGGAGGGCCTTTTCATACAGCGTTTTGTTATTCCTAAAAATTCTAAGGTAAGAAAATAATCGGCTAATTCTAGTATTAACCGTCCTCGGTATTTACTTTATAATGGCGTTAGGCTAGTTGGAATTAACGTTGATGTAGCCAGGGGTTTCATTTTAGTATGGTTTAAAGGAATTATTATCGAGGTTGAGGGTTATGTCTAGGTAATTCAGAATCTTTAAGCTGGAAGAAATTTCTATTTTTAAATGCCAGCATATTGAAGTTTCTAATGATTTTCTTCTGGATTTACATGGTCAAGGGGCTATTACTATTTGGGGTCCATTATCTCAGAATAGGCCATCCTGTTTAGGATCCACAACTTTATTAAGACTGTGTAGGATATAGATGCCTATTAAATAAGCAACTTGGGCTATATATTAATAAATATACATATCCTACGTCTATGGCACGATTCGGAGTTTCATGCGTTATGCAATTGTCAGATGCATATTTCAAACTGACAGTTTTTTTTTCTGGACAGTTTGAATATATACTGTCTTAACTTTTGGATCATATTTATAAGAAAATTGTCAAATTTTTAAAAACATTTGTTCGGGTCCTTTGCACTTACCTTGATTAATATTCCAAGTCATAGAAAACTTTTCATTAATTCCATCATATATATAAATATGGTATATATATATATATATATAATAAATTATTTTGAACATTATTTTTACCGATACTCGTATTTAAGTAGATATTCTGTTTTTAATTAAACAGTATTTTATATTTATATCTACCGGGCTGATTATTTCACGATAAATTTTTATGACGGAAATGTATGCTACCCAGCAGGATTCGAACCTGCGACCCCTATTACATAGGGGAAGCATACCATTTGATCTGGTACCGTCTTGACCGCTCGACCATGGATAGCCTCTTGATCAGACGAGTTTTTTATCATGATTATATAACACAATTTTCGATCTATCGTAAACAAACCATATCTGCTCTGTAATGTATCGTAATGTCAAACAAATGTAAACATGTTATGGAAATTAACGAATTTTAACGAAACTTGGTTATAAGCAACCGACAATTTGTAATGAATTATTTTGAACATTATTTTTACCGATACTCGTATTTAAGTAGATATTCTGTTTTTAATTAAACAGTATTTTATATTTATATCTACCGGCCTGATTAAATGAAAATTGTGTTATATAAGCATGATAAAAACCTCATCTGATCAAGAGGTTATCCATGGTCGAGTGGTCAAGACGGTACCAGATCAAATGGTATGCTTTCCCCTATGTAATAGGGATCGCAGGTTCGAATCCTGCTGGGTAGCACACATTTTCGTCATAAAAATTTATTGTGAAATAATCAGGCCGGTAGATATAATTAAAAACAGAATATCTACTTAAATACGAGTATCGGTAAAAATAATGTTCAAAATAATTCATTACAAATTGTCGGTTGCTTATAACCAAGTTTCGTTAAATATATATATATATATAATATTTATGTAAATGTATTATTTCAAGGTTTCAAACCTCTTTAGTTCAAAATCTCCATCGATGATGTGCGATGATTGAGAAAGTGGGATCAAAATTCTTTTGGGAATTACTAACGACAAACCATTCACAAGTTACATTTATCATGTTTATGACCCTAGTTTTCTCGTTCTTTCTTCGCTTGAACGATCCAGTTATCTTTCTTTTATTTGTTATAAATAAGCAACTAATTCTGAAATCACTGATGTGTTGTTCGAAGTGATTTGGCGATTCTACGCAGAGGATCTTGGTATGTTTTATTTTTTTATCTGCTTCGCTGCGTATTTCTGCTGATGATGTTGCCTTCTATGGGAAAAAAAATGTAACAATGGACATTTTAACGGGGTCACATACTTTTTAATTATTCATTTACATCCCCTACCTACTCTAGAGAATGTATCATTATACCCCCCACTTTATAACTAGAGTTCAGCAAAATTTCCAGACGAAATAATAAGATAAATAAAAACTTTAAGACAAGGCCACCTAAGTAGGCCACCCACTGCGGATGGGGAACCACTACCAGTAAACTGCGAGGCAAGATAGCTATCTTTCTATTCTAGACGCCTTATAAATATTTGCATATGCACGAGTTGATAGTCACTAACTGTACTAGTCTACGCAACTTGTTCTTCTACTTCGTGTCGTGTTCTTTCACGATCATGGTTCTCCACAATTTCCTATCCTTTGTAGATCATAATAACTTTTGTCCTTTTGCCATCTGTCCCAAACCCTTCTACGCAATCCACTATATATATATATATATATATATATATATATACCGGACATAGTTATTAGACCACCCCAGTTTTCTTTTTTTAATATGTATGTGATACTATTTTAGTATTTATTGCCAAGTGGATAATTCTAAATGAAAATAAAATGCCTGTTTTGTTATTATTAGTTTGGAAAATTTTACAAGGCAGCCAGGAAGCCTTTGCTTCGGCCAGCCAATACGAAGAAGAGACTAACATGGGGAAGAGGTCACAAAAACTGGACGCCAGAACAGTTCACTTGATGCACATATTATTGTGATTATTGTGCAGTATAAAAAAAGAACCATTCTATTTTCATATAAAATTTTCAACTTGGCAATAAATACTAAAAATAGTATGAAATACATCATTTCTTTTAAAAAACTGGGGTGGCTTAATAATTATGGCCGGTAGTATATATATATATATATATATATATATATATATATGCACATTCGATAAAGCTTAATAAAGAAACTGCGCACTTCGGCAGGGTTAGAACCTGTGCTCACCTGCTGGCTACGGAGATTTTAATAGCTCACCTACTATAGATATTATTTTTATTAGTTACACACATTTAAGTTGATATAACTGATTTATTGCTATTTTCTGAACAGGGAAATCAATAACAACCGGCCTAGATACCAAAAAATTCCTAATAAAGAAATATATGTCCCCTGACAAGAATTGATCCTCTACCCCTCCTATAATTAAAGCGTGTCGTTACTACTTTGGCCACCAAGTCAGAATTAGACTTGGTGGCCAAAGTATGTTTTATTTTTGCTAAGTATGTTAATTTTATTTCCTGGGGAGTGGGTGGCAAGTTTGAATATTTGCTGTCTTAACTTTCGGATCAAAGTCATAAGAAATCTGTCAAATTTTTAAAAACTTTTGTCCGAGTCCTTTGCACTTATTTTGATTTATGTTCCCAGTCATAATAGAAAAAGTTTTTATTAATTCTATCATTTAGTGAATGGAATTGATATCAAATGTAAAACGTTTTATTTTATTTTAAATTTGTTCGTTAGAACATTTTTTAATCATTCCATGTGTGTGTGTGTGTGTGTGTGTGTGTGTGTGTGTGTGTGTGTGTGTGTGTGTGTGTGTGTGAGGAAAATCTATGACATAAGAATTATTTCATGTGACGTGTTCCATCAATGCTCTTTATACTGATTTAACTACACACTCACATAAAGGAGAGGAAACGCTGTAATTATAAACTTTCAAAATATCTTTTTTAATCATTTCACCCCAAGCAAGGCATTCCACTGCCACTATTGCGCAGGGGGTTATATAGGGGAAGGTAAAGAGAAGGAGTGGTTAGTTATAGGAAATGTCGGAAGGAGGGTGATAGACGGATGAGAATGGGGGTTGAATAGATGGAAGGAGTGTTTGAGAGAATGGATGCGAGTTAGTTTAATAAAAGATGTCTGTTGACCTTGCATTTAAATTCCTAGAGATTGTAGCTGTCGGGGAAGCAAATATATCGAAGGGAATTCCACAGGCGGGAAGTGCGAGAAAAGAAGCTGTTAGAGTAGAAATTGCGGTTACATTTTATCTGTTACATTGTAAAAGATGGGACCTAGTTGCTATTCTAGTATCTTGTGTAAATTCATACCTAGTGGGCACCAGTGATCTAAGTTCATAATTTTTTGAACATGCGTTTGGATACATAGTCTAGCCAATATCATATAGTTTTTATTTGTTTATATTTTCATCTCTTTGCTTTTTTGACAAATAAATGTTCCTACAATTGTTCTAATATATAAAAAGTATATTTCTGCCGCATATATATATATATATATAAAGAACTTACGTTCGCATCACAAGTAGGCACACACACAAATACATAAGCACGCATACACACAGATATATATATATTTATAATATCTGTGTGTGTGTGTGTGTGTGTGTGTGTGTGTGTGTATGTGGAAACCCAGCAAGCCGACCAATAACCTACTAGCAGCAGATGGACACTTATTATTCGAGCAACAATCTTGTTGCCGTGGTAACAGAAATTCCAGAAGTCATGGCGCATTTTAAGAGCTGGTTTAATTTCAGGGTCATGTGAATACATTAACCTGTCCGTCTGTTTCTTATAATCTTGAGTCTGTCCCTTCGGGCACCATCGGTCACCTTCGGGCGCCTTCGACTGCCTCGTGCTGTTCGCTTCCTGGAAGCGCATTGCGTGATTGACAACGCCAAGCTGCTATCATGTGACAAGTAGACAATAGAGTTCTAGATATTTCGTGTTCAGCCTTATAGCGACCGGAGCAGCAGTACGCAACAAACAGCATGGTTATCGGGTAGTGCCTGGAATGCTGGTTTATCTAAGATACTACAAAAAGGGTCGGGGAATAAACTGTTGAAGAGTGGAATGATGTATTCGACCGGAAGCCTAAAAGTAGAATCAAACGCTTCGGGCGACAATTTTAGAAAATTTTATAAAATAGCCAACGTGAAGGTAAAAGAGTATAAAGAAAAAGAGATTATGGAGGAAAAAAGAAGCTAAAACCGTGTTAATCATTTTATCTGCGTTATTCGTCTTAGGATATAAGCATTTGGTGATAAATGGAGGAAGGAGGAGGGGGGAAAATTATCAGTATTGGAAGGACTTAAAGAACGGTCGCTGCTGCTGCAGCCGATAAATAAAAGGTTGAGTTGACACTTCTAAATCTGTCTTTGTAGACGCCGATGTTACAGTGGTTGGGAATAATGATTTCTTCAAAGCATCATCCATATGTGCTCAAACAAAAGAAGACAGAAACAGTTCTTTTGGGACTGATGACTGGCACGGCTTCCGTTTCTGTCTAATCGATAAATCGTTGCACAAAAGTTTAGCTTCGCCAGAAGTTTATTTATTTACTTACTACTTGCAGTTTGAGATCTATGATTTCACTGCCGAGTTTAAAGAATTTATATTGTCATGAGACTGGATGTTTTCTATACACAAATGAAACTTTCTTGAAGCAACATATAGTCATCTGGCACGTGGACACAAATTGTGAATTACTCAGGGATGATATCACACCTTTCAATCGATATATAAGGTGAGCTTGTTAACTAATGCACCATAAGAAGAATTATTATTCATACTGGCTACTGCCATATGATACATGATCGGCTAAAAGACTATCTCTTTCTACCCAGCGCCCATAGCTCAGAGGTATAATCGCCGGATGATATCAATACGATCGAGTTTCAATCCTGGGTTAAAAGCAATCAGATGTTCTAACCGTACTGATGAGCTGTGATGCAGCAAAACAGATCTGTCTGCGGATATATATATATGCTTTTTAATCATCTCACCCCAAGCAAGGCATTTTACTGCCACAGTTGCGCAGGGAATTACATAGGTGAAAGTGATGAGAAATAGGGGTTAGTTATAGGAAATGTTAGGAGGAGAATAATAGATGGATGAGGATACCGAGGATGTGGATGGAGTAGATAGAAAAAGATGTTGTGAGAATGGATGCAAGTTAGTGTGATAAGAAGTGTCTATTGACCTTACATTTAAATACCTGGAGATTGTAGCTGTCGGAGAAGCAAGTATATAGAAGCGAAATCCACAGGCGCGAGGTGCATGAAAAAAAGCTGTTAGAGTAGAAACTGTGGTTACACTTTATCGGTTTTACTGTAAAAGGGTGGGACTTATTTGCTAATCTAGTAGCTCGTGTAAATTCATACCTAGGAGCACCAGTGGTCTAAATTCATTGGCGGATACATATATATATATATAATTCCAGGTGAAGATGACTCAAATATATATATATATATATATATATATATATATATATATATATATATGTCATTATTATTTGACTAATCATGATTATATATATATATATATATATATATATATATATATATATATATGTCATGATTATTTTTGTAATAAGTGTTCATAATAAAACATTTTATATCGCTACACAAAAGCTTTTATGTTTCAATACTGTGATTTGTACTTCGTTGGATGATGGTTATATTTATGATAAAAATATTATATAATGATATATAGCTTTACTTTATATTGAGCACTTTTGTGCAAAAAATTATAAGAACTGTGTATTTTCACTCCGTTTATTCTTACTATTTTATATGTATAGTTTTTTTTTAATCATTTCACCCTAAGCAAGGCATTCCACTGCCACTATTACGCAGGGGGTTATATAGGGGAAGGTGAAGAGAAAGAGTGGTTAGATATAGGAAATATCAGAAGGAGGGTGATAGACGGGTAAGGATACCGAGGCAGAGGGTTGGGCAGATGGGAAGAATGTTTGAGAGAATGGATGCGAGTTAGTGTGTTAAGAGGTGTCTATTGACCTTACATTTAAACTCCTGGAGATTGTAGCTGTCGAGGAAGCAATCATGTGGAAGGGAATTCCACAGGCGGGAAGTGCAAGAAAAGAAGCTGTTATAGTAGAAATTGAGGTTACATTTTATCGGTTTTACTGTAAAAGGGTGGCACCTAGTTGCTAATCTAGTATTTCGTGAAAATTTGTACCTAAGGGGCACCAGTGATCTAAGTTCATCGGAGCAGAAGCCGTGAAAGTATTTATAGAAGAGGGACAGGGAAGCCACGTAACGCCGGTGAGAGAGTGACTGCAGCCGGTCTGCCAAGTCGGTATCGATCACATTACGGACTCTCCGTTGTATTTTGTTAAGAACCTCGAGGAGAATAGCAGGGGCACCTGAGCAGATGGGGCAGCAATAGTGCGTGCGATGGATAAATTGTCGTCTAACACGTATAAATGAAAATAACACTGCCATCTCATTTTAACAGATATATTTACCGAAATTCACAAAGAAATTTCTTGAAATACTAAAGACCAAACTTATCTAATAAAATCGCCAATGGCTTCAACCACGACATCCAGATGACTTCAGAATCTCCGGCATCTCTTCTGGGCGGTCTCGACTAAGTGAAATTTTGCCATAATACCTGCCTTCAGATCATCTTTAGTATTATAATGGTTTTTGTTGGTCTCTTGCTCAACTACGACCAAAACATTATAGTCAAATGTGTTGCAATCTGGGTAATTAGGTGGCCAAATATAAGGGGTGATATGCTAGCAGAAATTATCTCACAGCAATGACTGTGGTTCTCCTGTTTGTAGCATGGTGCAGAGTCTTGTTGCCTGTCATAAGAGCTTCAAGCGGCCACCATCTTGACCCAGAGCAACACTACCTTTTCCAGACACTTGATCTAGACCTCCGTGTTGGTCTGAGACTGTGAACAACATATTCGGAAGTTCTTTTCTTATCAGAGTGAGCTTTTCGATATGATGTACCTTCGTAATCACCATTAGATTCATCTAATTCTTTCAGAATGCTCTGCATCGTCTTCAGGCTAACACCCGAAAACTTTGAAATATTCGTATTAGAGCTTCCGGCGCGAGTACCAACGAGTACATTATGCCATTTTAAAACTTTTGTCTGAGTGGAGTGTGTCGTGTTGATCATTTTTCTTAGACGATGCCCAACTGACCCTACTATAGTTTGAAGTTGACAAAATTAAAAACAAACAGCGCACATGCGTGAAATTAAAATATAAAAAAGGGGAAAATTTAGTCATCGTATTATATATATATATATATATATATATATATATATATATATATATATATCTTCACTTATGAACTTAGCAATGATAACAAAATTCCTTTTCTTGATATATTAATTAACACTGACAACAATAAATTTACTATCTCACCGTATCAAAAACCCACTAATAAAAATCCCTCCACACTCAATGATAATAGTGAATGCCCCCACTATTACAAAATAGCCATTATAAAAAATCTATTATATCGTGCAAAAGTCAATTCATCTACAAATCAGATCTTCCACAGTGAACTAAAAAACATAAAACAGACACTCATCAATAATAATTTTCCCAACTACATAGTTGATGAACAAATACGTTATTTTCTTAAAAAGCTTAACATGGAAAAAACAACACATGATACTAACCCAACCAATCCTAAACATATCACTCTCTTATACCGTAGCCAGATGCACTCCAACTACCAACTAGATGAAAACATCCTTAAAAAAAACCCATAAATACTAATATTTCTCCGACAGACTCTAACAAAAGAATTAAGTTATTATATATTACACTAAATCCACTACATCTAATTCATTCGTCCGCAACGACTCTCCCCCCCCCCCTGTTAGTGATTTGCAAAAAACCAATGTAGTATATAAATTCATATGTCCATTTAGCGAATGTATCTCTAACAACCTCAATAATATCTACATTGGCCACACTACAAATTCGCTCTCACGGCGTCTGATGTTGCACTGAAATGAAAATTCAAATTTATTCCGTCATTTAAAACAACACGGTTATCAACGCACACTTCTGAGAAAAACGCTCGTTGATAACACGTACATAGTTAAACAAGAAAATAATAAACAGAAACTAAAAATCCTCGAAGCAATCTACATTAAACAATTTAAACCTGGTTTGAATACAATCAATTTTGATATTTCCAATAACGTACTCAAATGCCTGTAAATCAGATCAGGGACCGCAACGCCACTATTTTGTCACTGTCTTCGGCCATCCGCCACGGTAGGGATGGACTTATATTTTCAATTTAATTCTCTTTATTGTTAATAGCTTAAATGTTCTATGTTTACTGTGTGTTAATATTTACTCTTTGATAATGGCTTATGTGAGCCGAAAGCTTAGACCTGATAAAAAAATCAACAATTACTGTGATTTTTTGTTGTCTTTCAACGATATCACCATCAAGTATATCAGACGGTATGAACGGATCCTACACAAAATTAATAGACAGAACTTGTCTATATTATTCCATGAAACCTGCATTAATATATATATATATATATATATATATATATATATATAGTTGGATCAAATATAGATGAAATATGGATAGGAATTGGCCAGAATTATAAAAATAGAAAGCGTTTATCTATCTGGAATGTTTCGCTTTTATTAAAGTTTCAGCAGAGACTAAGAAGAAAGAAATTCTGGTATTTTTTCCTTTTGTGAAGTTTGATTATCATAGGTCAATCAGATATTATGGGCATTTACGGTTTTTCGATTAAGCTTAGAATCCGTTAATCTATTGAAGTTTCCGATGGAGGCGTCATCGCCAATACTTTTAATTACTTAATTATTTCACAGACTCAGTTAGATAGATAAACATTTCACAGACTCTGTTAGATAGATAAACATTTCCGATTTATTCTTTATATATATATATATTTCACAGACTCTGTTAGATAGATAAACATTTCCGATTTATTCTTTATATATATATATATATATATATATATATATATATATATATAAAGAATATATATTTAACCAACCTTACTTTTGAGCATGTTTCTTTGAATTGACGAACAAGGAAGGTTTTATCATTTTTAAATTTCATTTTTCCAATATTCTAACATGTTTCCTTTTCGTTGGAGATAAGGAATGTAAAAATGCCCCGTGATTATTTTTCTAAATGTTTTCAGCCACTTAAAATGATTAGAGAACATTTTTACATACACTCCTGATCAAAATTTTAAAACCACTTAAAAATCTTTAAAAAGAAATTTTTTTTTACGGATAGATTTTAAACTCCTCCCACTTAAGGTTACCAATACTACAATCTAAAAGGTTATGGAAACAAAAAACTATATTCCAAACATTTTATTTAGAAATTTACATTTTTATAAAATGAGGCGATTTACACATGATCAAAATTATAAGACCAGAGACAAAACTTCTATGAAATTGTACAAAAAGTGTATAAAAAAGTGTATGAAAACATTCAACAACCAAATTTAATAATGATTTCTACCTCCACTGCTTTTGATGATTTCAAAAATTCTGTCGGGCATGCTAGAAATAAGCGTTTCCATTAAGGTGCGGAGGATGTTGCTCCAGCTACTGAAGATGGCTTCACGAAGTTCATGTTTTGTTCAATATTGTTTGCGATTTCGATAAACATCTCTTGTCATCCATCCTCAAACATTTTCAATTGGGTTCAAGTCTGGTGAGCATGCAGGATGTCCCAAGAGATGGACCCCATTTTCTTGTAGAAAGATCAAAGTCCGTCTTGCAGAGTGGATTGTAGCATTATTCTGTTGGAATAACCATCCATCCATACACAAACGGTGGCCCTCCATCATCAATGATACTTTTTGTAGCATGCTAACATAACCAGCCGCTGTTTGACAACCCTACACCACCTGGAGCTCCATCGTCCCTCTGTAAGAAAAGGCACCCCATACCATTAAGGACCCTCCACCACTATGACGTGTGGAGAAAATTTCAGGAGGCATGTTTTTGTTATGCCAATATCGTAGGAAGCCATCAGGACCATCTAGATTGAATTTTTTCTCATCAGAAAACAGGACTTTCTTCCACTTCTCAACGTCCCATGTTTGGTATTCAAAACCAAACTTTAAGTAGTCTACCTTGTGAAGTGGAAGCAGCCGAGGAATTTGTTTACGCATTTTATTTACCATACCTTTTTGTCGTAAGTGTCGTCTGATGGTTACAGGACTGCAATCAGCATCTGTGACTGCCTTAATTTGACTAGAAGAAAACCCCCCTCTTTCATAACAACCCGTCCTATTCTCTTACTCAATGCAGGAGAAATTGTTTGGGGCCAACCAGAGGATTTTGCTTTTCCATAATTCTCACTGTTCTTTAGAAAGTTGCAAATCACAGTTTTACTGCGATTTACCTTAGCTGCGATCGCCCGCTGTGACAAACCTTGCTTATGGAATTCTTGAATTCAAGAACGCTCAACTTGGGTAAGTTTGCTTGCTTTATGCATGATAACACCTTTACGCAGTGATTGCTAATCTCTAACTGAGCTAAAAAACATTGAAATTACCATAGATCTAACAATTTATACCCCTGGTCTTATAATTTTGATCATGCGTAAATCGCCTCATTTTATAAAAATGTAAATTTTTAAATAAAATGTTTGGAATGTAGCTTTTTGTTTCCATAACCTTTTAGATTGTAGTATTGGTAACCTTAAGCGGGAGGAGTTATCTATCTGTAAAAAAAGCTTTCTTTTTAAAGATTTTTATGTGGTCTTAAATTTTTGATCAGGAGTGTATTTTACATAATATACATATAAAGTAAGAGAGAGTGAGAAATCCAATAAAGAAACATATATGCATTATTTATCAAAAATATAAAAAGTTCACGATACTTATCAATGAAAGACTTAAATTTTCGCGATGATTCGATCGTCCTGTTGCAGACATGAATATTATATTATTAACAGAATGTGTGTGTATATGAGTCGACACTGACGTCAACACTGGGAGGTGCCAGTTTATTTCATGCATTAACATAAGGGTGATCAAATATTAAGCTGATTGTCGCCACTCTATGGAATCAGAGAAGGTCAATTTTATCGTGTTGTATATAAGCCCGGTATTCACACGCCAATCACCGAGTGAACTCAATTAATTGCTGAAGAGTAATCCATAAATTAGAGTAATGCATAAATAAATGTTAACTTCTTTTTATAAACTTTCCTCGAGAGAGAGCTCAAGCTCAATGGTAATGAGAGTATTATATATATATATATATATATATATATATATATATATAAACAACCCGGCATTATAAATTTAACGTCATAAGTTAAATCAATAGAAAAAAATTATATTATATATATATATATATATATATATATATATATATATATATTTGTGGGTGCTTATGTTGTTTCAAATTTTATTATATTTCACCGTAAGAGTGCTCATTAATTGTAGAAAGTATGCCGTAAACATACGTGTTATATTGTGTGATATAATGGCTTGACGACGGAAACTCACAGTTACCAAGCAGCGTTGATTCCTGTTTGCACACGTAATATCAATAAATATACATATTACTCCTCCATGACAGCACCACTCGGAGATACATGCACAAGGCAATCTTCGAGTGTTGAGTAAAAACTGATCGTTACGAAATTTAAATTTTATTAATCATATCTGTTTTTGGCATAGCTATACTGGGATATCAGCTATTTTAATTATAATTTAAAAAATTATATATGGTAATTAAAGTACACGGGATTTGTATATATATATATATATATATATATATATATATATGTATGCATGTATGTATTTGCAGAGATTCATATTTTACTTGAAAATATGTATCATTTATAGTTCGTAATACCAAGCATTGAAGGCCAATGTCAGATGAAGAAAGTTGATCACTTTAGAAGTAGTGGTAGTAGTAATATTTAATAAATAAATAAATAAATCTTATCTAGAATTTTATGATGACGGTTTGATTCTTTACTGATCATCTATGATTATATAGGCCTTTGGTGCACGGTTCGTAATACCAAGTATTGAAGGCCAATGTCAGATGAAGAAAGTTGATCACTTTAGAAGTAGTGGTAGTAGTAATATTTAATAAATAAATAAATAAATAAATAAATCTTATCTAGAATTTTATGATGACGGTTTGATTCTTCACTGATCATCTGTGATTATATAGGCCTTTGGTGCACGGTTCGTAATACCAAGTATTGAAAGCCAATGTCAGATGAAGAAAGTTGATCACTTTAGAAGTAGTGGTAGTAGTAATATTTAATAAATAAATAAATAAATAAATCTTATCTAGAATTTTATGATGACGGTTTGATTCTTCACTGATCATCTATGATTATATAGGCCTTTGGTGCACGGTTCGTAATACCAAGTATTGAAGGCCAATGTCAGATGAAGAAAGTTGATCACTTTAGAAGTAGTGGTAGTAGTAATATTTAATAAATAAATAAATAAATAAATAAATCTTATCTAGAATTTTATGATGACGCTTTGATTCTTCACTGATCATCTATGATTATATAGGCCTTTGGTGCACGGTTCGTAATACCAAGTATTGAAGGCCAATGTCAGATGAAGAAAGTTGATCACTTTAGAAGTAGTGGTAGTAGAAATATTTAATAAATAAATAAATCTTATCTAGAATTTTATGATGACGGTTTGATTCTTCACTGATCATCTATGATTATATAGGCCTTTGGTGCACGGTTCGTAATACCAAGTATTGAAGGCCAATGTCAGATGAAGAAAGTTGATCACTTTAGAAGTAGTGGTAGTAGTAATATTTAATAAATAAATAAATAAATAAATAAATAAATAAATCTTATCTAGAATTTTATGATGACGGTTTGATTCTTTACTGATCATCTATGATTATATAGGCCTTTGGTGCACGGTTCGTAATACCAAGTATTGAAGGCCAATGTCAGATGAAGAATGTTGATCACTTTAGAAGTAGTGGTAGTAGTAATATTTAGAATGTGATCTTTAAAAAAAATTATAAATTCCTTTCTCAATGGATTTATATTTCGTGGCGTTGTTTTACGGAGGAAAATTACATCGCTATCTTTATAAAATCCGGTGTCTTTAATGTCGAAAATAAATCTTAATCTCTACAACATTGAAATTCAAATATTTTTGCACGCCTCGCTAAATATTACACTCCAATAGCAATGTTAAAATCTGAGTTACTGCTTTTAGTCCACAGACAAGCATTATGAAATGATAAGGGACTTTCTGCCTGTCTATATATATGTACATACATACATACATATATATATACATACATACATTATATATATATATATATATATATATATATATATATATATATATATACATATATACACCCTGATTGAGCACTCTGGAAGAATAGTAGACTTTGAAAAAACAGTAGCTACTCTGGCATGTACGCATCGCTCATTCAGTAAATTGAATTAGATCACTCTGGCTATTGGGCGCGTATAATGATAATATACATGCTAAAAAGTCTGCCTTTTCCTACCGAACGCCCATAGCCCAGAGGTAGAATGGCCGACTGACGCCAATTCTTGTCGGGTTTCAATCCTGGGTTAAAAAGCAATCGGAGTCTAACCGTACTGATGAGCTGTGATACAGCGAAACAGATCTGTCTGCGGATGACTATATATATATATATAATCCTTATCGGTATGGATATGGGGAAGCAAGATCCATCCTCGTCTGCTATATTCAGTATTCATCTATACCTTCTTGTCCGAACTATGGATTTAATAACAGTGGGAATTGGAATCTCTCACTTGGATAGCAACAAGTTTTGAAGAAAGAAATCCTTGAATTCCAACCATTGAAAGAGAGAAGATTGGTCCCATTAGCTATTTTCGGGTAATCTATCTAAAAGAATAATTTTGAATTCAAGACCAGCCTAAAGAGGCCTGACTATATTGTCCTCGATGCTCCCACTTCTTCGCCATCTGCAGTACATGTGGTTTTGTCAGGACCCAATTAGATTGCAGGACTTTTTATCGTGGTCTTGACTGCGTAGACATGAAAGGCGGACATACACTTCTTCCCACGATCTGTTTCATTGCCAGATGTTTTGATAAAATCTTTCGTTACGGATATGTTACGATGGTTGATGGAGAAAGGTGAGGTTGAGTGACCACCCTTCTATTATAAGTGTCTTACTTGTCTCGGCATGGTAATTGGATAAATATTACAACCGTATCCAAGAACCGCAAAATGTATGGAGCGTTAAAGTGAATATATTATTATCATCGAGTTTGATAGCAGCACGCTAACAAAATCACAAATATACCAAATCTAATATACCGATCGTAACACAGAATCTGATAAGAGTACACCAGGCACACGCATCACAGCCAAATCTGCGTAATATGGTGAGAGGGTTTGATAAAAGTCACAAATATACCAAATCTAATATACCGATCCTGACACAGAATCTGATAAAAGTACACCAGGCACACGCATCACAGCCAAATCTGCGTAATATGCTGAGAGGGTTTGATAAAAGTCACAAATATACCAAATCTAATATACCGATCCTGACACAGAATCTGATAAGAGTACACCAGGCACACGCATCACAGCCAAATCTGCGTAATATGCTGAGAGGGTTTGATAAAAGTCACAAATATACCAAATCTAATATACCGATCCTGACACAGAATCTGATAAGAGTACACCAGGCACACGCATCACAGCCAAATCTGCGTAATATACTGAGAGGGTTTGATAAAAGTAGCGTATAATCTTTAGGCTTGGGACCAGTTATAAATATATTCAGGTTTCGGAACTTAGTCTGCTTTGACGGATTCCGATCGAGGGTTTTTTCCCAAAAAAATCTAGATGTAGCTCTGATGTCGCTTTGATTGCCTAATCTTTCAGACTAAAAAAAATAAAGCAAATTTCTCATTATCCGAGCATGATGTTCTCCTACTGCTTTCAATGTTTCAGCCCCTAGATGATATACCCCGCTAGTTTAGGAGAATCAAATGGCAAGAATATTTTTAAATTCTGAATGGAATATTTGCTGCAGCCCATTTTAATCCAGTAAAAAAAATCATGTACTTGGTAACGCCTCTATTAAATTAAACTAAGAACACTAACCATGGGTATATAGTACCCAGAGCAAATTACACTATTCTAATTACAATTTAATTACAATTTTCAGTACCTGTTTTTCTTACCTAAATAATGTTTTTCAGTTTCTATTAATGTTAAGTACAAAGTTTGAAGTGCCTGCATGTAAAATATTTCAAATAAAGATTTATATTTATTTCTGTTTTTTTTTTTTTGTTTTTTTTTTAATATTTTCAAAATTGGGTATGATATACCCATGGTTAGTAGTAGTGTAACTTTAATTGAAGGTGAGTGTTCCAGGGTTAAGATATGAATGCATGTTTGTTATACCTCGTGTAATATCAGAACAAGAATTTTTATCATTATTTTTATTGTTGTTACTGTTACTAGTGATCTGTGTTAGAGTAGCAAACCCACAAAATGATACTTAAGTACAAATTCGTGAATCTCAATGGACCTCCCATAACACCTATACCAAGCACATGCACCACAGTTAAATGATGAACGATTTTCACTGAAACTGTGTATGATCTTGAAGGTTGAACCCAGCTGAATATACTTTCAGGCTAGGCAACACAGTCCACTCAAATGCTTTCGATTTTGGGCTTTCTACACAGAGATCAGAAGGCGAATTGGCATGGCAAAAGGCGCGTTCCCGAAGCTGAGCAAAGTACTAAAGTCTTAAAGAAATGTGCCCCTGAACTCTCCTCTGTCCTTTCTAAGCTCTACAACCTCTGCCTATCTGCTTCCTGCTTTCCTGCTTGTTGGAAATCTTCCTCTGTAGTTCCTATATTTAAAAACACTGGAGAACCCTCTGACCCTGCAAATTACCGCCCTATCAGCCTTCTTCCGATCTTTGGCAAAGTGTTCGAAGCCATTATCAACGCCGAGGTGGTTCAGCATCTCACAGCACACAGGCTCCTCTCGGACAAGCAATATGGTTTCCGCTTCACCAGGTCTACTGCTAATATGCTAACGACCATCACCGAGTACATATACCAGGCACTCGACAGGAATGGCGAAGCCCGAACCGTTGCATTAGATATATCTAAGGCGTTCGACAGAGTTTGGCATGCTGGCCTTCTATGTAAACTGCGGAGCTATGGTATAACTGGACATTTGTTTGAACTAATCCAGTCATTCCGCTCTAACCGCACAATGAAGGTGGTATTAAACGGACATGCCTCTCAGAACTACCATACAAACGCAGGTGTCCCCCAAGGCTCCATCTTAGGTCCTACACTCTTCCTGATATACATTAATGATCTCCCTGATTCCATAAAAGCCCAAATAGGTTTGTACGCCGATGACACCACAGTTTACTCTCGCTTCCTACAAAAATCTGGTGTAGGCGTCAAAGATAAGCCCGCAGCCGAGATTGAAAAAGACCTCCAATCCATATTGGACTGGGGTAAGAAATGGCTAGTAAATTTTAATGCTTCTAAAACGAAGCTACTCTCAATTAACCATCATCGACAATCTCACCTGCCTCCCATTAGCGACCAGGCTTGCCTCCCAGAGAGTAAAACACTACGCCTCCTTGGTCTCACACTTTCAGCGGACCTCAAATGGAATGACTATATCGAATCCATTGCTAAATCCGCTGCTATGAAAGTCGGTTCTCTGTGTAGGGCCCGGAAGTTTTTTCCTTCTAAATCTATCCTGCACATTTATAAATCTACCATCCGCCCGTGCATTGAATACTGCTGCCATATCTGGTCGGGTGCCCCTGCTGTTCTCCTCGGGCTTCTCGATAAGGTTCAGAGGAGGGTCTGTAATATGATAGATACCGACTTGGCAGACCGCCTGCAGTCTCTCTCACACCGGCGCGACGTGGCTTCCCTGTGTCTCTTCTATAAATACTTCCACGGCTTCTGCTCCGATGAACTTAGATCACTAGTGCCCACTAAATACGAATTTGAACGAGATACTAGATTAGCAACTAGATCCCACCCTTTTACAGTGAAACCGATAAAATGCAGCCGTAACTTCTACTCCAACAGTTTCTTTCCTCGCACTTCCCGACTGTGGAATTCTCTTCCAAACGATTGCTTCCCCGACGGCTACAATCTCCAGGAGTTTAAGTGTAAGGTCAATAGACACCTCCTAACACACTAACCTGCTCCCATTCTATCAAACACTCTTCCCATCTGCCCAACCCTCATCCTCGCTATCCTTACTCGTCTGTCACCTTCCTCCTGACATTCCCTATGTCTAACCACTCCTCTTCACCTTCCCCTATGTAGCCCCATGCGCAATAGTGGCAGTGGAATGCCTTGCTTGGGGTGAGATGATTAAAAAAAAAATCTGAGCACAACTCCCGTCGAGCTAGACCGCAAAATGCAGACGCTAAGTCGAATCTATCAAACAAACAAATACGTCTACGCTCGTCACTTTTATAGATATAGATTAAATAAATGATCTACACTAAAGGAAGTTTGTTGTCAGGACATAAATAAAGGAAGTAAGAAGTGCATATCATGAGGGTGTGCATGTCATGAGGGTGTGCATATCATGAGGGTGTGTAAACCTGATAACTCTAAACTTGAAGAGGGGAAGATGTAAAAGAAACATCCTCTCACTAGATTGTTCCCCAAAGGGACAAACAGTCGGGAAGAAGCTGTTTCAGTGGAACTTCCCCCTCAACAAAGAAATACGAGGAGAATCTGAACGTGTTGACATTTTGTACGCGACATTTCGGTTGTTAACTGTGAATATCTTAACTGGTAGATTAATATAACATTCAAGACTATCGCCCGGTTCACACTCCATCCACGTCTATTGTACAGACGTAGAGGCTCATCCCTTGTTCCCTGTTCAGGATGTGGTTTCCGGCTTTCTTTTTTTTCAATCTTTTCACTCTTACGTAGCCCCCTGCACATCAGTGGCGTTACCGCCTTGCTCGGGGTGATATGATTAAAAAAAAAAAGACAAAGACAAAACTCGATAAATAGAGGCTCTTCTCTTGTTCCCTGTTCAAGATGTGGTTTCCGGCTTTCTTTTTTTTCAATCTTTTCGCTCTTACGTAGCCCCCTGCACATCAGTGGCGTTACCGCCTTGCTCTGGGTGATATGATTAAAAAAAAAAGACAAAGACAAAACTCGATAATTATGACTTGGCAGCAGTGGCTTTCATCATAGGAAATCGAAAATTCTAATTGATAGAATGAAATAATATTAATGTTGAAGTAAGAGAAAGGAGTAGAAAAATCAAAGGGCAAAAAGAAAAGAAAATAACAATGAAAATAAATCACTGACATAAATCTCTAGCAACAGCAGGGACTACAATAAAGAAAATGTAACCGAAAACAAAATCAGGAATAAAAGACATGAAAAAAATCTTATTGACATATAGAGACAGATTGAGAGAAAAAGATAAAAAATGCGAAGGTCATTCAATAAATAAGGTGAATTTTCGATATAAGGACTTCTAATACAGATAGAAGCTTACATTTTTTAATTTTTTTCCTTTACTTCTTTTTCAGAGGGATTTAATTTTTTTTTTTACAAATCGAAAAAAGACTTTGAGAGTTTTAGAGATTAACAAAGATGGCCGACGAAGAAGCATGCTTCAGGATTGAACAGAGGTCAGTGATCAAGTTTTTGGTTGCTGAAGGGTGCAAACCAGTTAAAATTAAGAAATAAGAATATCAACTGTGTAGGGTGCCACATGCTTCAACCAAAAAATATCTACAAATGGGCTAACTTGTTAAAAGAAGGACGGAGCAATGTTGAAGATGAAGACAGGCCTGGGGGGTTTACAGACGTGAGGTCTCCTGAGGTGATCGAGTCAATCAATGACCTCATTCAGTCTGACAGAAGGGTGACAGTGGCTTACATTGCAAGGACTTTGAGCCTATCTGTAGGGACAGCATACAAAATTGTCCATGATGACCTTGCCTATTCGAAGGTCAGCTGCCGGTGGGTGCCAAAGATGCTTACTACAGAGCACAAACAGAAGAGGGTCTAGTTGTCCCAACAGTGTCTCTCCCCCATCTCCCTTACAGCCTAGACGTTGTCCCTTCAGACTTTCACCTGTTTGGTCCCTTGAAAGCGTTCACGAGGGGCACGCAGTTTGAAAGTGACGATGAAGTCAAAAATGCTATGAGTGATTGGTAGAGACATCAGTCCAAAGATTTTACACTGAAGGAATACGGAAGTTTGTGAACAGATGAGAAAAGTGTGTGGCACTGCTGGGAAACTACGTTGAAAATTTTTAAAAAAAAGTAAGCTTATATCTGTATTAAAAATTCTAATACCGAAAAATTCACCTTATTTTTTGAATGACCTTCGTAAAATTTATCAGTTTTAGCGGAAAAGACACGACAACAACAAATAAGGAACAAGAGACAAAAAAAAAAAAATAAGGAACAAGAGACAAAAAAAAAAATAAATAAACAACGGGAAAGTAAACCGGAAGTGAAAGGGGTAGAGGAAAAACAAAAACAAAAAATCAGATGACTGCAAACACAAAACAGGGTTCCTTAACGTGGGGCAGTGGTTAAAAAGTTAATTTTGCGAATTATTCTTACTGAGTAAATCACACTGGACGCACTAAAATTAAAACTAAGCAACGTGTACACCTCATCGTAAAGTAACAGTTTTCTAGGGCACGTAATGAGGAAAGAGGGCTTGGAAAATCTGATACTCATAGAACAGATTGAGCGAAAGGACAGAGAAAAGCAACAGGAATCATACTTGATAAATGGATAGTAAAAAAGTGTTTGGGAGAAATAGCAAAAAAATATTATTAAGACCTACAAGGGATAGAAAGAGGTGGAAAGCCATGGCTTCCTGCCCACTGAATAGACACAGCTCTTAAAGAACTGGTTTTGCGAATCCTATTTACTGAATAAGTGAGTTCGAACCTAACTGGGTACAAAAAATGTGTGACCTAGTGCGAAAACAAAGCTTTTATATTGTTCATCCAACGTGTCTGACTGATCATCACTTGGTGCGCCATTGTTGTAGCCTTGTGCCACACTAAATATCTGAAAATAATAAAATTGGGATATGAGTTCTCTTAGATCGTTACTTCCGAGTAGATAGCTATTTATATTCAACGCATCGTCCAAAAAATATGCTTGGCTTACTGAATAATACTGGAAGCCTCCATGTTGGGCGTTTGATCATTACTATTTGTATATTCAAACCTCGTTAGGTGTAGCATGCCTGTATTAATGTGGCAAAAAATATGCTTATTCTGGTTGGTCATTACTACTATGTGGTGAATTTAATTCTCACTTGGTGCCCTATATTTGTGTTCTTATTCAAAATCAATGCCTAGTCTTCTTGGCCTTTACTACTATTAGTTCAAGTCTCACTAGGAGTTATATATATGTGGTTTTTTGCCATACTAGGCCAAAATAATTGGATATTATTTTAGTTAGGGATTTCGTTCCTCACTAGGTGACCAATACTAGCGTTCACAGTGCTAACCAGGTTACTACTACGACTACTACTGTGCTGTGAGTTTGATCTTTATTAAATGTCGAATACCTGTAGTCTTGTGCCAAAACTATGCCTAGTCTTGTTGGTCATTATTGGTGCAGAGACGTTGATCCTCACTGTGTGTTCCATACTTGTGGTCTTATACCAAATCTAAGCCCGGTATGATTGATTATTTTACTGTGTTGTTCATTTGATTCTCACTGAGTGTCCGATATATGCAGTCTTAAGGCCGAGAGTAGTTGGTCATTATTATTATGCCAAGAATCAGATTCTCACTGAGTGCCTATACTTGTGTTCTTATGCATAGCATAACTTAGCACTAATGCCTTGTAGACATGCTATCTTGTAGACTGCTCATCAATCAGTCAGTCAGTTAAGTGCCATACGTGATACACGCTTGGGCGATCATGTCTCGAAAGAGACATGACTGACTGGGCAGAAGATTATCCCGCAGTATTCTGCGGTAGACTGGTTGCCGACCAAGGCTATAAAACCCAATCTGTCCTGCTATTTAACCCATAACTGGAAGAAAGAGATGGATTAATACCTTTCCCAAGGTTATTTGCGCGTAAGTGAATACAATGGATTCAACTGGAATTCGAACTCTGCTCCTCGGCTTCTCGTTCCGAGCCGATATCTACTATACCACAACACACCCTCATCAATAGGATGCATAAAATCCAAAGACGGAATGTTGCTATTAGAGAAAGAACTGGAACTATTAAGAACTGAATGGGTCTCTTCACTGGCTAAATTGAGTAAATCAGCATAACCAAACGGAATTATAACAGAGATGCTGGCAGCCTTTGATGATTTCGGCATAGACTATATTCTTCTTCATGTGCCGTGTCTCTTCAGGACGTAGGCGATTAATGGACTTCCACTTGGCTCTGTTTCTTGTTGCTCTCAATATTTTTTTCTTGGTATCTTTTCCAAACCTCGTCCGCCATCCATTTGCTCAGACATATCAAGTAGGTCTCACGCTGCTATCCCTCTATTCGTCCTGTAAGTATTTAATTCGCCAGGCCCTCCTTCCTCATTGTGTGTCCCATGAACCTCATTTGTCTCTTTTTTTACTCTGTACTTTCTTTCTTGCTTTCTTTCTTGCTTTCTTTCTTGTTTTCTTTCTTTCTTTCTTTTTTCGATTTTTTATTTATCCCATTTTATTCCGCTTACTTTCTTTGTCTCTTTTCTTTCGTTATTTATTTATTTATTTATTTATCTAATTATTTTTTTATCTGTTTCTTCATTTCTCTTCCTTATTCCTATCACTTTCTGTTTCTCTTTTCTCTTTCTTTCTTTGACTCTTTATTTACTCTCTACTTACTTTTTCCTCTTTTCTCTTTCTTTCTTTCTTTCTTTATTTTTTCTTTGGGTTTTTATTTATCCCACTTTATTCTGCTAACTTGCCTTTGCCTCTTTTCTTTCTTTCTTTCTTTCTTTCTTTCTTTCTTTCTTTCTTTATTTATTTATTTACTTCTCCGGTTCTTCATTTCTCCATCTTATTCCTATCACTTTCTGTCCCTCTTTTCTCATTCATTCATTCATTCATTCTTTCTTTCTTTCGTTCTTTCTTTCGTTCTTTCTTTCTTTCGTTCTTTCTTTCGTTCTTTCTTTCGTTCTTTCTTTTACTTCGTAATCTCTTTTCACACTCTCTCTTTTTCTTTCTTTCTTTCTTTCAGCTTTTTGTCACTCCCTCTCTTTTTATTTCTTTCTGTTTATTTCAATGTTTCTATCTCTCGTTCTGTCTGTCTGTCTGTCTGTCTCTCTCTCTCTGTCTCTCTGTCTGTC
This sequence comes from Ascarosepion bandense, assembly GCA_037127315.1. NCBI lineage: Eukaryota > Metazoa > Mollusca > Cephalopoda > Sepiida > Sepiidae > Ascarosepion > Ascarosepion bandense. The sequence goes on along the minus strand of JBBBDQ010000872.1, from coordinate 3,309,697 downwards.
TGTCTGTCTTTCTTTTTGTCTCTCTATATATAGCCTTACACACACACGCACACACGCATATATATATATATATATATATATATATATATATATATATATATAAATAATTTTCTCTTTTCTTTTCTGATGTAACAGTTTCCGGTGGTGGTACCGTTTACAATGTTTAAAGACAATCCCGTTAGAAAATAAAATGATTTTAAGTTAACAAAGAACTGATGTATTGTTATTAATTAAATGACTTTACTCTATTTATAATCACATGTTTTATTGTTGTTCTTCTATAGAATCTATTGTACGATTAACTTTAAACACAACGGCAAATTTTCTTTGTTTTTCCCATTTTTTAATATTATCTTATCCAATCCGTGAAGATACGCATTAATGTTGATCGAAATGGTGTTAGTAATGAATGCTGTCGATGATCGCCAGCCATTGAAACGGTTTATGTTTTATTCGTATAAAGACATATGTTCCCCTCTAAAATATAATTCAAAATTTGATTTGAAATTATTTTTAATTGTCTGTTGCTGTTAATTTTTAATATAAGTCAATTAGTTACGTGCCTTACATGATACATGATTAGCAGGATAATTTCCAGTAGTAGGTTGATATTACATTCTGCGGTAGACTGGTTGCCAATCAGGGCTATAGAACCCAATCTATCATGCTATTTAACCCATAAGTGGGAGAATTCGATCTCCGAATTCTCGTTCCGAATCGATATCCACTGAACTACAACGCAAATATTTGCTTGTAAATTACAAAGATTAAATTCCCTGGGAACTGTTTATATTGATATATCTGCAATTCGTCGTCTATTAGGACTCAAGCTGACCCCCAGAATTTGTCAAACTTGTATATACGGACCATCGTTCAAGATGCTTGAAAAATGTCCGGCCCCTTGTACCATTTCAGTAAGTACCTGATCCCTTCTGGCATGCTCTATCATTACAAGAGTGAGCTCAGATGAAAAAAATAGATTATTGTTGATATATCGGGGCAAGAGTTACCCAGTCCTCAGTTTCAAAACTAGAAAGAGTTCGAAAGCATCTACGCGGCTTTGTGGGTGATTAGATGCTTTTCACACTAGAATCCCTTTTTCACATACGAAAAGTTGCAAATGTCTCTCTACTCTATCACTATTTTCATGGTAAACGTTCAGACGAGCTAAATCCCTTAGTTCCACTAGTTTAAACATTCACAACTAAGACCCGGCGTGTCACGTACACGGAATCGACTCATCTTCATTCCCTTTAATATGCATTAAGACGGTAGTTCTAATCAGAAAGTTTCTTCCACAAAACAATTACTTTGTGGAAAAGACTCCCGCGATGATGCTTCCCTGATCACTATGATCTTAACCTCTTCAAGTCTAGTGTGAACAGTTTTCTACCCTACATGTCCTCATAAAATGTACTTCTTGGTTTCTCTCTTTACACCTTTTACAACTCCCTCATTCAGTAACACTCTACCTTGAGTGGATTTTGAGGTCTTGTATTAGGTGAACAATATAAAATAATATGGTTTTAAATCTTTAAAACAGGTAAATGCATCTTAAGAGATACTTCATGGGAAGATCATCTAATTGAATTTAACAACTTTATTTTAAAATTGAACTCGAGAGAAATAATAAAACTATAAGGCAGATATTGGCCGGTTATAAACCCGAATGTGCTTATACTTATCTATCTAATAGATATATACTATACTTATACCAGTAAACGCTAGACAATTTCGCTGTAGATAAAGAGATTTCACACGACAAAGATGTGCTTCTACAAACTGGTCCTGAGAATACCATGGCCAGAACACGTGAACTCAGAAGATTTAAAGAAAATAGTAAATAACATAATCAGTGAGTCAATTGCCGTACGTGATACACACTTGGGCAATCATATCACTTTCGGGACATGGCTGACTAACCAGAATATTTTCCCGCAGTAGGTTACTGATTCTGAGGTAGACTGGTTGCCAATCAAGGCTATAGATTTCAATCTGTCCTGCTCTTCAATCCATAGCTGGAGGGAGAAGAGATGGATTAATACTTTTCCCAAGAGCAATTGTGCATAAAGTATTAATCCATATTTTAAGAATGTTTATACTTAATATCGGAAATAAACAGATGCTATTTCTAGAACACATGAAGGTCTGGGTATGACGGTAAACTGCATCCGGCAGCAAGGACTCTGATTGGGAGTTTGTGAGGAGCATGGAACCACCACTTAATTGCTGTTGTTCCCAGGTCCACCATTACCGGAGTGGTAGCACCTGTTAGGGTCCTATCTATGGACAAATAGTTAAACAATAAACTGGGGTCAAAACACTATGAAAGTATAGAAATAGACTTTTATAGAAATATATACATAAAACTAAACTTTTATAGAAAAATAGACATTTTTGAGAGAAAATATTATTGCCATAATAAATGTTTGAAAGAAAAGCATATTACCACCAATACATTTTTGAATACAAATCTAGAAGACATCTTCAGTTTTCTAAAATAATAAAAAGAAAATTTTCATCAAAGTCTGACTAAATCAACCTTCTTACTATAACCGAACGTTAAAAAATCTTAAAACCTTACCTTTTTGGTATTAAATTACCCACAGAGGTTGATTAAACTTAAACTCAAACCTAGGACACACGATGAGAAAAGAGGATTTAGAAAATTTAACGTTTACATGACATATTAAATGAATGAGAATTAGAGGCCAGCAGCAAGTTGTATTCGTAAATAGATGGCAGAGTGCCCGATTAAAAGTAATTAAAAACTGATAAAAGCAGCTTAAAGCTAAAGCGGACTGGAAGTTGTGGTGAGCTATTATCGCTCATGTATTGAAAGAACAGAGTACATAGAGGAAAAAAAGAAGATACTGTTTATGATTATTTTTCTTAGAAAGATCTTTGTCTACTGATCTATGTTTATCCATATTTGTGCGAAATGAACTTTAATCTGAAAAAAGGCAAGTTAACTTATGTAACCCACGTACAATATCACGCCAAGGAAACGAACAGTTTCCTCTGGATTTTAAACTGGCTTCATTTTTCGAGCTGATAACCCTATAGTCTTTTCCATATCGAATATGCTCCTCAATTGCATTTGGAAGTTCTGTTTAAGGATGTATTGTGACAGTTACACAAATAAATAAATAAACTATGTACTCTTCCTCTCATGTAAAAACAAATAAAAACAGAAAACTGAAAGACCTCAGCTGACTGTGATCCCAGAATTCTAATTTGACACTCTCTTTTCAACGTGTTTCTGCAGAAATCAGACATTAGTGTGTCGTTCTGTTAACCTCAATCCGGACGCGAAATCAAGGTAAGAAAATATGCATTTATCGTCCAGATATGGCAACAGTATTCAATGCATGGGCGGATGGTAGATTTATAAATGTGCAGGATAGATTCAGACGGAAAAAAACTCCGGGCCCTGCACAGGGAACCGATTTTCATAGGAGCGGATTTAGCAATGGATTCGATATAGTCATTCCATTTCAGGGCCGCTGAAGAAACAGTTAACGGAGAAGCTGACATCCTTGTTAATTTCTGTTGTAATTTTTTAAAAATCCACAGATCTCTATATATTTCTAGATTATTGACACCCTAAGAATTCAGACCCCTACACTCACCATAAAACAGTTATGTTAGCTCACATACTTGTCACGCTGTCTTATTAAATATATATATATATATATATATATATAAACAAAAGCGACAAACAGAAACATATATAAAAATACATATCTACGTAGTCCGACAAGTATAAAAGTTTGATAAACGTACAATTTATATGAAATTGATTTTTATGTCAAACGATACATCGTCTGCATTGCCAATTTTATTTGTTTACTTTTGCTGATCAATAAATATTGATCAGCTACACAATGGCCTCTCATTCTTGCAGATACTCCCTCGTAACTCTAGACATGTTTCTTCACTTAGATGAAGAACTTCTTTTTTTCATTTTGATATTTTCGCTTATTAAAAATTTCAAAACGACGCGGGAAACATAAGAGTATATATATATATATATATATATATATATATATATATGTCGTACTTTCTTTAAATCAATAATTTTAACGAGATTTTTTATGATTTGGATTCTACCTTACTATTTTTAAGTTTTAAACTAATTTTCAAAAGATTTTTTCGTATTCCATAACTTAATAATATGAAAAATGATATTAATATTTGTTGATCAACAACTACAAGAAGAGAATGTACTTCTTTATTGACATGTCAGTCCCTTCAGATTATAATGAATCTTTGAAGAACTTCAAAAAACTATCTAAAGTACACTAAATAAATGAAGACATCAATAATTCTATTTGTTGTTGGGGCCCTCAGATTGATTATAAAAAGTTTTGATAGATTCGTTGAATGGATTCCTGAGAGCCCATTCCTTAAAGAAATACAGAAAATTGTACTCGTAAGTACCGATCACACATTACAAAGAGCTTTATCCATGTAAAATTAGTTTGATCTCATAGCTTGTTTTTTTTTGTTTTTGTTTTTTTTGCAAAGATGATCATTGAAAAATATCATGAAACCTTAGGTCTCTGGTTAGAATTCGTAAAGAAATGTGCATTCAACAGAAATCAAAGAAAACGACAACAACAACAACAACAATATTAACAATAATAATAATAATAATTATGATGATGATGATGATGATGATGATGATCTGGAAGGTTTTCTGCAAACTGTAAAATGCTTCAGTGAAGACATTGGAATGAAATTCAATTTGAATAAATGTGCTAAAGCTAGAGTTTTACGTGGATCGCTACAACAAACATCCTCAAATAAGCTTAGACACTGCTGTAACAATAAAAGATTTAGAGCCAGAAGAATCTTATAAATACCTAGGTGTAAATGAGAGTGAAAGAATTTACTTTAAAAAAATTTAAAAAATAGTGCATAAAGAGTACTATAGAAGGCTACGACTGATATTAAAACTGAATTGAATTCTCAGAACAGAATTATAGTCATTAATAACCTTGCCATCCCAGTGGTACAATATAGCTTCAACATCTTGAACTGGACTCGAAACGACATCAGACGAATGGATTCTCAAACAAGAAAGCTCCTTTCTAAACATAGGATGCAGCATCCAAAGGCTGATGTAGACCGCCTATACATACCCCATAAAGATGTCTTATTCAGCTAGAATTGTCATACAAGACAACAACTATTGGCTTACTAACATACATAGAAACAACAAAGGACTTGATGATACAATTAGTTAAACAACATGAAATCAGAAAGAAAAAATATTCAATAATGAAAGAAGGCAGTAAATACAAACAATATTTACATTTAGTAGATTCTGTAGAAAAGCAAAACAGAAGCCAAGAACCAACCACTGCGGCAAAAAAATATGAAAAAAAAAACAAGGATAAAGCTCTTGAACAGATGAAACAACGCTGGCAAGACAAACCTCTGCATGGCCAATATCCAGAACATGCCAATAAATCCAATGTTGATAAAGTTAATACTCGTCGATGGTTACGTGCATTTGGATTAAAGTCTGAAACTGAAGACCTCATTCTTGCTGCACAAGACCAAAGTTTTTTCACTAGGAACTTTCAGGCAAGTATTGTACATAATAATGTGGATCCAAAATGTAGGTTCTGTGATAAATACCAAGAAACAATAGACCATCTAATATCAAAATGTTCTGTACTTGCCCCAAATGAATATAAAAATCGTCACGATAAAATAGGGCAATATTTACATTGGACAATGTGCAAACACTATTAAAAATATGTAAACAAGCACTGGTATGAACATCGCCCAGCACCGGTTACGGAAATCGAAGATGTCACTATTCTATGGGATTACACCATCTATACAGACAGAAATATTGAAGCAAATAGGCTGAACATTATTGGTAAAAACCAAAAAAAGAAGAAATAGATTATTAATTGATATGGCTTGTCCAGTGGATTGCAACATAGCAACCAAGGAATTTGAAAAACTGTCAAAAAACAGAAAAATGTGGAAATTGAAAACAAGTATCGTACCAGTGATAGTAGGTGCACTTGGAATGATAAGAAATGGAACAGAAAAACACATTGAAATTTGTTTTTTTTAAGTACAGCCCACACACTAAGGAGAACTTTGTCTTTGTAACGCTAGGGATGTTAGGGAGATATGAAAAAAGCATGAAATGGAATCATAACAACATAACACAACCTGCCTTAGGTCTTTCTGCAGACTTGGTAGGTAGTGCGACTATAGCAGAAACCGATTTATAATGAAAAATTACATAATAATAATAATTGTAAGTATGTGATATTAAAATACAACTCTTTCAATAAGAGGGGCAGTAGCACTTATTACAAAATAATATATATATATATTTATATATATATATATATATATATAGATAGATAGATAGATAGATAGATAGATAGATAGATAGATAGATTAGGGATATTCCATGAAACCAATCAAAACAGTTTATGAATATTAACTAAGAAGCACTCTCAACGTAATATGCACAATATTTCTCTATAATAATAAATTTAATAATAATAGCTAGAAAAAAAGACTGCGAATCTCCGCCAAGGCAATACCAACATCATCTCAGCGATTAGCAAGAGATGATTATGAAAACGAGAAAGAATAATTTAAATGAACTTAACCGCTCTCAAGTGTAAAAATACAAAAAACGAAACTAGATTGCTTTCAAAATTACTTGAAATGAAACAGTGGAGATAATTCAGTATTTAAAATGCTATAGGGGAGGTAATTCAGTATATGCTATTTGAAAAGCAAAAATTAAATTTTATTAATTAAACTGGTAAAATAACCCAGAAACTTTATCTCGTACCGGATCGAACCCCAAATCTAATGAGTTCGTGACAGTCAATCATCCCAGACAGGTTCATCCGTATTCATCCAGCGAGTCTTGAGATATATTAACCATTGGCAATCAAATAGATAAACGTGACCGAATACAATAGCTCCGCCTTAAGGCAAAGGTTATTATGATGATTATCAGCAAAATATAACAAACTGTTTGTAACACACACACACAAAAATAATGAACCAACTTCAACCTGTACTGCATACTAACTGGTGTCCACTGCGTACCTCGGAAAGGTGAACATCCAACTATTAAGCTGTAACCAAATGGTAGGATATTCTAGACACTCTTGTTCTCGTTAGAGTTCAGAAACAGTTGCTAAAACGTCATAGATTTCAGGGAAGGTTATCGTCTAAGTCGCTCTGACGGCTGAGCTGTAGAAAACGCCGACTGTAATTCTGCAGAAGATTAAGACCCTACCCAGTAAGCCATGAGAAACCTATTTGAAAATAATGAAATCATCAACATAATGTCCTATTTTAAATAAATATATTTATACCAAAATATATAAAGCCTAAAATTGAACCTTTGTAAATGATTCACCTATGAAGCATACGTTTATCCTGGAAGTATAACATTATGTAAAAACGTACCTGTAGTTGAAGGTGTCAAATTTCATTAAAAATATTTCAAATTCAACATTAAATCACCCACAGAGGTTGATATGCTGCTAAACAAAGGCAACTAAACCAAATCTTCTTCCTTGTGTCATGCAGCTTCAGAACGTTAGCGATCGTAGCTCGCGACAATTTCGTTTTCATTTTTATGCTCTTAATAAATTTTATCTTTATGCCATCCATAGACAATCGCATCTACCTCCCATTAGCATGGGACAGGCTAGCCTCCCAGAGAGTAAAATACTACGCCTCCTTGGCCTTACACTCTCGGCGGACCTCAAATGGAATGATTATATTGAATCCATTGCCAAATCTGCTGCTATGAAAGTCGGCTCCCTGTGCAGGGCCCGGAAATTTTTCCCACCTGAAACTATTCTGCACATATACAAATCTACCATCCGCCCGTGTATTGAATATTGCTGACATATCTGGTCGGGTGCCCCTGCTGCTCTCCTTGGGCTTCTTGACAAAATACAAAGGAGGATCTGTAACGTGGTTGATACTGACTTGGCAGACCGGCTGCAGCCGCTCTCACACCGGCGTGATGTAGCTTCCCTCTGCCTCTTCTACAAGTACTTTCATGGCTTCTGCTCCGATGAGCTTAGATCACTGGTGCCGCCTAAGCACGAATTTACACGAGATACTAGATTAGCAACTAGGTCCCACCCTTTTACAGTTAAACAAATAAGATGTAACCGTAAATTCTACTCCAACAGCTTCTTTTCTCGCGCTTCCCGCCTGTGGAACTCCCTTCCACAAGTCTGCTTTCCCGACAGTTACAATCTCCAGGTGTTTAAATGTAGGGTCAATAGACACCTCCTATCACACTAACTCCCAACTATTCTCACAACACTCTCATCTACCCAACTCTCATTCTCGGTATCCTCACCCGCCTATCACTCACCCTCTGTTATTTCCTATATTTAATCAGCCTTTCTCCACTCTACGTAGCCCCCTGCACAGTAGTGGCAGTGACATGCCTTGCTCGGGGTGAAACGCTTATAAAAAAAAAAAAAAAAAAAAATCTCTCCCTAATTCGACCAATCATCTACTCACTTCATTTCGCTAGCTGGATTATGCGTTGCATTCCTCTTTCTCCCTTACCTTCAATCTGTCCTGTGAGTATCAAATTTTCCAAGTTTTCTTTACTCCTTATGCACGCTAGAAATTTCAGTTGTCTCTTCCTGATGTTAGGCATAAGTGTCCTTTTTGTTTACATTGTCGACATTTTTATCATTGCTCGCATGTTCGATCCATGGTATTCTCAGTATCCTTCTGTAGAACCGCATTTCTGCTGCTTCAAGTCTCTTCATCTGTGAGGAGATTTTCCAGCATTCACTGCCATAAAGTCAGTCAAGTGCCATACGTGATACACGCTTTGGGCGATCATGTCTCGAAAGGTACATGACTGACTGGACATAATAATATCCCGCAGTAGGTTGCTATTGCTTTCTGCAGTAAACTGGTTGGCGGCCAAGGCTATAGAACCCAATGTGTTTTATTATTTAACCAATAACTGGAGGGAAGAGATGAATAAATACCTTTCCCAAGGGTATTTGTGCGTAAGTGAATGCTACGAATTCCACTGGAATTCGAACTCGGCTTCCCGATTTGTCGTTCCGAGTCGATATCCACTGCACCACAACACACATTCAAACGTTAGGGCTCTTCCATAAAGACTGATATTAAATAACAGTTCAGCACTCTTTTCTTTGTTTCTAATTTTATATATTGTTAAAACTGTAAACCCAAGAAGATTCTAAATTATCCATTACTTAATCTTTAGGAAAATTCATAAGTTATTTTTTGTTTGAGAATATCTGTGCCTCTTCTACAAATACTTTCATGGCTTCTGCTCCGATGAACTTAGATCATTGGTGCCGCCTAGGTATGAATTTACACGAGATACTAGATTTGCAACTAGGTCCCACACTTTTACAGTAAAACAGATAAGATGTAACCGTAATTTCTATTCCAACAGCTTCTTTTCTCGTGCTTCCCGCCTGTGGAATTCCCTTCCACGTGTCTGCTTTCCCGACGGCTGCAATCTCCAGGAGTTTAAATGTAAGGTCAATAGACACCTCCTATCACACTAACTTGCATCTATTCTTCCAACACTCTCGCCATCTACCCAACCCTCATTCTCGGTATCCTTACCCGTCTATCACCCTCCTTCTGACTTTTCCTATATCTAACCATCCTTTCTCACCACTAACCATCCTTTCTCAACACTCTATGTAACCCCCTGCGCAATAGTGGCAGTGAAATGCCTTGCTCGGGGTGAAACGATTATAAAAAAATTAAAAAAAAAACAACAGCTCATTTAACCGTAAGGGTGTTATCAATATAAATGATATCGATTAACACCATGATTTGTGACTATTCCTTCGAGAGACGTAATAGATACATGCTTTTCCGTGTTTTTTTTTCTTTTTTTTTTTTTTTTTGCAAAAGCGAATGCAAAGGCTGGAATTTGAACTCAACACATCAATACCTACTTCAGCACCGATAACCGCTACTCTATAAACACAATCATCTACACATAATGCTTGTATTCAATCCGAACTTTCAACAGTTTCTTTGTTCTTAATATCTATAGATTAATGACAGAATTTACTGCAATTAATTTTAGATAAAATAAAAGTATTATCGAATTTATTGAGTAATTATACTGGTTTATAAAGCAATTTAGGTAGGCATAAAAATAGATGTTTTAAACTAATGTTCTCTCATTACCTCTAGTTTTTTCTTTTTAGATACGCATCTATTTATATACTTAAAATGTATACATGAACATACATTCAAAGTTGCCAGATGTCCTAATTATGTCAGTGTGAAGTTTGTTATTTTTTATTATTTTAAATTTTAAGAATTGTCTTTTCTTTTTTTTTTAATGGCTTCCTTTTCATTACGGCGAAATAAAATCCTCTTCATATTCAAATGCCCAGTACGCATGAACGTAACCATATATATACTTATTTTGTTTTCATATTCTTGTGGACTAATACATTTTACTACAATAGCTTCAGTCACTTCAAAACATGATGGATATATTAACAAGGCAAATTAATTCTGTTACATGTGTGGAGTTTTACGACATTTGCACTGCGCCAAACACGTACGCCCTCCTAAGAACAGCTACTTTGTTTTGAATGTAAAATTGAAGATCAGGACGATTCCTAGTTCCCACACATCTATTTTACAGTGGACAAACTGAATGGGTTCATATCAAGGAAGCAGCCTTCAGTTTTGTTGTCCCGATAGTCCAAGAGAGAACAACTAAGCCAGATTATTATTTTTGTCTAAAACATATCACTGGTTTTATTGATTCTTCCACCCAAACATTATATATTCGAAGCTTCCGTCAGCTATGATATTTGTCCCTCACTCAAATGGTCACTGTCGCAACATCTTATTTCTTCATCATATGGAGAATTGCCTTCAGAGGAAAATTCTGTCAAGTCAGTCTCTTCTGAAGAGAACGTTTCTGCTTATTCACGAGCAAATAACAGTGAAGCAGGATCTGAAATATGTAGGAATAATGACAACGAAACACACGTGTTATTTAGAACGAAACAAAATAAGAAACTTATTTTCAATTTTACACATTTGAAATTGCCAGTAGCTTGTTTCAGAACAAATAATGAAACATTAAATGATTTTTAGATTCGATGAATAGTTAAGAAGAGAAAATGTTCATTTTAAATCATTTGACACAAGTAAATTTCGAAAATGCTTCAAACAAATTGAGAGAGTTCGTTTTTCTCATAAAGATTATGCGGTTGTATTCAACATAAATAAAAGGTATATTTTAAGGTACTTAGCTTATCAGTTGAATAGTGTTCTTTGTACTTCCCCAGTTTTCATTAGAGGCTGATAATATATACAGATACCCTTCATTCTCTCTCTCTCTCTCTCTCTCTGCTTCTGTCCTTTCTCTTTTCCTGTTATTCTCTCTCGCCTCATTCAAATTTCTCTCCCTATATATATTGGAAAGCGATTTGATATCGGCTTGTTACTTTTCATGAATTTGTAAATCACTCCCCTTTCATTGGTTAGAAAATATTTCACACTAGATCGCGAAATGTATATATATATATATATATATATATATATATATATATATATATATGTGTGTGTCCATGCCACACAAGCAGAAGAACTTAATCATGGTTATCAGACAAATTCTGAGACCACATCACCCGTTACATCTGGCCAACACCCCAGATTTCAAACCCTTAATTATTTTGTGTGAGGTGCAGTTGAGCGAGAAATCAAAAAACTCCTTATAACACCAAAGACATTCACCAATTTAAACAAGGAATACCGTCCAAAAGTGATGAAGGAAATTCCGAAGTCGTCTGGAGGCCGTGGTTGAAATCAATGACGACTTTATTGAATGAATTTACTCTTTAATATTTCAAGATATTTGATGTAATTTTGGTAAATATATCTGTTAAAATGAGTTGTAAGTTTTATTTTCATTTTTACGTAATATATACGACAATTCATTCATCGCACCCTATATATGGAAAGATAGAGAGAGAGAAATAAATATACATATATAGATATCTGTAGGCATATAAAATAAACTTGTTTTTTAAAATAAATGCCAAACCTTGGCACGTGGTCACAAAAATTAATTAACTTTCTTTTCAATGAACTATACTGGGTACCCTATGTAAGAATAAGTATAGATAGTTAATGCAAGGATGAAGTAGGGACAAAAGAAAAGTACAAACATAGGAGACATATCATGGAAAATATACAGGAGAAAAAGTATGAACGGTATTTAGAAAAATAAGACAAGAATAAAATATAAGACATGAATTGACAAAAATAAAAACCGGAAAATTAAAAGAAAGTAAGAATCAGCTGTCTCTTTGAACAAAAGACATGCAATGTCAGAACATTCATTTACAAACATTTACGATGATGGCGGCTTGAAATAACATTGAATCATGGGAATTTTTCTTTAAACGGTTATTACAATAAATATGGACATGAAACAACCTCGTGGTTGGAAGCTAGAAATCTTTTATTAATTCAACGAAAATCCCCACGAGCTTATCTAATATGCACAGCAGAAAAATGTAAATATATTTATATACTCGATCAGAAAATGTACATCTACCAGTTTATATATGTGCACACGCGCATTCGAGCAAAATTACAGATACGTGTAAATTAATATCTTATACTCTCAAAGTGTCGCACACACTTATTTAGAAACAGATTTAACAGAAATATTTAGATATGCACGTGCCGTAAACACATATATACACACACGTTAGTTACTGAATATATATAACAGCAGAGTGTATATAAATATATATATAAAGTGTATCGAGGCAGCAGATAATTTTCTAAACATATACTGTTAAATATAAGAGACAATGAGTGTATATTATGTTTAATCATGAGCCGTTCTAAACGTCGTATTTTGGCTTTAATTTCAGGTGAAAATAAAATAAAAATTCTCCAACACTTGGATAATTTTTATTAAGTTGGTTCTAAGCTTTCGGCTCACATGAGCCTTCTTCAGAGAGGTTATAAGGACGGTAACACAAAAACATCCACCATCACCGACGATTTGATCTTGTGTTGACATAAAACTCCTCTAAGCAACGGCAACAGTTACCAAAAATAGCAAACGCAGTTCGCAAATTTGTAATGCGGTTCTATGACGTCATACCGCGTGATAGCTCCAAATGCGGTTCTATGACGTCACACCGCGTGATAGTTCCAAATGACAACAGAACCATATATTCATTTGATATATATATATATATATATGTGTGTGTGTGTGTGTGTGTGTGTGTGTGTGTGTGTGTGTGTGTGTGTGTGTGTGTGTGTGGTTGGCACCTCCGCGTATTGTAATGGTTAGAATTTTTTTTTAAATCGTTATATATGTGTGTATGTACTTAGATGGGTGACCGCTTGGGAATATCAGGTAGTGTAAGCGTTTATTGACGGATGTGCGTTGTGGTGCGGTGGATGTCGGCTTGCAAAGGGAAATCAGTGAGCAGAGTCCCAATTCCAGTCGAACACTCTGCATTCACTTACGCACTGGTACCCTTGGGAAAGGTATTAATCCGTCCCTTCCCTCCAGTTATGAGTTAGATAACTGAGGTCTGCTGTTCATGCAATCTGTGGCGAAATTCTGCACCGATTGTTTGTTATCAGCATTTGAAAAAAGTGTGGGTTGTGCTACACAAGCCTTCACCACTCTGAACAACTCTTTTTGTGGCAGTCTAACTGAGTTAGACACTCATACGTGGAAATCGACGGGAGAATCCATAATAATGTATAATGACTCTTTGAAAGTATATGGTGGATATGAGTACCTGTGTAAGATTTTTGAGGATATCATGAAAGCACATACACTTGCATACACAAGCATAAATATAGTATATATATATATATATATATATATATGTGTGTGTGTGTGCAGTCAATATATTTTATGCCAATGTTTATACTTTGGTCGCACATTTCAAAAATCGTACGCAAATGTGCATATCCACACACACACACACACACACACACACACACACACACACACACACACACACACACACACACAAATGTATGGTATTCGCTTTTTTCACTGTTTTATGAACATAGCAATCGTCAGGTACGGATTGAAAATTGATCGTTGTAAGCAAAATGTATATTTCTACCTATTATTTTATTAGTGTGTGTGTGTGTTTTGTGTGTGTGTATATATATATATATATATACATATATATATTATATATATATATGTGTGTGTGTGTGTGTGTCTTAAGAATAAATATACATTTCTTATTCGCCGTTATTAACATCAAGCATTGTTTTATTACCACCATCATTCATTGTGCGCAATCTTAGATAGATAGATAGATAGATAGATAGATAGATAGATATGTGAGGAATTAGATAGATAGATACATAGATAGATAGATAGATAGATAGATAGATAGATAGATAGATATGAGGAATAGATAGATATGATGAGATAGATAGATAGATAGATAGATAGATAGATAGATAGATAGATAGATAGATAGATAGATAGATATGATAGATAGATTAGATAGATAGATAGATAGATAGATAGATAGATAGATAGATAGATAGATGATAGAGTATAGATAGATAGATAGATAGATAGATAGATAGATAGATAGATAGATAGATAGATAGATAGATAGATAGATAGATGCTGTTTTCTCATCGAACGAAAAATATCCATTCACAATTCATGAATACGTAGAAGCATGAAAATGTCTTTTTAACGCTGCGAGATTGCGTCCATTGCCGATATTTTGCGCTCATATCCAAAGTAAATGACAAGGTCTCTCATGAGAGAATCGCATCCTCCCCTTTGAAAAATGACGTAATATTATGTTTTTAAGTAAAAATCATGAAAACATAAGCCATGATTTAAACATTTAAATATGCACGTCATCGGTACAACGTTATATTTAAATAACAACATATGTGTGTGTGTGTGTGTGTGTGTGTGTATGTGTGTGTGTGTGTAAAAATATACTCAGTTATATATATTCGTGTAAAATTTTTGTACAATAAAGACGGAAGCTAATGATGGTTCGCCTGAAATAGGCCTACACATCCGATTTGCTATGAAATAACGTGTCTGCCTTAATTTTTTCTCATATTTGCTCCATATGTATTTATATACATATATATTTAGAGCTCTCTTAGAGAGTTATCCTACCACTGTATGAACAGGATACTCCTTTGGATTCTTCTATATCTACACCGCATGCTGATATATATATATATATATATATATATATATATAAGATTAATAAAAATATAAAAGTTTTTTTGTTATATTTAGCACTCCAAATCAAGATTTTCGTAGACGAACCTTATTGTAATCGTTCTGTTCACTCGTCAGAAGTTTTCAGCAATTAACTGGCTATTTTTCTATTTTCTCAGCAATTAACTGGCTATTTTTCTATTTTCTCAGCAATTAACTGGCTATTTTTCTATTTTCTCAGCAATTAACTGGCTATTTTTCTATTTTCTCAGCAATTAACTGGCTATTTTTCTATTTTCTCAGCAATTAACTGGTCATTTTATATTGAATTTAAAAATTTATTAGTATTATGATAATTTTGTGTATTTGCGCGCATGTGTGTGTGTGTGTGTGTGTGTGTGGAGAGAGAGAGAGAGAGAGAGAGAGAGAGAGAGAGAGAGAGACATCATAACTGGGTTCTCCTGCCTTTGTGACTTTGTTCAGAGTCTTGCTGTCAGACATAGGGCCTTCCAGCAACCACCCACTGACCCAGGGCATCACTACCCACTCAAACTTATAATAGATAGCGCTCTGTTGCCATGTAGACAGTATATACATATCGTAAGATATGATTTGTATATACGGCCACACGAATGGTGATGGACGCGAAGCTGCAAGGCTATATCAGACCGAAGGCAGCCGAGTCATTCAACCTTTGCTACCATCTATCCTCGCATGCTGAGACAGGATCCGTGGCACCAAAAACTATGGATTGTGGAAGACCTGGAGCATCTCGTAACCCTAACCACTAAGAACACATTCTACGGGCTGTCGGAGACGATCTCGGTATCAGCACACATCAAGTAATCATAGCATCTCGTGCATCTTATTTTACTGTATGGAAGGTACATCAAGAGGAGATACTGCATCCATATTAATTGCAACGTGTGCATTGCTGATCACTCACCACTTGAAAACTTTTTCCGATGGTTTATTGCACAAACTACTGATCCGATGATTGTCTATCCAATCTTGTTTACGGATGAGGCAACATTTAGAAAAGATGGAATAACAAATTTGCGCAACCAACATTTTTGAGTAGATCGGAACCTCTATGGTGCAATAAAGGTTAGACAACAGTATCAGTCTACGAATAATGCGGGGATTGGAATTGTAGATGACCATCTTGTACATCCAATGTTCTTCCAGTACGTCTTACAGGATGCAGGGAGTTTATTTCGAACAGATTTCCCGAGCAGCTAGAGAATGTACCCCTGCTAATACGTAATGAAGAAGCATGTAGTTCATACGTGATGGGTCTCCAGTACATTTTAGCCACATTGTTCTTGATGCACTGGCTAACATCTAAACTTATTTATAAATAGAACTTTGTGTGTGTGTGTGTGTGTGTGTGTGTGTATCCGTTACCTATAGACTCCGAAACGGCTGAACCGATTTTCTTGAAAATTTACACAGTTGTACTATAAGCGTCTGCGAGTGTTCTTAGCTAGGTTTTGTGTCGAGGCATCCCCGATAAATATCGAAAATCGATTATCGAAAAAATCGGGTTATAGAAGGAGTGGTCCGATTTGAATCAAATTTGATGCACTCATAGACAAAGACATAAGAAACGATATTCAGAAATTTCAAGGTTGCAGTTCTTATAATAGTGCAGAAAATCGATAAAATCGATACCAGGAAATCAAAATTTGACTTGCATTTATTCATTTTTCTTTCAGTCTACGGTTTCGCTTTAACTAGAAACTTTTTAGTCTTTCGTGCCAACGTCCAAAGTGTCTGAGCTCCAGGACCATGGATTAATTTTAAAGCTTTCATTACACCCGAGCAACGCCGGACTATACTGCTAGTATACAATAAAAGATGGATAGGTAGAAAAGGATCTGTTCTATGGCCTGCACGTTCCCCCGACCCCAGTCCTTTAAATTTTTATATTGAGTCACCTATAACAATTGGTTTACGCAACAGACATTAATAAAGCAGAAATACTTCATCAACGTGTCATGAGGCCTACCTGTGTAGGAATATTTGAAAGATTCCACCTGTCAATTATCCGACGGGTGTATGCGTTGTAATGAGTTACAGTGTTGAGGTATAACGATGGCTTTTTGGACATGTTTATGTGAACATTTAACCTTGGTATCAGGAACCCGCCATCAAATCGTGTAAAATTATTTTTGATACATTTTGTATATATGAAAGAGACTGTCGCCTCTTGTTGCTAACTTCAGTGTCAAATTAAATTTTATATATAGATACGCTCTATCTCTGATTAAGAGAACATTTGCCCAGAACTATAGTATACATAAAACTATATTTTAAAGCGAATGTTATTATACATAAACTATATTTTTATCGCAAATATATAGGCGTGTGTACGTGTAAATCATAGATAGATAGATAGATATGATTTACATTTGATCACGCACATGTAAGTTATCACACACGTATATACATAAAAATATTATAGTAGTTAGTCACAAAGAAATACGCGTTTTTTGGTTGGTTGTCGATCCGATCGTCAAACGATGTAACCACCTTAGTGTATAAAATATCTTAACTTATTCCTGACACTTTTTCTTTCCGGATAAATTTGCTTTCAATGTATTGTTACTTATAAGCCCAATGAAAATGATTACAATGAAACAGTGTCGAGTACCATTACTACCTAAATTGCGAACAAGAACCATTCTTACATCGAACCATTACATGCGATGAGAAATGGATAAACTTTGCCAAGTGAATCGCCCAAAAAAAAAAAAACCCAAAGCTTCCACTGCACCCTAAAATTTTAATGGTTACTTTATGATGGTCTTTTAAAGAGCCTAGTCATTGTTCATTCTTGCCTCAAGGGTAAGGAATCACAACAGTCTCGTATTGTGAATAAACTGAGTGTATGCCCGAAAAAGTATAAAAGAAACATTGTAGACTTGTGAATAAGGATGTCGCAATTTTGCTGCACGACAACGCACAGCCAAATGCTTCTTAATCAACTGTCGAAAAGCTGCATAACCTGAAAAAAATGTTGCCTCATCCTCTATATTCACATAATATATAATAAGAAACGTATTCAATATGTTTCAATTTGATTAAAGCTTCGTCAGAGATCGAGAGAGAAATGAAAAAACAAAAACAGACAGTCCACTGGTATATTATGATTTTGATTTAGTTCTTATTGATTATATATGTGTCACGTCAATTCAAACAATAGATATTTTTTGAATATATGTAAGGAATATTTTAGCAGTAAAATGTGTGATTGTATATGTGTATGTAAAGAAATATATCTATGTGTACATTCAAATAAATAAATAAATATATATAAAATTTTAAAATTTCAAAACCGAAATATTCTCCTTAACAAAAGAAAGAAGATCATAAGTATGTGTCGTCATAGAAATAAGTAATAAGTTGCAATAATCATCCTATTCCTCCAATCAATCCTGACAAAAGAATTTCAAAATTTTTTTAAAAGTTGACCAAGCAGTTACCTTCCAACCAATTACCACTACTAACCCAAGTATCAGGCCACATACCCAAAACTACCAAGAAAGAATGACTACTAACTCCTTCTCCCAGCCCAACCCAAAGAAAACCAATATATCCCAACCCCTTCCTTTACCTAAACTAATTTCTGGGCTTAGAATCTTTCCTTATTCCCTGTTTATAAGGGATGGAGGAATGCATGCCTTAAAATGACATGCTGAAATGTATATTTCCCCACTAAATTTTATCTGAATTTACAAATAATATATATATATATATATTCGAATACCTATATATTATATATACAGTAGTACAAAGGCATGCAAACACAACATGAAGACACACACACATACACGTATTTGTGTGCATGAGGCTGTGTTCAGGCGCGCTCATATATGTGTGTGTATGTGTGTGTGTGTATGTGTGCGTGTGTGTCTGTGTATGTGTGCAACATTGCGTATTAATCTTATTTCCTAAGTGCTGCTGTTATGTTTTGTCTCTCTCGACAGATTTTAAATGAATTGTCCTCAGCTCTCCAATCTCTCTTATATGTGCCGACGAATAATCTTGCATACACACACGATCAAACAACTGTGCACCTGAGGCATATTAACGCTTCTGTAGATAATAAGAGACGAGTAAAGAGACCGCAATTTTTGTAAGAAAAAAAAAAACAGTTTGTCTATACCCCTTCTTTCTGTTGACCTTCATTCTCCGGAGTAAGTAGATTCCACCTGGCCACAGCGCGTTTGAACATTTGTGGTCTTAAGCTCCCTCGCATCGGAGACACTCGACCTATCTTCATCAAAGGAAACACTGAAGAAAACAGTCCGATTAAAATCTGGTGGGTATATCAGTAGGGAGTTAAAGGGTAGATCGGGTAGGCAGCTGTAGCTGCGGCGAAAACAAAGATGAAGGATTGTTTTTTTCTTAATGGGGGTTCTCTCTTAAATTATTCTTTCGCTTAGACGAAAAGTGTTTTCAGTGCTAACGATATGTGACCTGAGATTCGTGATGATGAAGCATTTGTATTGGTTTTAGCCCACGTGTACGTTTTATCATGGATTGAAACGCCACGAGTTTGTTCCCCGTAACTACCAGCATTCTATAAATGGCATTTTGAACAATTTTAATGCCATAGATAGATAGACAGATAGATATGAACACACAGAAGATAGATAGATAGATAGATAGATAGATAGATAGATAGATAGATATGAACACACTGAAGATAGATAGATAGATAGATAGATAGATAGATAGATAGATAGATAGATAGATAGATAGAACACACTGAAGATAGATAGATAGATAGATAGATAGATAGATAGATAGAACACTGAAGATAGATAGATAGATAGATAAATAGATAGATAGATAGATAGATAGATAGATAGATAGATAGATAGATAGATAGATGTGAACACACTGAAGATAGATAGATAGATAGATAGATAGATAGATAGATAGATAGATAGATAGATAGATAGATAGATAGATAGATAGATAGATATGAACACACTGAAGATAGATAGATAGATAGATAGATAGATAGATAGATAGATATTTTTATCGAATTCACCCCAAACAAGAGAGTAAAGTCTCTAAGCCACAAGGGACGTGGAAGAATTAGAAAAAACAGAAACAATATTAAGATGCGAGAAAAACAGAATATTAACGAGGAAGACATTAATTAGCGATTGGCATTGCATTTAAATATGGAAAGCATGGAGCCAGTAGTGAGTTCCATAAGCGAAAAGTGTGAGAAAAGACACTGTTAGAATAGAACTTGCGGCTACATCTGGTCAATTCATTTGTAAATTGATGAGACCTTGCTCATCAAGACCGTGAGACCATGCCATACGTGATACACGTTTGAGCGATCAAGAGGCAAGACTGACTAGGCAGAAGTTTATTCCGCTTTATTTTGTCATTACTTCCTGTGGTAGACTGGTTGCCAACCAAGGCTATAGAACCAAATCTGTCCTGTTAATTAACGCATAAATGAAGGGAAGAAACGGATTAATACCTTTCCCAAGGGTATTTGTACATAGGTGAATGCAGGGAATTCAACTGGAATTCTAACTCAGCTACCCAACTACTCATTCCGAGCCGATATCCACTGTATTACAACGCAATACTACGCTTAAATTCATGAAATCTACGTACTAAAGAGTGAAGTTCATCAGAACAATTACCATAAAATTATTTACAGAAAAGACACAAGAAAGCAACTTTACGGCGGTTGTAAAATAACTGAAGCATAGACACCAGATCAGATTAAAAAATATTACTGATCCTTTGGATTTTATCAATATTCTCTACTACCAGTATAGCCCGGCGTTGCTCGGGTGTAATGAAAGCTTTAAAACAAATCCATGGTCCTGGAGCTCAGACTCTTTGGACGTTGGCCTGAAAGACTAAAAAGCAATAGTTGTTTCCAATTAAAGCTAAACCGTAGACCGAAAGAAAAATGTATGGATCTAAGTCAAATTTTGATTTCCTGGTATCGATATCAAATAAGTTTTTTTTCGTCGTAAACTGAATTTTCAAGGCTAAATAAGTCCTCTGAGTAAATGGTATCATGGCTAAGACTAAGAACTGCAATTATACCTACTTAGAGCCAAACCCGAAGCAAAAATTAAAATAAAAGGGCTGAAAAAATACTGACATACAGGCAGATAAACAGACACACACACAAACATCTTGCCTTTTATATATATATATATATTATTGATTTTCTGCACTATTGTAAGAACTGCAACCTTGAAACTTCTGAATAACGTTTCTTATGTTTTTGTCTATGAGTGTATCAAGTTTGATTAAAATCGGATCTTTCTTTCTATAACCCGATTTTTTCGATTATCGATTTTCGATATCTATCGGGGGTACCTCGACACAAAACCTAGCTAAGAACACTCACAGATGCTTATAGTACAACTGTGTAAATTTTCAAGAAAATCGGAGTCTATAGGTAACGGACACACTCACATATACATACACACACACACACACACAGACAAAGTTCCATTTAGTTTAGATATATAAAACAGCAGTATATGTAGCAGCAATATTCTAAGCATGAACGAATGGTAGACATAATTATGTTAGACAGATTCTGTCGCGACAAAACTGTTTAGCACAGGGAATCAAATTTCCTAACAGTTGACGTAACAATAGATTAAATATATTTGTCTATATTTCTGAAATGATGTATTATTTACATTATTAGCATTTTTCAGACTACTGTCCTCGTTTCTGTTGCCATTTGTATGACATTTCGACCGTTGTACGCTCCGGCCTTCTTCAGGTGCTAGGAATTTCGAACCGAACCCTGTATTACAATCACTGGGATACATCATCCTCATTCCTTGCGTAAAGGCTCGACTGTCATTCATGAGTTATCTCCCTATAATCCTACAAGTCACTTGTTCACCACTGCTGTAGCCTGGAATTGAACTCACAAAACTAAGTGTCAAATCAGGAACTAATCAACGTTCCTGTTGAACAAGACTTTATTAGAATCTACCTTTTCTAAATAACATTCATTCACTAATTGACCTTCTCTCGAAATTACAGTCAATGGGAGAAAACTCTTTCTCTTTCTACACACTGTTCACATTAAAATGCATGCCTTACTATACTGAATGTATAATTGTTAATACATGTATATTTTGGTTACAATTGATGTTGTTTATTCTTTTCTCGCATCTTGTGTATTTTCTAATCATAAATATAAATAATTGTGGAGGTTTCCGATATAATTTCTAGACCAAATCAACGTAATTGGTACATCTACAAATTGGTGTGCCAGAGGTGATTACATTTTATTGACGAAACCTCCTCATTAAGGTAATCAACGAGAAATGTAACGTCAATTTTGCGTTCACTGTGGACTATCAAAGATGCAGTAAGTGCTTAGGGTCGTTATAACGGGTACATTAATTTTAACACCTGAAAAGATTTAACGCTTTGATTCATGATTGAAATTAAAAGAATATATATCCAAATTGATTCATTTTTTTTACTTATATATATATATATATACTTGCATACATATTTAATTTTCTTTAAACGTTTGACCCCAAGGAAAGCGATAATGCCACTAAGATGTAAAGGGATTAGTGGTAGTGAAAGAAAGTTAGGAGACTGTAGGAGGAACCGGAAGCCCAATCCTAAACAGGAAACAATGTATAAAATTCTTCTCCGGTTCAAAAGATGGGGAAATAATGAGAACCAGGCGATAGAAAACTGCAAATACCATCCGTGTATGGAGCAAAAATCTGCAAGTTAAAGTCCGGCAGATTCTGTAGCCTGAACCGGTAAACACCGTTTCGCTGTTTCCGCCACAACTTACTTCCGGTGATTGGTGCAACGGTAATGAAACAAAACGTAAATACGTGACATTAAGCTTATTGCATTAACATTGCATCGTTTATCAGCGCTTTTGTTATTTGTACATAGGGGGCGCCAGCCCACGTAAATATTTGGGTTGAGAAATCTACAGAAACCCACTTGTAATGCATTCAATATTTCTTTTTCTTAGGATTTCATGAACAAATAGGTTTTATCACGAGTAGAATTTATTTAACATTATTGTGCGTCGTATTTCGTTTAACTTATACAACCTATCAAATAATGATGATAAGTTCAATTTGATGTCGGAAGAATTGACAACTTTCAACGCCTTTTTGTATTAGTTATTTACTGATTAAATATTAGGTTATTTCAACTTTTGTAAGTAAATTTTGGATATTGAACTAAAACACGCGCATCTCAAGTCTCGAGGGAATCTGATCAGTAACAGATTTGGAATAACACTAATAGAAAACTTATCTTAGCCGACGACGTGTTTCAACTTCTGACAGATGTCAATGTAAAGATTTTATTTTGCAACAAGTATATATAAACTAAAATAAAAATTTTATTTTTTTAAATTTTTATTTTTAAATTTTTTTTTAAAGTTTAAAGGCTCGTTCGCCTCGATGTAGGGTTTTGTTTCATTCACCTCTTGTTTTCGTAACAATAGACTTCCTTATTTCGTGTACTTTTCATTGTCTCTAAACCTGATAGTTTCTGAAGACTAATCAAGAACCGATTCACTGGTCATTTGAACTGTAAAAGGAGTGTTACATCACCTGTAAAAAGGTATAATTAGAAAGATGAATTAAGTCTCACCATCAAAGGTTTTATTTACATTTGGCAATATTATCTTTATCACTTATAGAGTCTCCCGTGCATTTCAATGCAGAAAACCCGGATGAGAAAACATATCTTTGTCTTATCGCTTTATGCAATTTGTTTGTTTCTATATTTAATTTGTTTCAATTGTAAAATTTTCATTGCTTCTAAATTTTAATACAATTTTAATACAATTTTTAATACAATTTATTAGATAAGGATGTGCGTTGTGGTGCAGTTGATATCGACTTGGAACGATAAATCGTTGAGCCGAGTTCGAATTCCAGTTGAATTCCTTGAACTCACGCGTAAATACCCCTGGGAAATGTATTAATCCGTCTCTTCCTTCCAGTTATGGGTTAAATAACAAAACAAATTGGGTTCTATAGCCTTGGTCGACAACCAGTCTACCACAGAAAGTAATGGCAACCTGCAGCGGGATAAACTTCTGCCCAGTCAGTCATGTCTCTTTCAAGATATGATCGCCCAATCGTGTATGGCACTTAACTGACTGACTGATCAGATTTAGGTTATGGGATTTTAGAACTAGCGAAACAAGTGGTCTGAAGTTTGCTTAATTCGTGGGAAAGACAATCACGATGCTGCGTTGATCTCTATGCTTACATTTTTCTATTTATATATATATATATATACTTGTCTCTCTATCTGTCTCTGTCTCTTTCTCTTTCTGTGTGTCTATTGTCTCTCTATCTGCCTCGCTCTTCTTCTGAGGGTGTGTGTCGAGTTGAATAGAAAAACAACAGATAAGAAAAACTGAAAAAGAAAGAGAATAATAACAAATGTGAAACGAAGACAAGAAAGGAAAAGAAAATAGAAAAAGATGTAGTGATTCATTGAATTACTTTTTATTGCTTTTGTACGATTTTGCTTCATTTAATATAGAACGAAAAAAGTTACCTCCCTTGTATGCTGTAGCAAGGCTTAATTCTCCATATGGAATTAACGCCTTATCTTTTGCATTTGATATCATCTTTGCCATATTCTTCTTTTTACAAATATTTTATACTACTTTATTTACTCTCATAAAAGATTTTAAAAAAACATCCTTTTTTTTTCATACAAATGAGGTACTACAAAGTCATAATAAACATTTGATGCTTATGTATTCTTCGAAGGCAGAAGCGGTGGATAAAAATATTGACTGGTTACAAGAGAATATTTTTTTTAATGATTTCACTCCAAGCAAAGCATTAAATCCTCTATGATATAAGCGGTTGGTTACTGAGTTTGAGAGAATAAGAGAAAAAGAAAAATATCATTAAAGAGAGAAAGCAATACAAGAGCATGAATTATGAAGGCAGAAGATAACGATTGAGATTACATTGAAATGTTAAAAGATTAAAATTGACTGGAAACAAGTAACGGGAAGAATTTCCACGAGAAAGAAGTGCGAGAAAATAGTTTGTCTCAATATCCACACTATAGACCAACAATTAAAAAAAGAACATGCAGTTTGGGCCGTTTTAGCCTTCAAACTTCTATCTATCTAATTCATGTTCCAATTGGTCTACCTTAGTCAATTCATATCAATCTATATATCACGCTCTGCTATTATCTATCTATCTATGGAAATTCCTGTTCTGTTCTGTTTTGTTGTAAACTATCTATCTATGGCGATTCCTGTTATAATCTATCTATCTATCTATCTATCTATCTATCTATCTATCTATCTATCTATCTATCTATCTATGTAGCTATGTAGCTATCTAGCTATCTCTGTCCATAATCTATCCATAATCTATCTATCTATCTATCTATCTATCTATCTATCTATCTATCTATCTATCGATGTAGCTATCTAGCTATCTCTGTCCATAATCTATCTATCTATCTATCTATCTATCTATCTATCTATCTATCTATCTCATTTTATTCATTATCTATCTATCTATCTATCTATCTATCTATCTATCTATCTATCGATGTAGCTATCTAGCTATCTCTGTCCATAATCCTATAATCTATCTATCTATCTATCTATCTATCTATCTATCTATCTATCTATCTATCTATCTATCTATCGATGTAGCTATCTAGCTATCTCTGTCCATAATCTATCTATCTATCTATCTACCTATCTATCTATCTATCTATCTATCTATCTATCTATCTCATTTTATTCATTATCTATCTATCTATCTATCTCATTTTATCTATCTATCTATCTATCTATCTATCTATCTATCTATCTATCTATCTATCTAAATATCTTCCGTCCATTATCTATCTATCGATGTAGCTATCTAGCTATCTCTGTCCATAATCTAATCTATCTATCTATCTATCTATCTATCTATCTATCTATCTATCTATCTATCTATCTTAATTAGTTCATATCTTTCTATCCATTTTAATTTATTTTCTCATCTATGTATCTAAATTCATGTTCTAATCTATCTATCTATCTATCTATCTATCTATCTATCTCACTCACTCACTCTCTCTCTCTCTCTCTCTCTCTCTCTCTCTCTATATATATATATATATATATATATATATATATATATATATATTGATTGATTGATTGATTGTTTAATTACTTAGTTTTTGGTCATAATAAAATTAGGCCAGTGAACATTTGTTTTAAAAAGTGTTCAATACAATTATATTGTAGAACTTTTAATATTTTCCATTTGTAAACGAGTTATTACGCGACCTAGGTTTCTACCGTAAGTGGTGTCTTCAGGCAATTTTCAATAATTGATTTTACCGTTTACTGTTTTTTGTTTGTTTGTTTATTTTGCTTTTGTTTTTTTAAGAACGCTCACGTAACGGTGTTTTTTTTTGGGTTTTTTTTTACAAGCTTTTTATCCATGGTTGTTTGAACCTAAGAGGTATTTTTTAGTATGGTTACACTTAGTCATAATTTCCGTTCTTTCATTCAATAGTTCGTTTTTGTTTGGAAATATCTATCTATCTATCTATCTATCTATCTATCTATCTATCTATCTATATATATATATATATATATATATATGTGTGTGTGTGTGTGTGTGTGTGTGTGTGTGTGTGTGTGTGTGTGTTTAGTTTGGACATGTATTTAAGTATAATTTATAATAAATATTCATTGCTCTATTTCTATATTGAACACTGTTTTAAATTAATGTTTTGAACGTTTTAAATATTTTCTTCGTTCGTTATTCATTTGGATATTATATTTGTACATATATATATATATATATATATATATATATATATATATATATATATATATATAATGATCTAATCAGTCTCAACTATATCTCTTCATTATCTATCTAGTTATGCATTTTCAATTTCTTCATAATAGATATCAATGTTCATCCGGATATGCAAAACTATAGTTAAAAATTGTAAAAGTACAACACAAAATTAAGCAGATAGGTTATGTACGTTTAAAATTAATACAGGGTGTTTACACAAACACACATCCACACAGAAATGTGCGCACACACACGCGCACACGCACACATATAATTTTTTTATGCGTGCGTAGATGTCTACGTGGGTTGGATGTGCGAGGGTGTGTAGCTGAGATGTCAACACCACTGTCAAAGATTCTTTTCCTCTTCAGATGTTTTATCAAGCATTTTACAATATCACGCTGTGGCTTTCACTTCGTTTTCGAACCTAGTCACCCTTGAACGGATTCACGTACACGCGAGCTTACATTCAGTAGCAAACACATTCATAGACATTCTAAGGAAACGCCGGTCAACATTTTGCCATCTGTTACCAACTTCTCCCTTATCTCCTTGCGAAGCATGCGAGGGTGGGAGGGAAACGTAATCAGTCACCCATTCGAGATAGGTAAGTTGTACCGTGGTGTGCGATTACCACGAAAGACTTGTGCGGTAACAGCAGTTTAAAGAAACGAATAAAAACAATACACCAGATGTGATGGCGAAAAACTGTGTCCATTAATTGCTGGAAATAGGTAACGGGAATGGATACTCAGATGCGACGAGGAGATAGAGAGTCCAAAGCGAAAAGAAAGGAAAAAAAGATGACCTGTTTGAAAAAACAAGATGCGACAGAAATATTAATATTCACCTATTTTATCACAATGCCGTTCATTGTCAATCGGTTACACGCGGTTTCATTTCAACTCCCTTTTTATTCGTTACGTTGATTAGATTTTCTATGCATTTGATCTTAGAACACTATTAAAATATTAACACAACAGAGCAGTTATCATGTTATAGATCTTCTTCATTGAGATAGCGAGGCCATGTCCTACGGCGCCAGTAGTCGGTGCTAAGACTTCATGAGAGATAGGATTTCAATGAGAGTTTTTCAATCACTCATCAATATCAAGATTTTAAGATTATTACAGACTTGTATAAAAAGAGGAGCACGAAATTCCCACTACAGGTGGGGGATACTAAAATCAAGCAGCTACAGAAATTTAAATACCTCGGAAGTGTTCTAACAAAAGACGGAAAGTGCGACACTGAGATCTGAAAGCGAATTGGCATCGAGAAGGACGCATTTCAGAAGCTGAGTAGAGTATTCAGAGACAGGAAAATTTTGAAGTGAGTACTGAATTGCTATGTGATGTCTGTTCTTCAATATGGAAGTACATGCTGGTCAATCTCATCAAAGATGAAGGAGAGATTTGAAGGAACTGAAACGTGGTTTTACAGAGGGATGCTGCGGATATCATGGACCGAGCACACGAGCAATAATGTTTTGGAAAGAATGGAAACAAAAAGGAAACTAATACCGAAAATCAGGAAAAACAGCTAAAGTTCCTGAGACATTTAATGAGGAAAGAGGGGTTAGAAAATCTGATATTCACTAGTCAGATCCTTATCTCTGGCCACAATCGCCTATCCTTTGTAGCGCTTAATAAATTTTATCTTTTGTTATCTATTCAAAGCCTTGTTCGGTCATTCATTTACTCAAGCTCGCTTGGTAGTTTATACGTTGTTTTCCTTCTTGCCTCTAATCTGTTCTGTGAGTATCAAATTTTGTAAGCCGTCTTTTCTTATAACATGTTAAAGGTCTCTTTTTAATACTAAGTACCAGTCAGTTAAATGCCATACATGATATACGATTAGGAGATCATGTCCCGAAAGAAACATGACTAACTCGGCAGAAACTTTTCTTACAATAGGTTGCTATTACTTTCTACGGTAGACTGGCTGCCAACCAAAGCTAGAGAACACAATATGTCCTGCTATTTAACCCATAGCTGGAGGAAGAAGATTAATTCATTCCCCAAGAGTATTTGTGCGTAAGTGAATCAAACGAATTTGACTTGAACTCGAACTCGGCAGCATCACAACACACATACACAATACTAAGCATAAATGTCTTTTTTTATTTTCATTTTTCTCTAAAATTTACATGTTCGGTCCATAGAATTCTCAGTATTCTTCTGTAAAACCATAATTCCGTTGCTTGAAATCTTTTCATCTGTAAAGAGATTGACAGCATTGATTGTCATATAGGAGGACCAATATTATATAACAATCCAGTACTCTTTTATTCCCATAATGTTCAAATTACGTTTGAAAGCTTCTTGCAAAAAAAAAAAAAATTCTTGACTGCTTAAGCTCCTGGATTTTTTATAAAGATATGGCCACCGGCAGAAAGTATACTCAAAATGTCAACTACAGGTCAGAGAAACTAAAATAAAAAAAAGAGTGAAATTTAAATACCTGGGAAGGTTTTTGACAGAAGATGGAAAGTGTGACATTAAGATCCGAAAACGCATTGGCATGGCAAGGACGCATTTCAAAAGCTAACCAGATTACTGAAAGACAGGAAAATTCCATTGGAAACAAAGAAAAAAGTTCTGGATTGCTATGTAATATCTGTCTCTCTGTATGCCAATTAATGTTGGACGATCTCATAAGGCTGAAGGAGAAACCTGAGGCAGCAGAAACATGGTATTACAGAAGCATGACGAGGATAACATGGACTAAGCCCGTGAGCAACGATGAGATGTTAAAGAGGATGCAAACGAGAAAAATACTCATACTTAACATCAGAAAGAGACAGCTGAGATTCCTGGGACATGTAATGAGGAAGAAGGGCCTAGAGTATTTAATACTCACAGGACGGATAGAAGGAAAGAAGAGACAAAGGAAAGCAGCATGATACATATTTGATAGACCTGAGCAAATGGATGGTGGAGTGAGGTTTGGGAGAGATAATAAGAGGAAAATATTGAGAGCGACAAGAGACAGAGCCAAGTGGAAGTCCATGATCGTCCGGAAGAAACACGGTACATGAAGAAGATACAGCCAATGTAACTGTAAGTTATGAATGGAAACATTATAAAGTCCTTGGATATAATCACTTTACAGAGTATTTATTAAACTTTTGTGATAGAAACTTGATTTTGTCAATTATATAATTTGATTTGGGTTATGTTAGGGATAAGCAACGAGATAGATTCCGTCGGGACATTAAACTTATGGAAGAGCGGTATCAAGGAAGATATGACAAAATAAAATAGACTGACTGGAACCTAAAACGAAAAAATAATCAGGATTCTGGAAAATTGAAATCAATGAAAGTTATTGCCATGACTACCAGTTCCTCTAAATACTTGAATTCTAATCACTTAAGGATGCTGAGGATACCATGGACCGAACAATTGAACAACGACAAGGTTTTGAAAAGGATAGAAACGAAAAGGAAACTAAATTACTCGGTCACGTAATGAGAAAGGGGTGCTTGGGGAATTCAATGCTCACAGGACGGATAGAGAGAAAGCGAGACAGGAGAAAGCAACGCGTGACATCCTTGATGGGCTTGAGCAAGTGGTTGGCAGGGCATGGTTTCGGGAAAATACTAAGAAACAATGTGTTGTAAGTGATAGGGGGATGTGGAGGGCCATGATCTCCAGCGTTCTGAAGAAGTGAGCATATAAGAGAAGAAGAATTGTGTTATGTCTTTTTCATATTTCAGAAGTTGCATTTCATTTCGCATTAGGATTATGTTTAAGCGTCTAATAAGCATATATCTTTTCTTCATATTTGCAGAAATCTAATGCAGTCATGAACATTTTTTACGTAAGTATATGGTATTTTGGTCTTGGAAAAAATAATTCTCGAATATGGATATTATTTTTTGGATTCAGAATTTCAAGATTGTTCAAGATTTCCCCAAATATCCTATGCCCTATTTAACAAATGTTACTGTTATAAAATAAAGATTTTATTTTATAATCGTTATTTTTAAGGAATACAAGAGATTAACCGGATATCCATGCTATTTTAAAATCAGTGAAATTGATATTTGTCTAAACTTTTGTGATGAGGTATTGAAATTATTTACAATATTTAAATTGTTCGGACTGTTGCACTCATTTTTGTTGCCATATTCAACTTCAATATCTGTCTATATTTCTTTGATGAGGTATTGCAATTACTTACATTATTTACATTGTTTGAACTGCTTTCCTCATCTTTCTTACCATGTTCACAACATTTCGACCGTTGTACGCTCTGACCTTTTTCAGTTGATTTGAGTTTTGAACTAAACCTTTTATTTCGATCACTGGGAGTAGATTGTTCTCGCTCAATATATCATGCCACTTCCTCAAGGGCACACACTACTGTGGATAAAAATGTTGGTTCGATCCAGTGATTTGTCCCAATGAGTTGTGAGTTCAATTCTTGGCTTTAAGTTTAACAAAAACTTAAAGAGTTAAGTTAAAGGGAGATAACTATGATATCCGGCATTGGCATGATTCATGGGATATATATATATATATATATATATATATATATATAAGAAATGATTTGTTTGAACATTATTGTTGATCGATACTCGTATTTAAGCAGATATTCTGCTTTATAATCAAGCAGTATATATATTTAATTTTACCGGCCTGATTATTTACGATAACTTTTTGTTATGAAAATATGTGTCACTCGGCAGGATTCGAACCTGTGACCCCTATCCACATAGATAGCCGCCAACTGATCTGGCACGTCTTAGACCTCTTGACCACGAATGACCAACAGTCTAAACGAAATTAAATCAAGCCGATATAACACAATTTTCGATTCACCGCAAATAACTAGATGACGTGAAATATAGTTAGATACACATAAGTATCACGCGACGTCTCGGCTTAACAAAAAGGAAGAAATAAGGAAATGCATTGGGTGAAGAAAGTGTGTGGCGAGGGGATGACAGTAGAAGACGTAAAAGCAATAGAAAAGTCAAACATTTGGCCGGAAGTGGATTGCAGTTAAACACATTCGTTGTTACATAGTATACACTGAAACCTTTGGCATTTTTTATAAAAAATGACGAAATCGCATACACGAACATATGAATTATTTAAAAAGCTCAGTTCTGGGTATATTTAGAAAGCCATACGAAAATATAAATTTATTAGTGCTATTATAATAAATTGTTGAAGCAAATTAAAAAGTTTTTAAAATTTAAAAATTAATTTATATAAAAATTAAAAAGTAAAAATATACCAGGAGAGATATCATACAGTTAGAAGTGAATATCGTCGTACTAAGAATGATACTATGAAGATTTATCTTTTTTTTTCTCCACAAAATTGATCTCAAAAGATCGATAACCGCTGTCTCTAAGAATTCTATCGTAAGTTGTTTTGTTTTTATCGAATATTTCCTTTTTTCAGGAGTGTTTGTTAATGCGGCGTTCGACTGATGCTGGAATATGTTTGATAACGGATGGTGGGTGATTAGAACTAGGGTTTATTTAGATTGGGTTAGCATTATTTTTCAGTTAAGGTTAAAAAATGTTAGAAATTAAGTTTAATGTTATGTCTAAGAAGTCAACTTGTTATATAATTAGGATTAATTACTAAGCTGAGACTAAAATATTTAAAAACTATATGAATTCATTTTCTATCAAACTTACCTCCAGTGGATTTATTGACTATCATTAGTCCGTTATCTCTATAAAGTACGATATTCTTAATATCGATTTCTTCATACGCTTTGAGATTGTACAGGAGAAGTCATCCGACTAAATCCGAAGACTCTTCAGAATCTAGAGCACTCATAGATAAATCAAAATTAGCCTTTGAGTTTTCAGTCCATTGTTCGTTGTCATGGATAAGGACAGATTTCCTGCAGCAAGATTATTTTGATTTCTTCTTTTAAAATATCCGAATAAAATTCAGCGAATTCCAGGGCAAGATGGAAGAGGCTCTAAGATACAGATGGGTAAAAGTCCACGATGTCGAATTGTAGAAAAATAGAATTATTTTTATCTTCCAAGTTCTTGAACCAGTCGATTATCTTTAAAGTACAGCTCCATTGTATAAGCTGGGGATGGTTTTTAATTTGTTCGTTTACTCTTTCTAGTATTATTTTACTAATTCTACCGATTTCTGATTTTGTTGAGTTGATAATCCTAGTGGGTAATTTTCGGTGGAATTCTAGTTTATGGTCTTTTAAAAGTATACAGGGGCCCGACAATATTTTTCGGACACTTTGAAAAAAGTACTTCAAGGTGGTTACTAGTGCCAAAATCTTTTGAGATTGTAAGTACGTAGTTGAGGAGGGAAAATCCACTACTAGTGTAATCATTTTTTTAGTTTGGCTTTGATAATTTTAGTTTTTTGTGATTTTTGCGAAA
This sequence comes from Ascarosepion bandense, assembly GCA_037127315.1. Taxonomy (NCBI): domain Eukaryota; kingdom Metazoa; phylum Mollusca; class Cephalopoda; order Sepiida; family Sepiidae; genus Ascarosepion; species Ascarosepion bandense. Next base: position 3,276,180 of record JBBBDQ010000872.1, on the reverse strand, counting down.
ACTTGCGCGACACTATTTTTCGGACATGACAAAAAATCCTATTTTATTAAGAGCTAAGTTCATGTATACGTTGCTGTATGCAAATTTTCTGCTTGTACACTTAGCTGTCATCATTAGAATCAATTATCTGTTCTCTTTTACTGGCAAAACAATTAAGTTTAATGAGGTAAAATGCATTCAAAAGAAGTCGTTTGTTTGGCACGGAAGAAGCGGGATGATGGCCTGAGCATCAGAAGGATCGCCATGGATTTGAAGCTGTCGAAATCAACGGTCGAATACATGCTCAAGACAAACTCCGAGCGGAAAAAGAAGAGAGGACGGAAAAGATCAATTGGAAAGAGGACTGAAAGGAGAATGAAGAGGACTGTGACACGGCTTTTGACATCTGGAGAAAAAGTTACAGAAAAGTGAAGGAGATATGTGAATTGGATGTAAACATCCGAACAGTACAAAGAACGCTGCATAGGATTGGTTTGAAGAATGCAAAGGCTAAGAAAAAAATTACACTAACAAAGAAACACAAAGGAGCAAGACTGGAGTGTGCTAAAAGGTGGTTAACAAAGCATGTTGACTTTAAGAAGGTTATATTTACTGATGAGAAGCGTTTCAAGTTTGATGGGCCCGATGGATGGTGTACTTGGTCGAGAAGGGGTGAGCCTGCTGTACTGAACAAACGACAGGTGGGAGGAGGGGGAGTTATGGTTTGGGGTATGATCTTTGCTAATGGAAATATATGGTTGGAGTGGCTGAAAGGACGACACAACAGCGAAAGCTACAAACAGTTGCTGGACGAGAAAGCCCTACCAATGATAAGAAGAGAGATAGGGAATGATTTCGTTCTACAGCAAGACAATTGCAGCATCCATGGATGCTGCAATTGTCAAAACTCATGAAAGAATGGATGGCTAAAGTGAATATGACTACTTTGGAATGGCCTGCAAAAAGCCCAGATCTAAATTTAATAGAAAATGTTTGGGAAATGCTTACGCAACTTGTCTATGATGAACCTGAAATAACGAAAGAGGCTCAACTATGGGAACGGATACTAGATGCCAAAAAACAACTAATAAAAACACGTAGAGATGTTATTGTGCATATGTTTGATCATTATGAAGAGAGATTGATAAAAGTTATTGAGAAGAAAGGTGATATTACAGACTATTAACAGTTTTTCAACGATGTCCGAAAAATAATGTCGCGTGTGTTTTGTAAAAAATGATGAAAAATAAATATTTTTCCTTACCTAATCGATTTTCTTCCATTTTTATTACAGGTATTGTCTTTATATGTTTATGCTATTCTATTGAAGGAATTTCGCCACTCTATGGTACTCGGAAAGTCGAATACTAAAGTGACCGAAAAATATTGTCGGGCCCCTGTATACGCTTTCTTCGTCGTACTTTTAGGGACTCTATCACTGATATTTAGTTTGTCAGTGATTCGTTTGTCAGCATAATTAATTCTATCCATGTAGTTTGAGTGCTCCATGTTGATTTTTTTTTTGTTGTTGTTTTTAGTTAGATTTTTCTTAATAAGTGCTTTGTACTTCTTGGGGTTCATCTTATAACAATTAGAGGTTTTATCCGATTTTACAAAGATTTTGATCGATTCATTTATACTAGTGACTAAACCATTAAGGTGTTTTAGGAATTTTTTTTTACTTTTGTGGAAGGTGATCTTGTTTATGATATCGCATGACCCTTATGTGTATCTGTCTATATTTCATCTTCTACCAAATCTCTGTAAGCCGTTATCATCGGCTCTTTACTCGTTTCTCTTTCTTTCTCTCCTGTCTTCCTACGCTCTTTATTTCCTATGTATCTCTCTTTCCTTTTTGTTTTGCCCCCTTTTTTTTCAATTTCCTTTTTTGTTTTCCCTTCTTTTCTATCCTCTTTACCTCGTACAATTTTCCAAAAAAAAAAGGGTAAGTGAGATTTTTTTAATCTTCTTTTTCAAAAATAAGGTTTAGTACCATCATTATTAACAACCTGATGAGACATTGTTTTTTCGATGTCGAAACAAATATACACTTTTATAGTAAATTATAACTTGTACATGTTCTAAACTATAACTTATAATAAATATTCATTGTTCTATTTCTATATTGAGCACTGTTTTAAATTAATGTTTTGAACTTTGTTAATACTTCCTTCATTCTTTATTCACTTGTATATATATATATATATATATATATATATATATATTTGATGAAGTGAATATATTTAATTAATTAATTTAGTGAATATATTTATTCACTTGGATATATATATATATATGTGTGTGTGTGTGTGTGTGTGTGTGTGTGTGTGTGCGACTCAGTGTGTGCGTGTGTGTATGTACGTGTGTTTGTGTGTGTAAATTATAAAGAGATTTTAAATTAAAATTATGCGTATTTACTCTAAAATCTGTTACAATAATAAAATCATTTTAAAAAAAGACGTTGAAAAAGGTGATGATATTGATACTTCTGATCAAAGACGTGATCCAAACAAATTAAATGCGTTTGATGTACTACAATACTTGGGGAAAAAATATGATTTGAAATTAAATAACGAATAAAAATCATTTCCATGCTAAATTAATAAATAATAACTAAACTATCGCCCGGTTCACACTCCACCCACGTCTATTGTACAGGTGTAGAGGCTCATCCCTTGTTCCCTGTTTAGGAAGTGGTTTCCGGCTTTCTCTTTTCCAATCTTTTCACTTTTCTTTTTCTTTTTTTTTCTTTTCTTTTTCAATTGGAGTAGATAGACTAAACTATCGCCCGGTTCACACACCACCCACGTCTATTGTAGAGGTGTAGAGGCTCATCCCTTGTTCCCTGTTTAGGAAGTGGTTTCCGGCTTTCTCTTTTCCAATCTTTTCACTTTTCTTTTTCTTTTTTTTCTTTTCTTTTTCAATTGGAGTAGATAGACTAAACTATCGCCCGGTTCACACACCACCCACGTCTATTGTAGAGGTGTAGAGGCTCATCCCTTGTTCCCTGTTTAGGATGTGGTTTCCAGATTTCTCTTTTCCAAATCCTTTCACTTTTACGTAGCCCCCTGCACATCAGTGGCGTTACCGCCTTGCTCGGGGTGATATGATTAAAAAAAAATATCGATAAACTGCTTTTTTCTTGTTTTTGTTTTTTATATAAAGACACTGCAAGACAATACAACAAAGCTGATCTCTGTTTCAGCTGAGCTCTGCGAGAATTACTAAAAATCTATCAAAAACTACAAATCCGAAAGTGTAATTGTAACCAAAAAAATTTCACACTTGAATAAGCAAAGCAATACATTTCCACAACATAACAACATATGCACATCAATGCATATGTATGTGCGTTGTGGTGCAGTGGCTATCGTCTCGGAAGGAGATTTCGTAGAGCGGAGTTCGAATTTAATTTAAATTCGTTGCATTCACTTACGCGCAAATACCCTTTGGAAAAATTTTAATCCGTCTCTTCTCCCTCTAGCTATGGGTTAAATAGCAGAACAGATTGGGTTCTATAGCTTTGGTTGGTAACCAGTCTACCTCAGAATGCAGTGGCAATCTACTGCGAGAAAATTTTCTGTCCAATCAATCATGAATCGAAAGAAACATGATTATCCAAGCGTGTATCACGTATGGTACTAAACTGACTGATGCACATCGTTATATGTTCATGTTTACAATCAATTTCTCTTTGTTCTTTTGCAAAGTTCGTTTATTTTGTTGTTGATTAATAATTGCCCAGTCTTAATTTGTGCGAATTTTGAGTTTGATAAATCCTTAATATTATTAATACTTTAAGTGATTATTAATTTAGTTAAATATTAATCAATTTTATTGCAATATTCAGTTTAATTTTACCTACTGTTAAATATGTTATGGTGATTTTTCTCAGTGTAGTTTAGATGTGGCACAATGATGAAAGTATGAAACACCCCGTGAGGATCGAACTCCCTACTCGGTCATAATTGTACTAGCGAGACAAGCTTGCTAACCATTACACCTTGTTAAACATGTTAAGATCGGACAGCTAGATCTATATTTTCAGATCGAAGTAAATTTACCTAATAGACAAAATAAAATATATATATATCAGTATCTGTAATACAGAACGAATATAAATAATTAGGAAATATTAAAAACGAATTTAACTTTAGTAAAAACGAATCTCTATGCTGAAAAATAGAAAAAAGCTGAGCTACTGTCGCAAAAGGCAGTCGAAAATTTAACTAATATAATTTTTAAGTTTAATCTACGAGATGATATTGAACAGATAAGTTTGTCGGTCGTTCGCTTTGTGGTTTGAAAAGATAGATTTCCAGTGTCGATTTTTCAGTGTTTAATTTTTAAATGGAAATTAAAAAATGAAAAGTATATGAGAAAATTTTTGTGGAAATGTTTAAAATATTTTGTTATTTATAAGATTTTTTTTTTTTTTTTTGCTTGGACCATAACAAGTTCAATATATTTAGTTAATATAGATGTAAATATTCAGTTCTTTTTAAATTGTTTATTTATTTTTTTTTTAGTTGGTGACGTTGGGAAACTATCTTGGGAAGACTCTCCGGTTAGTTTCCTTATCGCCACTAATTTCTGGTGCGTCGTGAAATATATTCACGGTTTTATAAAAGTATATTTTCATAGAAAACATGTAATTCACTGATGCACACACATGCATATGTGGGTTTGTGTGCTTATGCGTATGTGTGTGTGTGTGAGTTTATTCGTCTGTGTGCGCACGCGCGTGCACGTGCGTGCGTTTATGTGTGTGTGACGTAGGGGTTAATTTTTTTTTTTTTTTCGCAGGCGTTATTGCTAGTGTGATATATTTGTTTCACAATAAGTGAAGTGTAACACACACACAGACACACAAACATTCACACACACACATACACATACATATATATATATATATATATATATATATATATATATAATGTTGTTTATTTTTCTGACTTTCACCAGCACTTTATACATTAAACTTCACTTTTCTTCATTTGTTAACTCGATGTTGTAGATAAGTAAAACATCGGCTAAGATGGGGTTTTCTTTTACATATATATATATATATATATATGTGTGTGTGTGTGTGTGTGTGTGTGTGTGTGTGTGTGTGTGTGTGTGTGTGTGTGGATAGATAGATAGATAGATAGATAGATAGATAGATAGATAGATAGATAGAATGGATAAAATGTACTAGAATTGTTAAAATTCAAACGAACACAAAATGATTTATATATATTTACTTATTCATTTTGCACACATCCATATAGACGCAAATGCACACGCGCGTATATATTGTAAAGTACACATATTTCATAGGTAACAGTTACTCATTATGTGGAATTTGCCGATAAAAACAATGTGGACATAGAAATTTACACTGCTTGCAATCAAATAAACAAATTTTTCTCTCTCTCTCCCCCTTCATCCTCCCTCCCTTTTCCCTGTTTCTCTCTCTCCCAAACACACACACGCACACGCATATATATATTTTTTTTTTTTTTTAATCATTTCACCCCGAGCAAGGCAGAAACGCCACTGATGTGCAGGGGGTTACATAAATGTAGAAAGATTAATTAGAAAAGAGTGAGGAGTACAAGCTAGTTAGAAAGGAACAATAGAAAACTGAGAAAGCAGGTGCAATGACAGGTACATGGGCGGAGAGAAAGGGAAGGTTATACAGGGGAGGGGAGAGAGAGCTAGAGGCCAGTGGTTAGTAGGTGAGTATTAACTTTGCTTTTAAATTTCTGGAGGTCGTAGCCGTCAGGAAAGCAAGAATACGGGAGTGAGTTCCACAGGCGGGAAGTGCGAGAGAGGAAGCTGCAGGAGTAGAATTGTCGTCTGCGTTTGGCTAACCTGACTGTGAATGGGTGGGACCCAGTTGCCAGTCTGGTTGAACGGGTAAACACCTGTTGAGGAGGCATCAGTGACTTAAATATATATATATGTTTGTGTATGTGTGTGTGTGTAATAAAATATGTATGTATGTATGTATGTATGTATGTATGTATGTATGTATGTATGTATGTATGTATCGCATGGCCGAGTGGTTAGAACATTCGCTTTATGACCATAAAGCCTGGCTTCGAATCTCAATATTGTCAATTTGTTGATCTGACGTCTTGATGTTATCGGTCAGCAGGAGGCGATCCCGGCGTGCAGTAACTTTAGAAAGTGCCTAAAAACCATACTAGTCTAAAGTCATCGTAACCGCGGGAGTGAGCGTCTTGGCCTTTATAACGTCCTCTCTCCCAGAAATTGTAACAAAGGTCAGCTCAACATCGTTGCAGTATAAACCACAGATAGGCTCTGTGGGTGTTGAACAAACATAAGTGTCCCTGGGGATTAACTAGCCGCTGTGATAAACGGGTATCTTCGTGGCCAACCATTATATATACATAATAAAATATTTAGCTATCTATAAGAAAATGTCTTCTTGTTGAAAATTTATTTATAAGTAAACAGATAATATTACCATTATACATACTATATACTTACCTGGCATATTTTTGTGTCGGGTAGGGACCCAAATCATCTCTCAGTTGCGTCTCTGTCCTCGAAGACAGAGTGCGACTCAGTTGTGGCTTGAAAAATTACACTGGAAGATGCCCGGTCCCGGGGAACAGTGTCCCGCGGCTGCGCCACCCCATTCCACCAGAGGGGTGGACCATGTGATGGTCACCTGGGCCAGCTCAACCGGCGGTTGAGGGGACTGGGGAATTTTTGTCACTCTGCCCGTCCGTATGAGAGCAGAGTAAATGCTTACTATATAGATATATTAACATCAGAATAAATATACATTGATGGGTGCAGGATTGCTATGTACAAGATACACTGGGGATGTTTTGACCGTTTTGTAGAGGTATTTTAATTGTTAAAGATAATTCTTATATAAATGCATCTTCTCTAGAGTTGCAATAAGTTAAACGTCTAAATCATTTTTTTTAATTCTTTTTATTTGTTTTTGCCTTAGGATATGAAAATAACGTTAGCATCTATGGACTTTCAAACAGAGATCGCATTTCAATGTTCTGAACGAGGAAATGTGTCTTCCTGAAAAGGATACTTGAAACTTTCTGGGCTGTGTAGTTATCTGTGGTCAGGCGGTCTAAAGCAAACCCATGACTCTCCATTTATAAAGGAGACTAATAAATATCATCAGTTTTAAGTCGCTCAGCTGCATAATCCGGTAGACGTAATTCACACTGTTTAAAATCAGGTCGTCTACTCAAACAAATATAACAATTAAAATATGAGATTTATATATACATATCTTATATTTTATATATATATCTTAGATATATATATATATGTGTGTGTGTGCGCGTGCGCGCGTGCACGCGTGTGTGTGTGTGTGTGTGTGTGTTTGTGCATGTCTATGTGACTGTCGTAGCTCTATGTTAATATCAGTGTCTATTTGCATCTGCTCTATCACTGATAGTGAACACTTCTATCAATAAATATAGCATATTTAAAAACAATATTTTTTATCATATGTATATATATATATATATATATATATATTGTAATTGTAAAAGGATTTTTGAAATAATTCATCATTTATTAGACCTCAACAGAATGCAGAAAGTTCTAGACGGCCATTTCGTCCTATATTTGGGACTCATCAGCAGTGCGCATCCACTACCAGGAATTGAAACCCAGATATATGAAGAATGTTTTTAATAATGCCTAATAGTACACATTATAAATATGCATGACTTTTAATTGTTGGTTAAATAGAGAAACAGCCATTACTCAATGTATACACAAATCCTACAGTAATTTCTTTCTAACCAATAAAAATGAACAATTCTCGGTCTTACGTACATCTTTTTTTCTTGACTTGAAGTCAGAAGGTTGTAATACTATTTCTATTTTGTGAATATTTTGCTTTGTTACGCTTTTTACCTGGCTTCATATCATACTGCATTGCTTCTTATTATCTGTAACTGTTGTTTTTCTTCTTATTGCTGTTGGGAATTTATACGTTTAATAATGCCTATCGAATGTGAAAACTATTCGGAAGGTTACGGACAATTACGATCAGTTATTTTGCAAGTTTCTATTCGGCATCAAAACAATTTGTTTTTCTTCTTGGTTTAAATTTACTTTTCCTTTTTTTGCGGGGGGGGGGCATTTATTGGCGTCATTTTTATTTTCTATGACATTTTTTGGCTTTATATTTATATTTATTTTTACCGAATTTATATTTATTTTCTATGACCATTTATATCTGTTATATTTCTTTTTACCTCACACACACACGTTCACTTTTTATTGAAAGTTATTTTTTGTTTAAATTTCTTCAGTTAAATATTCGTCTTCTAATGCTTACCTATATAATTCTGACAGTCTCTGAGTGGAATGATGTCATTCGTCTGTGTATATTTGATAGCACTTTCATTTGTTCGTTTTATTTTTGGAAGAAAAAAAGACTGATAGATTACAAATTTTAGTTATAATGTCTGTTGTTCCACTGATACTTATGTTGGTGAATTTGGTGACTTTGATATAACATTATTTGGTTTATTAGTTCAGGGAATGTGGATGTAGTCGTACTTGGATTTTATGCAATTTAGTGAGCAACGTACAGATATAATAATATATTTAGTTATTTTGAAAACTGTTTTTAAATTAGTATTGTAAGTTGTGAAATTATTTGTCGTAAACACCCTTAAATTGAATCTATCGAAAAAAAATGAGAAAGAAACTCTTCTCAATAAACTGCGGTTTTATATATATATATATATATATATATATATATATATATATATATGTATGTATATGTGTGTGTGTGTGTTTGTGTGTATGTGTGTGTGTGTGTGTGTGTGTTTGTCTATATTTCTGTGATGAAGTATTATTTGCACTATTTATATGATTCGGACTATTGTCCTCATCTTTGTTGCCATTTGTACGACGTTTTGGCCGTTGTACGCTCCGGCCTTCTTCAGGTGCTAGGAATTTTGAATCGAACCTTTTATTACGATCACTGGGGTATATCATTATCATTCCTTGTTCGAAGCCTCTTTAGTAGTAAAGAGTTATCTCCACAGTTATCTGAGTTTGATGTTATTAACATCGAAAATTGCAATATGAACTCTGTTAAAAAATACAAGAGAAAATCATTTACACCAAAAATACTAGAGAAAGCCATTAACATAAAAAAATTGCAATATGAACTCTGGTAAAAAATATTTACTAACATTAGGTTTCAGAAATTCAGTTGTAATTGTTCTTTAGGACAGTTTCAAAGACTTGACTCAAATAAGTGTGAGTTTAATATCAGGCCACAGCAGTGGCGAACTAGTAACATAGAGCCGGTTAGAGGGAGATAACTCACGATTACCAGTAGCTTAGCACAAGGAACGAGAATAATATACCCCCAGTAATCATGATAAAGGCTTAGGTTCGAAATTCCTAGCACCTGAAGAAGGCAGGAGCGTGCAATAGCCGAAAGGTCATACAACTGGCAACAAATATGAGAACAATAGTCTGAATAATATATATATATATATATATATATATTTTCTAGACATATGCTATTAAATATAAGAGACAATGAATGTCTTTTATGTTTAATCATGAGCCGTTCTAAACGTCGTATTTTTCTTTAATTTCAGTTGAAAATAAAGACAAAAATTCTCCAACATTTGGATAATTATTTATTGGTTTTCTTCTAAGCTTTCGGCTCACATGAGCCATCTTCAGAGAGGTAGTTTAAACTGAAATATTATAAAATCCACCATCACCGACGATTTTATTTTGTGTTGACATAAATCTCCGCTTGGCAACGGCAATAGTTACCAAAAATAATAAACGCAGTTCTTAAGTTTGCGATGCGGTTTTATGACGTCACACCGCGGGATAGCGCGAAATGACAACAAAACCATGTAGTCAAATGCAATGTAATATGTTATTTCCTGTTTTAAAGTTGATTTTATTGAGTGTTGGTTGTTTTGATTTGATGTACATGGCCTCCAATATCTGCAGGCTCCTCTTACTGTGTGTATGAGTAAGGATCACCGTATTGTTTATATATATATATATATATATATATATAAACTATCTACATTCGTTTTCGTTTCCGACAGTTTAGTAGAATTACATGTAAACTTATAATTTTAAATTTTTAAGCAAACAAATATCTGAGAAACTTCTTAGATGCACACAATGAGTGTGTGCGCGTGCGTGCGTGCGTGTCAACGCGCGTGTATGTGCATAGCAGTGAATATGTGTGCGGCTGAGTGAATGTGATTACAAACAAGGGAGATTACAAATAATAAGTAGTTGGTAAGATATTTTAAAATAATTTACCTGGAATTTTAGAAACATGTGAATTTGTTAAAAAATTCCAAATCGAGTTACCTCTCTTATGTCATGGAAGGATCCATTGTTTATTTAGAGTTACTTCCCTTACATCTACTAAAGAAAATACAAAAATATTTATAAGGTTGTCTCCCTTACACAAGTGATAATACGGATATATAATTTAAAGAATATTCATAACTGATTTATATGTTGATAGGTGATATAATTGAATACTTTTTCTAATCTATATATTATGGTAACGAAGTTTCTGCAATGTCTTAATGAAGATGTACTTTGTGTAATTTTTTTTCTCTTGAGTTGTCGTAGTCACCTCATATGTTGAAAGTTCTTTTACAGAACCTCCAACCAGGGTTGCAATTTAAACTGATTTTTATTCTATAAAAAGAAAACCTGTATGTTTACAAAATATACATTCAGAAATATTAACTAAAAGCAATTGTGAAATCACAAATGCTACATGATATGTAACTATCCTCAAAGCAACGACGAAGTGTTAGAAAGAATGGCAACAAAAAGGAAATTGATGCTGAGCATCAGGAAGAGACAACTGAAGTTCCTGGGACATGCAATGAGGAAGGAGAGCCTGGAGAACCTGATACTGACTGGTCAGATAGAAGGAAGGAGAGACAGAGGAAGGCAGCGGATAACATATCTGCAGAGTCTGATCAGGTGGATGACGGAACGGGGGTTGCCAGGAGCAAGAGGAGCAAACATACTAAGAGCCACAAGGGATAGGGAGACGTGGAGAGCCATGATCGCCTACGTCCTGAAGGGACAGGGCACATAGAAGAAGAAGAAAGTCTTCAAAGAAAATAGTTGTCGGAAAACATTTTGCAAGCTGTGCGTACCTAGCAACAGCTACTGTTAGAAATTTAATTTTTTAATACTTTTTACCAGCTATGTATTAATTATATTAAATTTGAAGTGGAAATTTGGCGTAAAACTAATTTTAATTAATTTGTCAATTTTATACAATTTGAATTTTCTTCTCGTGATAAGATAAATGGTAAATAGGAAATGTTTATCAGTCTAACATCTTTCACTTGTATTAAAGCTTCGTCAGAGATTGAGAAAAGAAGACAAAAAATGAATTCTGGTCTTTTTTTGTGATGTTTCATTTTCATTGGTCAATCATCTGTGACGTGCATTCAATTCTTTAAACAAGCGTTATAATTTGCAGTGTTCCGAAGTTAATGAGAGATTACGCAATCATCTGACTTTTTAATAAATTAACGGACAGTTTGCATTAAAATTAATATGATCAACTATATTTTGAACGACGTTTGATATTTCTCAAATGTTTCTGTCATTTGGCGCGCTCATATAGCACAACTTTTGATATTGCTACATTATTACTAAAAAGTAGAATTTGTTCATGAATATATATTTCTGGATATATGTTTTCCTAATTTGATTGACAATGAGATCATTTTTATTGACTATATTACTTGAATGTGGTCTTTTGCACACAAGGACATTATCTAAGTCTTCATAGACTTTTTTGTAAGGAATTCTTATTAAATATCTATCGAAAACTTTCACAATCTAAAAAAGATTAAACGTACGAACAATTTTTTCAAATTTCTCTCCCGAAGAAAATTTTTAAAAAATTAATAATTGATGCAATGACTGAAACAGCTTAGGCTTCTGTGCGATTAAATAATGATAAGGGCTATATATATATATATATATATATATATATATATATATATATATATATATATATATATATATATATATATATATATAAATGATTTTCATTGGAAATATTACAATGAATCTAGAGTTACTTCCCATGGAAATCTGTCATGGAAAGTAATCTCCCTTACATTCCTTGTTTTATTTTCTTTATTGTTGATTCTGGTCAACTTGAAGAATATCTTTTTTTCATAATCATATCGCCCCAAGCAAGGGTGGGATCTAGTTGCTAATCTTGTGGCTCGAGTAAATTCATATATAGAGAGCACCAGTGAGCTAAGTTCATCGGAGCAGAACCCATGAAAGTATTTGTAGAAGAGACACAAGGATGCCACCTTGCGCCGGTGAGAAAGTGACTGTACCTGAGCTGCCAAGTCTGGATCTATTACATTACAGATACTCCGTTGGATTTTGTCAAGGACTCCTAGGTGGATAGCCGGAGCACCTGACCAGATATGACAGCAGTATTCAATGCACGGATGGGTGGTAGATTTACATATGAGGAGGATTGTTTCAGGAGAAAAAAACTTACTGGTCCTACACAAAGAACCGACTTTCTTAACGGCGCATTTAGCTATAGATTCTATATAGACATACCACCTGAGATCTGTCGTGAGAGTTAAGCCAAAGGGGCGCAGTGTTTTGCTTTCAGGGAGACTAGCCTGATCCATGCTGGGGGAGGGGTAATAGCGATTGTCTGTGATGGTTAATAGATAGCAACTTCGTTTTGGAAGCATTAAAATTCACGAGACATTTCTTACCCCAGTCCGCCAAGGATCGGAGGTCCTTTTCAAGCTCGGCAGCGAGGTTTACTTTGTCAGCCTCAGCAGATTTTTGATCGATGCGGGAGTAAACCGTAGTGTCGTCAGCGTATATGCCAACTTGGGATTTTATTACATCTGGGAGATCGTTAATGTAAATAAGGAAAAGCATAGGACCTAGAATAGAGCCTTCAGGGACACCCACGTTTGTATGATAGTACTGGAGGGCATGTCCGTTCATTACTACTTTCATTGTGCGATTTGAAAGGAATGAATGGATAAGGTCAAACAATTGTCCAGTTATACCATAACCTCGCAGCTATAGAAGGACAGCATGCCAGACGCTGTCAAACGCTTTAGAGATAACTAGGGCAACGGTTTGGGCTTCGCTGTTCTTGTCGAGAGCCTGGTGTTTATACTCAGTGATGGTCGTGAGCATATCAGCAGTAGACCTGGTGAAGTAGAAACCATACTGTTTTCAGAGAATAGTTTGTGGGCTGTGATATGCTGAACCATCTCGGTGTAGATGATGGCTTCGAAATCTTTACCAAAAATCGGTAGGAGGGTGATAGGGTGATACTTAGAGGGTTCACCTGTGTGAACATATATTGGAACCACGGAGGAGGACTTCCAGTAAGCAGTAAATCAAGAAGCAGAGAGGCACTAATTGAAGAGTTTGGAGAGAACAGAGTAAAGTTCAGGGAAACATTTCATCGGAACAATGATTTGGATTCCGTCGCTGCCGCTCGCGTTATGGTGGTCAAGTTTTGAAATTATGTTAAAGAGGTATGTGGATGTCATTCAGTTGGGCCTCAGTTCGGGGTGGGAAGTTTGTTACAGATACACCAGAAAAGTCCAGTGTGAAGTTGGTGGAGAATTTGCGAGCGAAGCACTCAGCATTGTCTGTGGTAGAGGTAAGGACCTCATATTCGTTGATTAGAGTGGGAATTGAGGGTTTGCTATTGTTTAGTTCACTTTTACAGAGCCTCCAGTAGTCTTTGAAACCGAACTTAAGAGATGCTATGCGCTGCGTCATTCTGGCTGCAAACAACATCTTGGCTTCTTAAAGTATCTTCTTGCACTCATTGCGAGCAGAGGCAAGAGGCGCCTGTTCTGATCCGACGCATGACTCCGATAATATACAATTTAACAAAATAAGTTAAACCAAATTTAACTGACTATTTTTTCACATATGATGCTGTGACTGATTTTTATACGCTCACTATGCCTTTTCAGCGAGGACATCTTCCGAGTATAGGCCTTATGATGCGTTTATTATATGTACCCGCCTTTTATCTATCAGTAACATATTCAATCTCTTCTGGTATTAAATATATAGAAATATGTGTATATAAAATTCCTCCACTTGTTCAAATTTTCTTTTATTTAAAAATGCTGAATTCAATTTCGATTTGTAGTATATTTTGTATCCACTTTAAACATCTTGACTTGATCACGTGAAGATACATACCTACGTACATACGTACATATATATATATATATATATATATATATATATATATATATATTAACTACCTATGTGACATTTTTGTTTCAATGTCGAAACAAATGTACTAATTTGTAGCAGTTCTCAGTTTGAACATATTCTAGAGTAATTATATATATATATATATATATATATATATATATATATATATATATATATATATATGAGTTGAATATCAGGATCGGAATCCGACAAGATGAATAGAATAAAAGAAATTTCCTACTTGTTCTTTATTTATTCTATTTAATATGGTTCTGTTGTCATTTCGAACGATCACGCGGTGTGACGTCATAGAACCGCATTAAAATTTGCGAACTGCGTTTGCTATTTTTGGTAACTGTCACTGTTGCTTAGCAAAGTTTTATGTCCACACAAATAAAATCGTCGCTGATGGTGGATGTTTTTGTGTTAACGTCCTTGTAACCTCTCTGAATATGGCTCATGTGAGTCGAAAGCTTAGAACGAACTTAAGGAAAAATTATCCAAATGATGGAAAATTTTTGTCTTTACTTTCAACTGAAATTAAAGCCAAAATGCGATGTTTAGAATAGCTCATGATTAAACATAATAGACATTCATTGTCTCTGATATTTAACAGTATATATATATATATATATATATATATATATATATATATATATATATATATAGTAAGCTTAAGCCATTACAAGGCTTGGGGCCACTCAAGGTAGAATATTATGTTAGAAGGCTATTTATGCGTATAGGATAGAAGTAATGGTTTACCCTAGCCTTGAACAGGTCAAGATTCTTGTGATCAAGGAAACATCTTGTTGGGAGTCGATTCCACATGGCAGTGGTTTGCGGGAAAAAACTGTTAGATTCAAACTTACTTTTCACCGAGGTTTATTCTGGCAGAAGCAGGAAGTATAGTTTGTCTGAACACTTTCCGTGGTAGAGCAGCGACAGGCTTAGTGGTTAGAGGGTGGAGAATAATTTGTCAACCACCACCGCTCGGAGACGCTTTCGGACTATATCAATCTGAATAGTGAGGTCTGGGCACCCGCCGCTCAAATATGACAACAGTACTCCTGATGTGTCTCTTGTGGAAGACAGCACGAGGATTACGGTACTTAATAGAGTGGTGCAGGATCCGACCATTTTGTCTCCCCCCTATACAATGGATCGTATGTGCGAGTCCGACTTGAGAGTGGTGCGAATCTGAAGCCCAATTTCTCATCGGTAGCACAACTCTGACTTTCATGCACAGTGCAGTCATCAGGTGTCGCTGGAAAACTAACCTCTGCTTCATTGAAATATTGATATTTATACCGTAATGTAATCATAGTGGAGTAGTAAATTTATTTCCGGGGACTGGTGTAATAAAAAAAACGTCTCTATGTATGTATGTATGTATGTATGTATGTATGTATGTATATGCGCATGGTCGAGTAGTTACAACGTTCGGTTTCTGATCATGAAGCCCAGGTTCGAATCTCACCATGTTCGATTTGTCACATCTTTGTGTTATCGGTCTGGAGGAGGCAATCTCAGCGTGGGTCACCTTTGAAAACTGCCCGAAGACCATACCACGGGTTGATCCAAGCCTTGTGAGTTAAATTGGGTAGACTTCTTTTGAGGAGACGTCGATAGTTGTGCTAGCTCCAAGTCACAAGTTTAGCGTCCTGGCCTTGCTCAGACTTTTGTTCACGCTAAATAACATGCTCTCTCCCAGAAACTGTAACTAAAGCCCGCTCAGCATAGTTGCAGTATAAATCACAGGTGAGCTCTGTGAGTATTGAACAAACACAATTGTGCCTGAACAGGCGTCTGCAATGGTGATTAGCTAGCAGCCTTAGTAGACAGATATCCTCGAATACGAGTGGCCAGCCATTATGCATGTACGTATTTGACTGAATGCGATGGTGGGTGCTATTTTCTTCCGATAATTGATTGGTCGAATAACTGAACCGATTATCAGAAAAACAGCCATACTGTACCCAAGCAAAATAAGGTTTAAATTTTTTTTTTTCTTTCAATCAATATATTGAGTAAAACCAAAGAAAATCACTTAACAGTAACATGCTATTTTATTGTACAAATATTTAAGTCGTTGACTGGACATTATTTTCATTGTTTTACTGTTAGGGTTAATTCAACAATGCCTAAAACAGCCAACTGTTTTCAAACTATTCAACTGCTTTCTCGTAGCAGATATGAAACTCGCTTTACCTCAATATATATATGTGTGTGTGTGTGTGTGTGTGTGTGTGTGTGCGCGCGCGCGCGCGTTTCAGGAAGAGAGAGAAAGAAAGAAATAATGTATATAATGTGTCTGAAGAAATAAGTGTAAATATCGTAAGGAGTACGTATATATAATTTTTAACAATAATAAACAATGTAATTATTTAAAGATTTGCTGTCACCATATTACATTCAATCAATCGACGTATGAACAATAATACGACCATAAAACGGGTAATAATTCAGTAAATACTGACATTCATATTTATTTAAATTAAAAATTCTAAATTGCATTAAAATTAAATACTTGTCATCAAAAAACACGCCTATATATCGATACAAAGAAGATATTCAGTTTGACACAAATTTATCTATAAAGAGATAGGCTGAAAAAATCCACTTGCTCCAAAATCAGCTAAAGGTTCAAATTTACGTCAATATTTAACTAAATTTTTAAAAAAGTAACTTTGAGTAAAATTAGATTTCAAATCTATTTCCGATTTTGTAGCATCAGCAAGTCTCAGCAACATTCAACGATCAAATTAAAGGGGAAATACCCACTAAGCATAGTCTCTTTTGACAGGGGCAATAACTCTATATATTTTGTAGGAATTATTCCCCTTGAATATTTTTTTTTTTGCATTTTTGATTATTTAATTTTTATTTCAGTATTTTTAATTTTATTAAGTAAAATATGCAGTCACTACATTTTTTCCAGTATTGTCATTTTACTGCATGATTATATAATGCAATACAACGTGTAAGATTACCAATTCTAATAAGCTTGTGCAATAATTCATATATCGATAACGCTTACAGAATTATATATATTTATATATAATTAGGCAGCAATTTTTCTTTCAAACATGTCAGATTAAATAAATTGCAAACAATATGTTTAATTATTTTTAATAAAATTTGTTTATACTCACGGATAATCTTTCGTGTATTACAATCAAAAGATATCAAAAATGAGCTGTAACGGTGAGAGATGTTATTTTCATTGATTTCTTAAGGTACCCAAGTACTCAATTCTGACACCTTTTGATTGTAATAGGTGAAAGATTATATGTGAGTATGAACGGACTTTATTAAAAATAAGCAAACATATTGTTTGCAATTTATTTAATCTGACATATATATATATATATATATATATATATATATATATAGCATTATGCATTTCAAAAAGTGCGTCTATAGGAGGAGGAGGAGAAGAAGGAGGAGAAAGGAAAAGAAAAAGAAGAAAAAATAGGAAGAATTAGAAATCCTTGTTGAGATATTAATTTTTTTCCCAATTTCTTTACTACTAATATATATATATATATATATATATATATATATATATATATATATATATAAACACCCAAGTATTTAAAGTCCGTTATATGCTACCGGTCATATGACGTTAAAACGTACAAAAACGTTAAGCTGTTAATGAGCGATCTGATGGATATCGGGTCGGAATTGAAAATTCCGATGCTACTCGTGTTCGTTATATTAATTTACGAGCAACACCTTCGGAAGGGTATGATTTCTATGATTTTTCCCCTAGCTTTTCTTTAAATAGTAATACTTGTATCAATTAAAGCATTATTATCTCGTCCAAAAATTATTAAATTCGTAAAATACTTTCCGGCGTTAAATAACCTGTAAAAGGTTCATAAACCGTAAAAAAAAATCAAACAATCAGTCAAAGTTCCTTATATAAATTCGTTGAATAAATAAAAGCTAGCAAAAGTAATCAAAAACAAAATTGCTGTATTTCTAAATCATTCTCGATACATTTTTACATAGAATTATGTACACAATCATAGAATCAGATTATTCATATCGAATTACACATCCAATAACATACTATCATACATATCTTATTTTTGACTAATTCGAGCATACACACAATCAAAAATAAAATATATATGTATTCTTAAATAAATTTAAAATAGGCATTACAATATATGCATTTTGTATATATATATATATATATATATATATATATATATTATAAAGTATATTTTAGAACATGTACATAATTTTTCTGTACATGATCCACGTGTACTGTCTTAATATGTATAGGAACGAATATTAAAACGTTTTGAGTTTAAAAATGTGTTTTTTTGACAATAATAGTAGAAATAAACAAATACTGTCAAAAAAACACATTTTTAATATTCTTTCCTATATATATATATATATATATATATATATATATATATATATATATATATATATTGCCCTACATCGATGGCACGACATGGAGTTTCATAGTCATCAAGTGTATTATTCAAACGGACAGTTTAATAGATTTGAAGGTCGTGAGTGTTATATATTGTAAAGCTAGTTTAAGAATTTTAATTGAAATTTTAAATATAAAAAAATATTAAAAAATGCAATGAAATGAAATCAAAGAGACGTAATTCATAATTATTAATAGTAACATATGAGAAAGAAAGAAAGAAAGAAAGAAAGAAAGAAAGAAAGAAGAGGAAAGTAAGGGAATGAGGAAGAAATAGAAAAAGAAAGAACAACGTATAGAGGAATCTATATCATTGAGGGTCTAAGAATTATGTATTTTTTTTCTATGGAAGCATGTGGTCATCAAATTACTTTTTTGTTCAGAAAATTAAGTTTATTTACTGTTGTTTAAGTATGACGTGATGGTCAGAATCCTGATGAATAGAGCGAGAAGCAGAATCAGGCCAGAGATAGGGCAGGAACAGTGCGGGTTCGTCAAGGACACTGGAACAAGGAATGCCATATCCATGATTAGGATGCTCTCTGAAAGGGCATTACAAATAAAGAAAGACTTGTACCTATGCTTCATTGATTACGCGAAAGCATTCGACAAAATACGACACAAAGAATTGATGGAAATGCTAGGCAAGCTCGACATTTTCGGCAAAGACATAAGAATAATCAAGAATCTCTACTGGCAGCAAACGGCCTTCATACGGACAGGTCACGACCTCAGTAGATACACAAAGATAGAAAAAGGCGTAAGACAAGGATGTGTCTTTTCACCGGATTTGTTCAACCTATACAGCGAGAATATTTTGAGGACCCTAGATGACACACCAGGATTTGTTATTGGAGGCCACAACCTGAACAACATAAGATATGCGGACGATACAGTACTGATTGCGGACACGGAAAGTAAACTGCAAGATCTCATACAGAAAGTAGCAGTGGAGAGTGACAAGAAAGGACTACAAATAAACTTTAAGAAAACTGAGTGCATGGTCGTCAGCAAAAGATACAACCCAAAATGCCAAATACAGGTAGGGGATAATAGAATCAAACAAGTCCAAGAATTTAAGTACCTAGGAAGTGTTCTAACAGGAGATGGAAAGTGCGACACGGAGATCCGAAGGCGAATTGGCATGGCAAAGGACGCGTTCCAGAAGATGAGCAAAATACTAACACACAGGAAGATCTCAATAGAAACGAAGAAAAGAGTGCTAGACTGCTACGTGATGTCAGTTCTTCAATACGGCTGTAAATGCTGGACAATATCATCGAAAATGAGGACAAAACTGGAAGCGGCCGAAATGTGGTTCTACAGAAGGATGCTACGGATATCGTAGACTGAGCATACAAGCAACGACGAAGTGTTAGAAAGAATGGCAACAAAAAGGAAATTGATGCTGAGCATCAGGAAGAGACAATTGAAGTTCCTGGGACATCCAATGAGGAAGGAGAGCCTGGAGAACCTGATACTGACTGGACAGATAGAAGGAAGGAGAGACAGAGGAAGGCAGGGTCTGATCAGGTGGATGACGGAACGGGGGTTGCCAGGAGCAACAGGAACAAACATACTAAGAGCCACAAGGGATAGGGAGACGTGGAGATCCATGATCGCCTACGTCATGAAGGGACAGGGCACATTTTTTTTTTTTTTTTTTATGAGCGTTTCACCCCGAGCAAGGCGTGTCACTGCCACTACTGTGCAGGGGGCTACGTAGAGTAGAGAAAGGCTGATTAAATATAGGAAATAACAGAGGGTGGGTGATAGGCGGGTGAGGATACCGAGAATGAGGGTTGGGTAGATGAGAGTGTTGTGAGAATAGTTGGGAGTTAGTGTGATAGGAGGTGTCTATTGACCCTACATTTAAACACCTGGAGATTGTAACTGTCGGGAAAGCAGACTTGTGGAAGGGAGTTCCACAGGCGGGAAGCGCGAGAAAAGAAGCTGTTGGAGTAGAATTTACGGTTACATCTTATTTGTTTAACTGTAAAAGGGTGGGACCTAGTTGCTAATCTAGTATCTCGTGTAAATTCGTGCTTAGGCGGCACCAGTGATCTAAGCTCATCGGAGCAGAAGCCATGAAAGTACTTGTAGAAGAGGCACAGGGAAGCTACATCACGCCGGTGTGAGAGCGGCTGCAGCCGGTCTGCCAAGTCAGTATCAACCACGTTACAGATCCTCCTTTGTATTTTGTCAAGAAGCCCAAGGAGAGCAGCAGGGGCACCCGACCAGATATGGCAGCAATATTCAATACACGGGCGGATGGTAGATTTGTATATGTGCAGAATAGTTTCAGGTGGGAAAAATTTCCGGGCCCTGCACAGGGAGCCGACTTTCATAGCAGCAGATTTGGCAATGGATTCAATATAGTCATTCCATTTGAGGTCCGCCGAGAGTGTAAGGCCAAGGAGGCGTAGTATTTTACTCTCTGGGAGGCTAGCCTGTCCCATGCTAATGGGAGGTAGATGCAGAAGAAGAAGAAGTATGACGTGATCTCAGCTAGAAGTCAATCCAAAAAATAAAATTTGACAACATCATCATTCGAATGAATTCGAGCTCTAGAAACAATATTTTCGGACATATATTGGCCATTCAGTGGGCAAGTTTTATTTGTTTTGGCAGTTGCAATTATTTTTTAAAGGGTTATTATTGTTAGTAATAGGGTAATATATATTATTCAAGTGAGCCAAATATATATTTGATAGCATATTATTATTATTATTATTATTATTATTATTATTATTATTATTGTTATAATTACTTTCTTTCTTTTTCCACGTAAATATTTCTATTAATATTTATGAATTACGACCCTTTCATTTCATTCCCCTGCATTTGTTAATTTTTTTGGTTTTAAAATTTTAATTTTATTATGTTTTACATGTAGCCTTAAAATATTTAAATTTTTATTCTTGTTATTAATAATCAGTTACGTAACTTAAATTCAAATCTATTAACCTGTCAGTTTGAAAAATACCCCTGATGATTGGATAACGCATGAAATTCCGAGTCGTGCCATCGAGGTAAGACAATATATATATATATATATATATATATATATATATATATATATATTTTAATCATGTCACCCCAAGCAAGGCATTCCACTGCCACTATAGCGCAGGGGGTTACATAGAGCGATTGTGTATAGGAAATGTCAGAAGGAGGGTGATAGACGAGTTAGTATGTACATAGGGAGAGAGTTGGAGAGAATGGGTGTGAGTTAGTGTGTTCGGAGGTGTCTATTGACCCTACATTTAAAATTCTGGAGGTTGTAGCCGTCGGGGAAGCAAGCATGCGGAATATATATATATATATATATATATATATATATATATATATATATATATATATGAAATAGCTCTCTTCGTACTACAGTGATCACTGTGTTATTAACACCTGAATAATAATATTATACATGTGTGTAACTTCATATGCATATTTATTACTTACACGTAACTATATATATATATGTGTGTGTGTGTGTGTGGTTGAATAATTTAGACTTGATTAAGTTATTTATTTTTATTTTAATCCTCTCGTAGTCTCGAATCAGTTTCTTGGTCTGGTGATTAAAAACAGCAAGAAAGGAGATGTTGCTGTTTTCATTCGTTTTATTTTCCCAAGTACTTTTAGGATCATCTTCAGGAGATTGATTGATAAAACAAAATTAATGTATTAGTCCATTATAATTTTTTTTTTTTGTGGATTAACCGTTACGAGTTTTGAACATACACGCAGGAAGAGACGTCGATTGCGAAATTTTATAATATAAGGGAAGAAACTTAATATTATAACTGAAGTATTTTTTCCAAAAAATTACAATTTACGTGTTTTAAACTATTTTGTAGTAATTGTAATACTTCACAAAAATTGCAAGTTAGTTATTTTTAGAAACTTGCTGTCATAAGCATTTTAGAACATTATGAACGATAATAAACAAAATCAAACAAAAACATACAACAAACATATAAAGAAAATCAAAAGAAAATGGTTTATTTTCATTATCATATAACATTATACTGCACATGAAAAAAGTCTCTTCGCGTTTGAAATATGACGTTTTTTAAACGTATAATCATTCTTTACTCCACCTAGGATGTGGTTTCCGGTTTTTCTCTTTTCCAATCTTTTCACGCTTACGTAGTCCCCTGCGCATCAGTGGCGTTTTCGCCTTGCTTGGGGTGATATGATTAAAAAAAATATAAATATAAAATAACCTCTGGGCTCAGAATTTTTCTTCATTCTCTGTTTATAAGGAGTCGAAAAATGCATGCCTTAAAATGACAAGTTGAAAATGGCTATTTCCCCACTAAGCTTTATCTTAATTTACAGATATATGTATATAATTTGGAAACGAGTTATTATGCGACCTAGGTTTCTGTTTTGGTGCATTCAGGAGATTTGCAATAAGTGATTTTTACCGTTTTTTTTTTTTAGGACCCCCATTGTAACGGGTGTTTTTTCTTTTTGAACGTGCAATTTTCAAAATTAGAAGTTATAACGTTTTCATCCCTGGTTGTATGGCACTAACCATACCATAAAATACTTCTTAGGGTCAGCTAAACAGCGATGAATTTCTCTACCAAATTAAAATGAGTATGCACACACATAGAGGTATGTGCATATGCATATAGGTAGCTTTGAATTACGAAGTGGTTAACGTAACTACTTTTAGCACTGTGCAAATAACGCACTTGTTGCTTGGACAATTTTAAATGAATTACAGTTTCTTTCAAATTGTTTCGCTTCCCAGATTAAACAACTCACTATACATACATACGTGTATATATACACGAACCTCTTGATAAATATACACACGCACGCACACACACAGAGTACATACATAGGGTTATAGAAAACCATCCCGACTCTAGAGTTTCGTAGATTAAATTTTCCTTAATTGTTCAGCCCACTCTTCAGGAGTTTTCAGCAACAGACTACTGCTATTCTCATTTTTAGTTTTTAGTTTTTGGTTTTTTTTTTTGGTTTTTTTTTTTGTATTAAGTTTGATGCAATTAATTTGGTCGCTAGAGTTGGGATGCTCTTATCACTGGTGTTAAGTTGATTTTTTTACTCTGTGTGTGTGTGTGCGCGCGCGTACGCACGTGCGAGTAACTGTGTGTGCGTTCTTGCATGTGTGTTTGTGTGCGCATGCATATGCGTACGTGTGTCCATGTTTGGATGTGCGCTTGTGTCAACTGCCGTGGTAATTTGTCCTTTTCATTCTTTTCTTGTCTTCTTACGCTCTCTCCCTATTCCTTTTTCTCTTACGCTTCTGGTTGTCAAAGTATTTATAGTTAACCACCTAAACAGTTTTCATTCCATGCGTAAATCAAGATGAATTTTGATTGTTGGCCACACTGGAATTAAGGCAAACGGCAACGGTGCAGCCAGGTCACCTCTACACACAGTCCAAAATTACGGATTTTGATTCCATTTACAAAGCTGAGGATCAGAATCGATTAGCTATTCCTGAAGTAAAAATGAAACAGCCTAGAATTTAAATCATACACAACAAGTTTTTAGAAAGAAAATCCCACCACAAAAAAGTGAGAGCGAGAAATTTTAAGTTATTGTTCTACACGCAGAATTATTCACGAAAATTTAAACATCGGCAAAACTTGCTCATTGTTTGTTTTCAGGGTGTTCAGTGGCGAACAGAACAAAAATGCGTTGGTGACAGCAGGGAGATGATTGGTGGGCGCCAAAACTGTCAGCCACCCTCCTTACTGTCAAGACCTTCCACCCTTTGACTTTTGTTGTCCCCCAAGGTGGAGGAGAAACTCAGGTGCAGTCATCTTGATTACTTTGAAAAGATTAAGGAGGCTTGCCACAATCATTCATCGGACATACCAAAAAAACCACACACTCTCTCATAATCAGCCAGGATTAGCGGCTGTGATGTGCATCATGTCAGGTACAATATCTCGTGAAATACTTCTTGATCGAGAATGGACAGCGAGCATGAACAGTTTGTATGAAAATGTCGATGTGGATGACCTACTATCGTCAATAAAGGAAGCGTTTCTTTACGATTTGCTGCAAGATCTGATTAAACATTTATTATTTTCTTAGATATAGACATAGAAAGTATAAAAGATATGGACATTTTCTTGATGGTAATGGATGAGCTAACGTTATTAGCTTTTGTTCATATGAGATTTAGTCACGGATTTGGAAAATAATTATTCGATATTGAGCGACTCGCATAGGGTGAAATGTTGTTAAATCCCATAGTAATCTAGAGTGTGGGATATATCCTAACAAAAATGTGATGTAAAGAAAATGAATCTAAATTAAATCAGTTAGATAAAAAAAAACAATGATTTAAAATTTTAAATTCCCAGGTTCGCTGGTTTGTGCGCATGCGTATTTGCATCAAAATAAATTTAGTCCAAAAGAGCGAAACGCAAATCGAAAAAAAAAAAAAATCCACTGTCACATTTTTTCCAAAAATTGTTCCTGATACATATAGATATATATCTTTACAAAGAAGCTCACTTAATGTATATGAATTATAAGACAACAATATTATTATATTATTCGACACATGTATTGATATTCGATTACTAGCTTCATATGTGAAAATTACATCATTATATTATTTGCCACCAGTATTGTGATTCTATAACATGCGACACATATGCATTATACGACAATACTATTAGTATATTATTTGCCACAAAGTATTATTATTCTATTGCATGCTTCACATGTGCATTATACGACAAAAATATTATTATAGCATTCGCCCCCAGGATTGTTAATCATGAGTCTCGTGTTCATTATACGACAACATTATTTTATTATTTGCGACTTGTATTGTTATTCTATTGCATGTGTCTCATGTGCATTATACGACAAAAATATTATTATAGTATTCGCCCCCGTTATTGCTAACCTATGAAATGCTTCATATGTACAGTGTACGACACCAATATTATTATATTAACTGCCATCATTATTCTTATGCTATTACATGCATGTACATTATACAACAATATTATTCTATTATTTGTCACCATTATTCTTATTTCATTACGTGCTTCGTACGTGCATTGTACGACAACAATATAATATTATTTGACACTAGTATTGTTATTCAATTATACACTAAAATCTTCGTATCTTTATTATAAAATTTTTGAACAAGATTTTGATCTTAACATTAGGCATTTTTACTTAGTTTATATATTTATATTTACTTTTTTCTTGTTTTTTTTTTTGTTACTTTTTCGGCTTTCTTCATGTGTAGGCTGCGTCCTCTAGGATCTATTAACTGATACTGTCCCCACACCACAACAGGAACACATTTCCGAAATTTAAGTAATCCCGTATATACTTGAGAAAATCATGGAACACGTGTGCTCAAAAGCCCGGACACACACACACACACACACACACACACACACACACACACACACACACACACACACACAAACATTTTTACACACGCACAGACACACAAGCTAACTGAACTTGACAACATAACAATAACGAAAAAGAGATATGACTTAGTAGAATAGTAGGCTTAGGTGTTTTTTAAATTATGTATTTTTTTTTTTTACATTATAGTATTTTCATTTTCAATGGCAGTAACATTCATCGTTCATTGTGTCAGAAAGCAAATATTAAAAGTAGGTTCCTCTAAAGAAAAAATATTTGGGAATACGTCCTGAAAGGAATCATTAAATTCCTAAAATAATCTGATTTTTCCAAAACAAAAAAGACGCTAAAATTTCTCATATTTGTCTATAGTAAAATATTGCACCGGAAACAAGATATTTAACCAAATAATTTCTAAGGTTCAAAAAAGGATTTTTTAAAAATAACTTCTGCGACAAAAAATCCTTTGCTCTTAATAATAACAGAGATTTTGGCAATAAATATTTCTGTTTATTAAGTCTGAGGGATTTTTACATTATGTATTTTCATTTTTTATCAGATCTTTGGAGGCACTTCATTAAAAAAGCATGAGAGAGGAATGATGACTGTGAACTGTAAATGTCTTTGATAATCACATGTTTTCGTGTGTTTATTTATCGAGCAAATCATATTTTTATATCACAGAAACCAATAAGCGAAAAATAGCATTTAAACAGCCAAGATAAAACTCCTAGCCTTTGATTTTTCAAACAAATCTGTAATTCTAAGAAACACGGCGGACATTTCTGTTGGAATCGTAAAAATTCCTCGTCTTGGTATGACTTTTCTGACTTCCTGATCAATTAGTTAAGGTTGTAATAGACGAAGAAATTATTTTTGTGGCAATTAAAATTATTGCGACTAAGAAAAAAAACAAAAAAAACCTTTTGCAAAACCAAGCCTTTCATTGGTTCTGCTTTTGTTTCATTTTTTTATTGTTCTTGTTGTTGTTGTTGTTTTTTTTGTTTTTGTTTTTTTTCTCTCTCTCTGTTTTGGTTCAGCATTCACATCAATTTTAATTGTTTCATATTTCACGAAAAAGTGGTCTTATCAATGATATTTGCTGGAAATTAACGATCTTATAATTTAAAAAAAAAAAGAATATACATATATAAATAATTAAGAATAAGAAAAACAATTTAAAATTAAAAAATGATAAATACAAACCTTTCACTCTAAATATTCCTTCTTTTTTTTTCTTTTTTTTTTTGCCTAATGTGTGTGTATTTGTATGTGTATATCTGTACCATGTATTTTGGAGATTTTCTGAGTAATAATATTTTTTTTTCTTTTCTTTTATAAATGTTGTTTTCATTTTTTAAAAAAGTAGTTTACTCACCTTGACACTGCCTCAAATCACTTGATTCCAACTATTTTTTTAATCCCTGCAAATTAAAAAAAGGCATATGTTATTACTCAATCGTTTAGTTTACGGATGAGTTATCGCCCTTACACTGCAAGTTAATTATGTATATTTGCAAACGGGCAATGATACAATGGCATGAAGAAACAGATGTATTAGGTCGGGCAAAAAGTTCGTTCGGTTTATTTGATGAATTTTATACTTAATAAAGTGAATTATTTCTTTATGCCAATGTAAAAACTAAATGTTTCATGAGAAAAAATCAATTAATAATTGCGATGAAACAATAAAAATAAGCGATAATATTCTAAAAACCATTTTAAATCATTTTTTCCAGAACACTCTTTCGAATACAAAAACCAAAAATAAAATAAAATAATAGCAATAAATACTTTGTTAGACTTGTTTAACAAAACATTTATTTGACATGTCTGTTGCATAGTTGAACAAATTCGGAAACATCAGGGTAAGTCGAGACGATTGGCGGGTTTAGTTATTTCTTAGAATTTTAAACAGGTGTAACTATTTTTAAAAATAAGCTTCTAAAAGTGTGATGAGGTCAAATTCAGGATCTTAAGTAGGAAAACAAATTTTTCCAGAAAGGAAGTGAATTTTCATAAATTTTCTTTTCAAAAATAGCGTTTATTATCATCATTATTAACTACCGGATGAGACATTGTTCTTTCAATGTCGAAACAAAATGTGCCATTTTATAGTAGATTATAGTTTGTATAGGTTCTAAAGTATAATTTATAATAAATATTCATTGCTCTATTTTTATATTGAGCACTGTTTTAAATTAATGTTTTGAACGTTGCAAATATTTTCTTCGTGCCTTATTCATTTGGCTATATATATATATATATATATATATATATTAATTGGTGCAAATCTTTAGCACTTCTTTTCTTCCTGTTGACTACTTTCTGTCTCTTCTCTTGTTATCCGAAGCATTTTTCTTTCCATTTTGACAAGACCAATTACACTTAGCGGCTATAGCTGGAAGGATTTTTTTTTTCATAAGCGTTTCACCCCGAGCAAGACATGTCACTGCCACTACTGCGCAGGGGGCTACATAGAGTGAAGAAAGGATGATTAAATATAGGAAATGTCAGAGGGTGGGTGATAGGCGGGTAGGGATACCGAGAATGGTTAAATATAGGAAATGTCAGAGGGTGCCTGATAGGCGGGTAAGGATACCGAGAATGAGGGTTCGGTAGATGAGAGTCTTCTGAGAATAATTGGGAGTTAGTGTGATAGGAGGTGTCTATTGACCCTACATTTAAACACCTGGAAATTGTAGCTGTCGGGAAAGCAGACTTGTGGAAGGGAGTTCCACAGGCGGGAAGCGCGAGAAAAGAAGCTGTTGGAGTAGAATTTACGGTTACATCTTATCTGTTTAACTGTAAAAGGGTGGGACCTAGTTGCTAATCTAGTATCTCGTGTAAATTCCTGCTTAGGCAACACCAGTGATCTAAGCTCATCGGAGCAGAAGCCATGAAAGTACTTATAGAAGAGGCACAGGGAAGCCACATCACGCTGGTGAGAGTGTGGTTGCAACCGGTCTGCCAAGTCAGTATCAACCACGTTACAGATCCTCCTTTGTATTTTTGTATTTTGTCAAGAAGCCCAAGGAGAGCAGCAGGGGCACCCGACTAGATATGTCAGCAATATTCAATACACGGGCGGATGGTAGATTTGTATATGTGCAGAATAGATTCAGGTGGGAAAAACTTCCGAGCCCTGCACAGAGAGCCGACTTTCATAGCAGCAGATTTGATCGTCTACTGATTTCTTCGGCACGCTCACGTTTGCGCCCACCATTGTGAGTCAGCCTGTGAATAAATATTTTTGGCAGTAATTTTGAATTGGTCATATATTTGCAATATCTGCCGAATAATAAATACACTTTGAATGTTTTGTCTTCAGCTTATCTCCTGTATATAACTTTACGGTGGAACTAAATTAACGGTCGATTCTGCATTGTATTCAGACAACAGTTATATTATTTTTTTGCGCCGTTTAATTTGATTTAAGCGCATGTTTAAAACACTGCGTTTCCTCTTGAGCATGATGAATAAAACTTTGAAGATCTTAGTAGTGCTTTCCGAAATCTAAGCAAAGTAATAGGAAACTTGAAAATTTAGTTCAAAACAAGAAAAATAGTGTGTTGAACTGTTAAGTAATATCAGTTTTTTCCTATGATAGTAACTCCTGGGCTATCTCCTCACATATGAAAAAGAGACCTGAGGCAATAAATTTATGTTTATGAGATGTGTGTCGTGGTGCAGTGGATATCAGCTCAGAACGAGAAATCGGGTAGACGAGTTCGAATTCCAGTTAAATCCGTTGTATTCACTTATGCGCAAATACCTTTGGGAAAGGTATTAATCCGTCTCTTCTCTCCAGCTATGGGTTAAATAACAGGACAGATTGGGTTCTATAGCCTTGGCTGGCAACCAGTCTACCAAGGAAAGTAATGGCAACCTGCTGCGGGATAATCTTTTGCCCAGTCAGTCATGTCTCTTTCGAGACATGATCACCGAAGCGTGTATCACTTATGGCTTTTAGCTGACTGACTGAGAATACCATGAACTGAACACATGAGCAACGAAGGAGTTTTTAAAAAAATGGAAGCAATAAAAGAACGCTTAAAATCAGAAAAGTAGAGTTGATATTTCTAAGTCGCGCAATTAGGAAAAACGGCTTTGAAAATTTGACACTCACAGGACATAGCAGGAACAAATTCGATTAAACTACCTAACAAGCCTGTGTAAATGGATGTCAGAACAAGGAGTAGTGGTATGGTGAAATAATAAAACATATGCACAGAATAGGAAGTTGTGGCGGAACCTGATCACCACCATCCTGAAGAGACACAACATATACAAGAAGGAGAGGGAATCAAGGATAAATAATCGGGAATTTTGATAGCTTAAAAGAGTAATTAAAAGGACTACAAATAAACTGCAAGAAAACCGAATGCATGGTTTTCAGCAAAAAGAGCAGCCCAAAATGACAAATACAGGTAGGGAATGGAATGTGAAAAAAATGGGGTTGATTTGATCTTGTGTCTCTGATATGGCGAGTCTTGGTTGTGAATGTACAAAATTGCGGAATTAAGGAATGCAGATCGTCTGAACATTTGCGGCAGAGAAGCAATAAGGTAGCGAAAATCTAGCAACGTTTCAGCTGTAGTATCAAGGTAGGGAAAAATTCATCACTCACATGGCCGCGTAATCGCTTTTGAACACTTTAACAATAAGGACAAGACAGCGCCGGTTATCCGTCCGTGCATAGAATACTGCTGTCATATATGGTCAAGCGCCCCTGCTGTTCATCTCAGTGTTCTCGACAGGCTCCAAAGGAGAATCTCTAATGTGATTGGTCCAGACTTGACAGCTCGACTCCAGCCACTTTCTCACGGGCGGGATGTGTCTTCTCTCTGTCTATTCTACAAATATTTTCATGGCTTCTGCTCCGACGAACTTAAGTCACTGGTGCCCACGCCACTCGTGGAACCAGACTGGCAACAAGGTCCCACCCATTTACAGCTTGATCAACCAAATTAACCAACCAGTTAGATCAGCCGACAGTTCTACTCCAGCAGCTTCTTTTCCCGCACTTCCCGCCTGTGGAACTCCCTTCCATATACTTGCTTTCCTGACGGCTACAACCTCCAGGAATTTAAATGCAATGTCAATACACATCTCTTAACCACTTGATTCTAGTTTTTTCTACATCACCCCTCATATCTTGTTCTTTCCCTTTCTCTCTACCTTCGAAACTGTCTTGAAACTGGGTTCCCATCCTTCTCTTGCCCTTTCTCTGACATCCCCTGTAACTGGTTCGTCTTTCTCTTCATTCTCCTCCTGTCTAAACTTTTACGCTTATGTAGTCCCCTGCGCATCAGTGGCGGTACCGCCTTGTTTGGGGTGAAACGATTAAAAAAAATAAAAATAAATAAAAACATATGGCAATAAGAGATCATTTTTTGTCTGATTTGATTTTTGAAAGTGACAGAACATGATAGTAGGAGTCAAGGACTTTCTGGAGCAGTAAATAGAACGGGCCATTCTTTCAGCATTTTTTACGATGGCACAAATAAGAGACTTCCACCTGATGTCTAGGGTTAATTTTAATCCCAACAAAAAACAAATTTAGAGTACAACCGTTCATGTGTAAATTTTGGGTTTGAATGTTGGTGAAGAAACGTTACTAGCTTAGCTTTAGAGTTACTGAAGCTCGAGTTACTAAGAGTTAAATGTCAGAGGGTGGGTGATAGGCGGGTAGGGATACCGAGAATGGTTAAATAGAGGAAATGTCAGAGGGTGGGTGATAGGCGGGTAAGGATACCGAGAATGAGGGTTGGGTAGATGAGAGTGTTCTGAGAATAATTGGGAGTTAGTGTGATAGGAGGTGTCTATTGACCCTACATTTAAACACCTGGAGATTGTAGCTGTCGGAAAAGCAGACTTGTGGAAGGGAGTTCCAAAGGCGGGAAGCGCGAGAAAAGAAGCTGTTGGAGTAGAATTTACGGTTACATCTTATCTGTTTAACTGTAAAAGGGTGGGACCTAGTTGCTAATCTAGTATCTCGTGTAAATTCCTGCTTAGGCGGCACCAGTGATCATCGGAGCAGAAGCCATGAAAGTACTTGTAGAAGAGGCACAGGGAAGCCACATCACGCCGGTGAGAGAATGGTTGCAGCCGCTCTGCCAAGTTACTAAGAGTTACTAACGTTACTGAAGTTTTAGAGTTACTAAGCTCGAGTTTCCTAATTGAGCTGTAAGGACTCAGCAGAAAGATCAGCTAACAGAATCTGGTCATTTAAAACTTGGTAGATGCTCTCATAAACCGCGGTAAGTCAGTTAAGTGCCATACGTGATACACGCTTAGGTGATCTTGTCTCGATAGAGATATGACTGACTGGGCAGGTTTTCCCGCAGAAGGTTGCGATTATTTTCTGCGACAATACAATAGAACCCAATCCGTCCTGCTATTTAACCCATTGCCGTAGGGAGAAATGCTGGATTAATACCTGTCCCAGGGTTATTTGTGCGTAAGTGAATGCAAGGAATTCAACTGGAATTTGAACTCGGCTCTCCGATTTCTCGTTCCGAACCGATATCAACTGTACCATAACCTTCTTAAAAAGCGGGTGTGTTTTTCTAAACGTAATTTGGAATTTAGTGAATACGTCTTTTGTTTCGTAATTGCTGATGTCAGCATATTTTTGTCGACGTGAGGATTGTTGTAATTTTAGAAAATAGTTTTCGTTTACACAGTTTCTTTATGACTGCAAACACAAATATTTCAGCACGAATTCTTTGCAATGTAAATGAAGCCACTGCATTGAAGCATTTGGTTTATTTACTGTCCAAACTTTCACTAGTCCTGTGTATTACGATAAACTACATTCACCAGCATAGCCTTTGATCAGAAGATTGGAAGTTTTGAGGAGCGAGGAACCTGCCGTTGTTTCCAAGTCCACCCTGACCGGGGATGTAATGCCCGTTAGAGTTTTAGCTAGGGCAAATAGAAGCCACCGAAAATAAATAAAAATAAAAATAAAACAAAATAAAACACTATGAAAATATAAAATATATTTTTATACTAAAAATACAAGCAATTCATTTTTATATTTAAATAAAATTACCTACAATACATAGTTATATTAAAATGACTAACAACATATTTGTAAAGTAAAAAGGCCTAAAATACATTTTATAGTAAAATTGCCAACAATACATTAGCAAAATGACCAACAATAGATTTTATCTGCAACTGAGGGCATGCATTTGCATTCAAACATCTTTAATTGAAGCCATAAAAGTGTATCCAAAATATTTAGATTTCGGCTCCGCTTTAAATAACTTATAGATATCGATATGCCGTTAAACGAAATCAAATTAAATTCTCACATTGGTTGATGTCACTATTTCAAACCCAGGAAATACAGGGTGTCCATAAAGCCCGTGTGCACTTTAAAACTTTTTTATTTTATTGTATTTGTGATAGAAATAATCTGTAAAATTGAATGATAATACAGTGTTTCAACAAGATGAAGCTCCATGTCACTTTGCTCTGCGTGTTAGACATTTTCTAAATCAGGAATTTTTTATCACATGGATAGGAAGTTATGGACAATTTTATTGGCCTCCAGGCTCGCCAGATTTGACTCCATTAGATTTTTTTTCATTTGAAAACAATTGTGTATCCAACCAAACCTAGTTCATTAGAAGATTTGAAAGCTAAAATAACTAATGTGATTTCAGGCATTACTGTAAATCAGTTGGAAAATGTTTTTCGTGAACTGCAAAAATACCCTTTGTATTGCTAATTATGGAGGACATGTGGAAACTTAAATAAAATTTCAATAAAACCTTAAAGAGTATAGATTTACTTCATTCTAATCCTTTTTACAAATTATTTCTATCGCAAATACAAATAAAGTTATATTTTTTAAGT
Source organism: Ascarosepion bandense (assembly GCA_037127315.1). Classification (NCBI taxonomy): domain Eukaryota; kingdom Metazoa; phylum Mollusca; class Cephalopoda; order Sepiida; family Sepiidae; genus Ascarosepion; species Ascarosepion bandense. The sequence continues at coordinate 3,242,195 of JBBBDQ010000872.1, read as the reverse complement.
GCACACGAACGTTATGGACACCTTTTAATTTAATAGATAAAAGTTTAAGGAATAAATATGCAGCGTTTGAAATATTTTCAGATATTAATTGAAACTCTATGCCATTTTAAAACTGGCGCATAAAAAGCCCGCCTCTGCCTTTCAGAACAATCTGCTTTGAATAGGGTTAAATCACAATGCATTGCTTAAATTTTGGCACACTTAACATAACACACAGTGATTACCCTGTTCTGATCAGTGACAGAAGGAAAACTTCAAAATCTAGACTAGTCCGCAAGGGAAAGCAAGAAGTAAAGACTAACCATAAATTAAAAGACATTATGTTTATCAATAAGAGAAACAACGAAGTGTTTCAGCTTTGAATTGAAGACATCAAAATCAAGCAGAAGAGGAAGTTCTACTATCAGAATGCTGTAAAAACCAGGCAAATGAGGTAAATAAATCCGAAGAGGTATTGGAATAGTGTAAGATGCCTTCCAGAAACTATGCTAAATACTAAGAAAAAAGTTACTATGCCATATATGTATATGGCATAGCAAGTTTTTTCTTGTTTCAATGCTGGGCAATTTCTTTACATTTGAAGAAGAAACTGGAAACAACAGGGAAGTGGTTCTACTGATGGACGCCTGGAATGCTATGGAAATGACATGGGAGTAACGAGGAAGTTCTAAAGGAAATAGAAATTACAAAGGAAAGCATGAAAAAAGGACTAACTATTAATTATAAGGAGTCATAATATATGGCCTTCAGTAAGAGAAGCGGACAAAAGAAGATTAGAACTTTACACATCAGAATAAAAAGGTACAGTAATTTAAATATCTTGGTTGTGGAGTAACAAACGCTGGAAAATGTGACACAATTATTGGATGGTCTATCGAAATATCAAAAAGTCCTTCCAGAAACTAAAAAAAAGTAATATGAATATAATAATCTTATCAGACGTAAAGTAAAGAATGCTGATTAACGATGCCAAATCTATCTTTCTGCATCGCAGTGAATGCTGGGAGATTTCCTTACAAGGGATCAGAAGTTGTATCCTGAAGTCACATTACACATAAAAGAAGAATAAGATCAGGAAAGTAGTAAGTATTGAACTCACTACTAATGCTTTACTAGATTAGGAACTTAAACGATACCTGATGTTTGGGTTAAAATATGGCGTTTTAAAATATATTCGTCAAAATAGTCATTCATTTTGTTCCTACTCGGGTAGTTTTTTTTTTCCCTCGTATGCAGACATGTTTAGCTTGTGGAACTCTCTTCCAGCTTCTCGCTTTCCAGCCAACACTGATCTTCAAAAATTAGAATGCAATGGCAGTCGTTATTTACTGTCTTCTTGATTCATCTTCCGTTATTGTTCTCGCTAATTAATAGTGTTTTTCTTTTTATTATTCTTTCACTCTCAGTAACCCTCTTGCGTCTTAGTGTCTTTATTGCCTTTATTTTGCTGCGGTTTTTAATGAAATACTCACTTTTTTTAATCGTATCACCCCAAGCAAGGCGGTAACGCCACTGATATGCAGGGGGTTACATAAAAGTAAAACGATTAGATAGGAGAAAGTGAAGAGAAAGACGAACCAGTTAGAAAGGAGCAAGAGAAGGATGGGAATACAGGTGTGATCACAGTTGCAAAGGTGGAAAGAAAGGAAAGGATATATAGGGTAGTGTAGAATGAACTAGAATCAAGTGCTTAAAAGATGAATATTGACATTGCATTTAAATTCTTGGAGGTTGTAGCCGTCAGGAAAGCAAGAATATGGAAGCGAGGTCCACAGGCGGGAAGAAAAGAAGCTGCAGGAGTAGAATTGTCGTCTGCATTTGGTTGATCTAACTGTGAATGGGTGAGATCCAGTTGCCAGTCTTGTTGCACGAGCAAACACTTGTTGCAGGGGCACCAGTGACTTAAGTTCTTTGGAGTAGAAGCCATGAAAGTATTTATAGAACAGACAGAGGGAAGCCACATCCTGTCGGTTGAGAAGTGGCTGGAGTCGAACCGCCAAGTCGGTACCTATCACATTACTGATTCTCCTTTGGAGCCTGTCAAGAACACTGAGATCATGTAACTCGTGTGACAGTTTCATTCCTGGAATGGACTTGTGAAAAGTATATATAAATATATGTCCAGTGTCACAAATAATCCACTTTGAAGATGACAACAGCAAATAGTGGTGAGGTAAATAAATCTTTTTTTCTATAAGGCCATTTAAGGGAATTAAATTATGAAGATTCAATGCATCATCTTTGAGGAAATGTATCTATTTCTCAAATCCTCCATAAGGAAGGATTTGCAATGTAATCGGTCCTGATATGGCATCTCGACTGCGCTCACTTTCTCACCGACATGACGTGGCTTCCCTCTGTCTTTTCTACAAGTATTTCCATGGCAATTGATCTGACGAGATTTTATTTTTTAACCTGTTGCCCCGACCACATGCATTTATGCGTGCTATTAGATTGGAATCTAGGTGCCATCCTCTTACAATCCTCTTGAAATAGTTAAATGTAACCACCTCTTCTACTCTAACAGTTTCTTTTCTCGCACTTCACGCCCGTGGAACTCATTACCCTTTACTTGCTTTTCTGATACCTAAACCTCCAAAAGTTTACATGCAACGTCAATTGTCATCTTCTTTCTTCCTGAATTTTATCCATCTTTTATCCTTTCATGAAAACCCCCTGTACCGTTTCTCCTCCACCTCTTTCTCCTTCTCTCTATCTGTAACCTCTGTCCACCAGTGGTGGCCTGCCTTGCTTGGAGTGAAATAATAATAATAATAATAATAATAATAAGAAGAAGAAGAAGAAGAAGAAGAAGAAGAATCTGTCACACCGTTTTCTTTGTTATAATTTGTTTTTCTACTCTCTCTTGCAAATATTATTCGATCTGAGCCCATTATGGTTCACACTCTGTCCATGTTTGTATCCCTCTCTCTTTCACTCTCGTTCTCTCTCTCTCTCTCTCTCTCTCTCTCTCTCTCTCTCTCTCTCTCTCTTTTGTGTGTTTTGGATTTACTTGAACTACCTGTGCCACTGAAAAGGACTCGGTTTATTCATAGCATGGTCGCACTAAAATGAAATTTTGATAAAGCTGACATTTCACATGTACATGCAACAATCTTAACGCAAAAGCTGATATTAGCCAGCTACTCCAGATTCCTTTAACTAATTTTTCCGCAACTGTACAACATGAGTATGAATAACTTCCTCTACTGCTCGACAATGAATAACTCATCTCGCGAGACACTGCAATCCTTACCGAGAATTAAATTGTCACACTTAGTACGTCATTTTTAGATGTCTTGAACGTTTTGAAATAACTATTTCGTCAATACTATTTGTGATATCAAAGGTTGCATATCTATACCCATCCCTTGAGTCATTATTCGAGCATGTTGATTCATTCAGCCTGCAGTACATGTGCAAATTTTACGTGTGCGTGTACGTGTTTATCCGATGTATTTTACAGTCATTGAATTGAAAAAAAAAGTTGCTATAGCGACTTTTGCAGCGAAAGAGAAATGACAAGGTTACGTTTCCTAGCTTGAAATGAATGCAAAGTAATTATCCATATAGCTAATTAAGATTGCAAACCTTCCCATGCATCGGAGCGAATTTCAAATGCGTACGTACCTGCACGTGTCACCAAGGGCGGCATTCCTAAATACGAAATTAACCAACTAGTTTCACAGAGTTGAGTAAGCAGTCGCCGACCTTCCTGTATCGAGCAAGCAATCCAAGTAACGAGAACAATAGCCGCTAATTATTTATATACCGTCATTTGATATCCCGAGAGAATCTTGACCGAAGAACTGTCATCCCCTTTCTGCTTTGCTCGAGCCCGGAAAAACAAACCAATGACTTAAATAATCTCGATATCAACTTAAGTTTGCATGAGTGAACACTGCGTAAGCGTGCGTTGTCTTTCTTCCTATTTTTATTTTTCAATTTTATTCTACTTTTTAATTAGATGCAATGAAGTGTCCCTTTTTTCTTTTTCTTTTATTTATTTATTTATTTATTTATTTTCAAAATTGTCCCGGGAGGAAGCTGAAAACGGAGGCATTGGAAAGTAAAAAAAAAAAAATGATTACGCTTTTAGAGTATTTTGATTGGAACTTTAAAATTCACATTAACCTAATCTAATTCTTTTATAGACGAAAGAACGATAAAAAAAAAAAAAACTATGCAAGAATAAAAGATGTCAGAACAAAGTCGTATAAACACACCACTCGCGACTTGATTGGATCATTCATGAATTTACCGATTAAATTTAAAAATTTAAATTAGCCCTCCTTTCCAATACATTGTCCATTTCTGGACGTGGATTTCTTGGTTTGCATTCGGCTGGTCAATCACCAACGAGTGCGTAGCTAAGGTGAACAGCCCCTTTCTATATTTTCGTTCTTCTGCAAAACCCGAAAGACACACAGCACAATTACAGGCATTTCTACGAAATTTGATATTATATTTGCTTCATTTCAATATATATATATTTTTCTAAACATATACTGTTAAATATATGAGTAAGATAATATGGTTCTGTTATTATTTCGAGCTCTCACGCGGTGTGACGTCATAGAACCGCATTACAAATTTGCGAACTGCCTTTGCTATTTTTAGTAACTGTTGCCGTTGCTTAGCGGAGTTTTATGTCAACACAAGATAAAATCGTCGCAGATGGTGGATGTTTTTGTGTTAACGACTTTGTAACCTCTCTGAAGATGGCTCATATGAGCCGAAAGCTTAGAACCATCTTAATAAAAAATTATCCAAATGTTAGAGAATTTTTGTCTTTATTTTCAACTGAAATTAAAGCCAAAATACGATGCTCATGATTAAACAAAATAGACATTCATTGTCTCATATTTAACAGTATATGTTTAGAAAATTATTTGCTGCCTCGGTACACTAAGTATATATATATATATATATATATATATATCTTTTCACTCTTTTTTTATTTATTTTTTTCAATTGGAGTAGATAGACTAAACTATCGCCCGGTTCACAGTCCACCCACGTCTATTGAACAGGTGAAGAGGCTCATCCCTTGTTTCCTGTTTAAGATGTGGTTTCCGGTTTTCTCTTTTCCAATCTTTTCACTCTTTTTTTATTTATTTTTTTCAATTGGAGTAGATAGACTAAACTATCGCCCGGTTCACACTCCACCCTCATCTATTGAACAGGTGAAGAAGCTCATCCCTTGTTTCCTGTTTAGGATGTGGTTTCCGGTTTTCTCTTTTCCAATCTTTTCACTCTTTTTTTATTTATTTTTTTCAATTGGAGTAGATAGACTAAACTATCGCCCGGTTCACACTCCACCCACGTCTATTGAACAGGTGAAGAGGCTCATCCCTTGTTTCCTGTTTAGGATGTGGTTTCCGGTTTTCTCTTTTCCAATCTTTTCACTCTTTTTTTATTTATTTTTTTCAATTGGAGTAGATAGACTAAACTATCGCCCGGTTCACACTCCACCCACGTCTATTGAACAGGTGAAGAGGCTCATCCCTTGTTTCCTGTTTAGGATGTGGTTTCCGGTTTTCTCTTTTCCAATCTTTTCACTCTCACGTAGCCCCCTGCGCATCAGTGGTGTTTTCGCCTTGCTTGGGGTGATATGATTAAAAATATATATATATATATATATATATATATATATATATGATTAATACAAATATAATATATGAAATATAAAATCTATCATGAAGTTGATTGATGTTATATTAAGTACCTATACTCCAGAAGTCTGCAGACGAACCATTCATTTTTGCGCACGTGTGTGTGTGTGTGTGTGTGTGTGTGTGTGTGTGTGTGTGTGTGTGTGTGTGTGTGTGTACGTGTGTGTGTGAGTGTGTCTGTATATGTGAGTGAGTTCGCGCGTGCACGTGCCTGAGTGGGTGCATTTTTGCACGCCTGCACATGTGCGTATGTGCTGGATGTTGTGGTTAATTCTTCTTTTAATAATTTCCTTGTCTTCTTATACTCTTTCATTATATATATATATATATATATATATATATACGCCTCACCTGTGACAGCCAAAACATTATATATTTTCTCTTCTGTTCAATATGTCCAAATAGTGGATATATTGTTGAATCTGGAAATAGCTTTAGATTCCGTTTCAATAATCATAAACTTAGCATACGCCAGAACAACCAATATTCCCCCATAGCCCAACACTTCAATCAACCAGGACACACATTAGAAAACTGCAAATGTTTACTAATAGACCCCGATTTTAGTTCTACACACTCATGCAGAAAGAAAGAAAAATACTGGATTTTAAAATTAAATAAACACAGGCTAGGGTTAAATAGGGACTTAGGTGTTTTGAATCATTATAAATATTTCAATAGTTAAACTTTTTAATTACAATTAAAAAAACTTTTCTCTAAAACAAAATTTATAAGTATAATTAAAGATAAGTTAACGTTTACAAATATTTAAAATAATCTGTCGCTTTCTGCGTCACGTGATGTAAACAATCTCTCGGACGAACGCTCTCGCAAAAACGTTTCGAATTTAAATTTAAAAATCATTTGTTTCTGATGAAAGGCCGAGGACGGTCTGAAATATCAAATATAATAATAAAAATAAATAAATACTGTCAGAAAAATACATTTTTAAACTTACAACTTTTTAGTAGTTTTTCCTATATATATATATATATATATATATTAACTACAATATACTTTAGTATACCAAACTTATCTAATTCTAAACAATCCATCCCGTTTAACTCATGGGGTAGTACAAAACAAATTTAAAAAGAAGTTAAAAATCCAACCTTCTGTTAAAAAAATTTGTGTACCAGTTTAAATAATGTAGGGTCCCATGATGTATCTTACGCAGAAAAGGTTTAAAAAGATGTCATGCCTTGATATCCGTCTACTCTTTTTCCTTTCGCGATCCAAATCTTCAATTTCATAGCACAACCTAATTCTCATTTTTGATTGAATAATATTGACACACCTACAAGCATATTCTCCAAGTATCACTACATAATTTTCTAAATAAATATCAATTCATTTTATATTTCCAAAATAAATCACTTTCATTATTTAATTTAAAATATCGCCTGAAGAAGAACAGTATTTTTCTGAACGTGATAAATTTTGCTTTTGTGTAGTTATATAATGCTTTATAAACGACTGCAATAACAAAATTACAATATATATATGTATATATGTATATTTATATATATATATATATATGTGTGTGTGTGTGTGTGTACGTTGTTTAATAAGTGAATTTTGGACATATATTCTCTGTGTTTTTTTCATTGATAATTCATTTTGAAATATTTTTTGAGTTGGGTTAACAAAATTGTGTTTATGGCTATCATTGTGCTTCTTTGACAGTTTTCGAGTGTTTCACCATCAGGTATAGATTGGTGAAAATTGAAGGTTTTCTTTCTCGAATTGGTAATACAATCAATACATTGTCGCATGGTTGGAAGAGCAAAATAACCCTTCCAAAAGCTAGGTAAAGTATTAACAAAAGAAACTATTCCTTAGAAACGAAGAAAATAGTGCTGAACTGCTATGTAATATCAATCCTTCTTTATGACATTAGATACTTGACAATCTCCTAACTTGAAAAAGAGATTACTATGGCCCAGTGGATATAGGCGTTGGTTAGTTCCTGACTTGACTCTTAGAGTTGTGAGTTCAATACCAGTCTACAGCAGTGAACAAGTAACTTGCAGGGTTAGAGGGAGATAACTCATGACTTTCAATCGAGGCTTTACGCAAGGAATGAGGATAATATACCCCAGTGATTGTAATAAAGGGTTCGGTTAGAAATTTCTAGCATCTGAAGAAAGCCGAAGCGTACAACGGCCGAAACGTCGTACAAATGGCAACAAAGATTTGGACAATAGTCCGAATAATGTAAATACTGTAAATACTACATAATCGCAGAAATATAGACAAATATTGAAAAAGAGACTTGAGACAAACAGAAATGTGGTTCTGAAAGTTGAAAATATTAGGGCACGTAATGAGGAAAGGGGTACTGGAGAATATGACTTTTTACTTGACATGGTGAAGGCAAAGAGGGCAGAGGAAAGAAGCGTGTAAACTACATAACGAGCTCGTTTAAATAGATACCAGAGTAGGCATTAGAAGGGATAAGCAAACGCTAAACATTGCTTAGAGGATACAAAGGATAATTCTTTACGACAAAATTTGCAACAATTTTTAGATTAATAAACAAATGGATAGGAAGAGGTGGACCATTTTATTGGCCTCCACGTTCGCCAGATCTGACTCAATTAGATTAGCTTTATATGGACAGATGAAAACAATTGTGTATGCAACCAGACCTAATTTATCAGAAGATTTGAGAGCTAAAATAACTAATGTAATTTTAGGCATTACTGTAAATCAGTTGGCAAAGGTTTTCGGCGAACTGCAAAATCGAATTACCCTTTGTATTGCTAATGATGGAGGACTTGTGGAAACTTAAATAAAATTTCAATAAAAACTTAAAAATATAGATTTACTTCTTTCTAATCTTTTTACAAATTATTTCTATCGCAAATACAAATAAAGTTATAAATTTTTAAAGTACACACGAATTTTATGAACATCCGGTATCTTATTTACATTGTTCGAATTGCTATATTCATATTCACGAAGTTTCGACCGTTGCACGCTCCGGTTTTCTTCGGGTGTTTGGAATAAGAATTGTTGTAAAAATTCTATGTTCAGCAATGTTTTTTTCGGGAAAATATTGTCCATAATATATCTTATTCATATAAGGAATTAAAAGCTTTTCTAATTAAATGAATGCTCGTTCTACTGCATTTTCTATTTAAAAATTCATGGCAGGTTTTCTGTAACTATTGGTCCTGCTTGACAAACAAATTGATGATTTCAAATACTCCAAGCAATTGTCTTATAAACTTAAAGTTTTACAAAATAAATATGACGAGATGGTGGGACAAGTTATTCTAAAAACCAAACAGTTCTAAAATAATTTTCTTCATTTGTGAATAAGTTCTGAAAATTTAATTAAAATCCAAAAATTATCTAATTTTTGCAAGAATTTTCAAATCAATGTTTTTTCCCACAGAAAAAACGGTCAATTGTCCTATATTAATTTATGGTCCTCGTTGACGCAAGTAAAATAAGATTTTGAAAGTTCTAAATAGGATTTTAAAATATAATTTAATAATCAAAAAAATCTTTTGCTCTTTCCTTTTGATAAAAATATAAAGATTTTTCGAATAAAACTTTATTTCTTTCTTTTATTTTTTTTTTATTATGGATGCTCATATTTTAGGGAATCTTTGGAGGTATCTGTATATCAAGGGTGCAACAGAAATGCCAGCCACATATTCCTTCGAGAAATATTTCCTACAAAATGGTGAAACGTTAGTGGCAATGGTGTCTCTATCTAGCTAAATTCTTACCGTTATGCGGGATGTATTTCTAGAAGGTATATTTGAGTAGTATTTATATAGTACCCTTTACATGTGTGTGTGTGTGTGTGTGTGAGCTAAATATCACAAATTGTGTGTTGGTGGTAATAAAATAGTGCTTGATGTATAATAACAGATATTTAATTTATATTAATAATAAACATTTTTCCTCACCGGTAGCACAACTCTAAATTTCATACACAGTAACCGCTACTTAATTTAAATTTTGATGTTTATTTTTTTCCCTCTATCTAACTGTGAGTATCAGATTCTCCAAGCTCTCCTTCCTCATGTCCCAGAAACTTCAGGTGTCTTTTCCTGCTGCCAAGTATAAGTTTCATTTTCGTTTCCAATCTCTCCAAAACCTCACATGTTCAGTCCATGGTATCCTCGGCAGCCTTCTGTAGAACCACATTTCCGTTGTTTGAAGTCTTTCCTTCTAATCTTTGACGAGATTTTCGGGCATTTGCTGACATATTGAAGGCCAAACATCACTTAACAATCCAGGACTCTTTTTTCCTGTTTCTCAAAACTCTGCTTAGCTTCTGGAATGTATATCACCCTGATAGTGGGGCAGTTCATTTATTTCCGGTGTGGAGTTAATAAAACAACGCCATAGGTCTGTATGCATGTATGTATATGGGGTAGAATGTTATTTAACGGAATATGATGATGGGTGCTATTTTCTTCCGATAATTAATTGGCCAGGTAACTGAACCGTGCGTTGTGGTGCAATGATGTGCGTTGTGGTGCAGTGGATATCGGCTCGGAACGAGAAATTGGAGAACCGAGTTCAAATTCTAGTTGAATTCATTGCATTCATTTATGCGCAAATACATTTGGGAAAGGTATTAATCCTTCTTTTCCTTTCAGTTATTGGTTAAATAACAGGACAGATTGGGTTCTATAGGCTTGGCTGGCAACCAGTCTACCGCAGAATGCAATGGCAACCTACTGCGGGATAATCTTCTGCCCAGTCAGTCATGTCTCTTTCGAGACATGATCGCCCAAGCGTGTTTCACGTATGGCACTTAACTGACTGAACTGAACCGATGATCAGAAAAATGTTATAAGTGCGAGTTTGCATGTGTGCATGTACACGACGGTGCTGAAAAGTCATCGACTCAACATCTAACGAACATAGGTTTTTATAAGGAATGGCCTCTTGGTGCGGTTCAGAACTTTTCACCAAACTCTTGTACAAACATTCTTCAGACGAAATTATTTCTCTTGACTTTTATCACTGCCTATTTTTTTTTTCTGATTTTTTTCTGATTTTTTTCTGTTACTCTTCACTCATTCCATTGTATAATGCTTAATTTTGGCGGTACATTCGTCGTTTATATTTTTTCTTTTTTCTCTTTTTGTTCACTGTAAAGTAAATTACTTTCTCACCTGGCACCTGTGTAAACGTGGTACTCAAGGCCCGCCCGCAGGGGCTTTCAGTTTGCTTGTACACTGACACGAGGGTGAGGGGTAAAATGTACAGTGAGGGATTGACAAGGGTGATATTTTGGCTATACATGTGTGCCTTGGTGCTTTTCAGAGAGATTACGTCTATCATTCTTGCACCTATGGAGCTGTCATCATCTATCTCCCAAAAGATTGACGTATTTACAGTTAAATATAGAGTAAATGGTTGATAAAACCTTACCCGAAATACCCGAGTCTGAATCAGAGAAATAAAGTCATTACTTTTTGCTGAGAAATTATATCTATCTATCTATCTATCTATCTATCTATCTATCTATCTATCTATCTATCTCGAGATGGTTTATATCTATCTATCTATCTATCTATCTATCTATCTATCTATCTATCTATCTATCTATCTATCTATCTCCGTCCATTATCTATCTATCTATCTATCTATCTATCTATCTATCTATCTATCTATCTATCTATCTATCTATGTAGATGTGTGTGTTTGTAAAAAAATCGATATAAACAAAAATATTTTGTAAAAAGACAATATGAATCAAGTCAAAAGAGAAACAAAAGGAAAAGTCTTAACCGACGCGTTTGGTCCTCTGATAAATTTATTCAATGCAAATGCAAGAATATATATCTGATAAAAATATAGTTTTAAGCTATGTTATATTTATGGGTAAAAGTGCTATTTATACAGGACTAGAACGTATGTAAATATAAAAGTGGAAATTGAAGTATAAAGCAGTGGCAACTATCTGTTTTATGCTTAAACGTAATTGTCTCGCCTGACGATTGCTTATAAGCATAAAACAGAGTGTCGACTTTGAGTGTTTCACTTTTTTCGACTAGCTGTTGTGTCACGATCTTATCCCAAATGTATATATACAGTAGCGGCCATAATATAAGGAACAGAAACAACAAAGACATAAATACGTGTATTACTTAAAAAATAATGCATGATTAGCAATGAATTTTTTACCGAATAAAGATTAGAGTATAATGCATAAATATTATACAAAGTTACAAAAATTTACGTAATAGTTTATTTTTTTAAATAAAGATTAAATGAAACAAAAGAAATAAGCTACTGAACAAAAGTTAAGGAACGATGTTAATAATTTGCATAAAATTTTAATTTACATTGTTAAAAAACTCGATGAAGCTTTTTAACAAGAAGTAAAAGTTTTTATCATTAGGACTTTACTTTTAACCAATATGACAAATTCTACACGCAAAACGCTCTTTTGAAGAACAAAAACTCTTTATCGCGAACTATCAAGAAAAAAGTCAATTTCTAAGGTATGCGGACGATACAGTGCTGATTGCGGACACGGAAAGGAAACTACAAGACCTCATACAGAAAGTAGCAGTGGAGAGTGACAAGAAGAGACTACAAATAAACTAAGAAAACTGAGTGCATGGTCATCAACAAAAGATACAACCCAAAATGCCAAATACAGGTGGAGGATAACAGAATCAAGCAAGTACAAAAATTTAAGTACCTAGGAAGTGTTCTAACAGAAGATGGAAAGTGCGACACGGAGATCCGAAGGCGAATTGGCATGGCAAAGGACGCGTTCCAGAAGATGAATAAAATACTAACACGCAGGAAAATCTCAATAGAAATGAAGAAAAGAGTGCTAGACTGCTACGTGATGTCACTTCTTCAATACGGCAGTGAATGCTGGACAATATCATCAAAAATGAGGACAAAACTGGAAGCGGCCGAAATGTGGTTCGACAGAAGGATGCTACGGTTATCGTGGACTGAGCATACAAGCAACGAGGAGGTGTTGGAAAGAATGGCAACAAAAAGGAAATTGATGCTGAGCATCAAAAAGAGACAACTTAAGTTCCTGGGACATGCAATGAGGAAGGAGAGCCTGGAGAACCTGATACTGACTGGTCAGATAGAAGGAAGGGGAGACAGAGGAAGGCAACGGATAACATATTTGCAGGTCCGATCAGGTGGATGACGGAACGGGGGTTGCCAGGAGCAACAGGCTCAAACATACTAAGAGCCACAAGGGATAGGGAGACGTGGAGAACCAAGATCGCCTACGTCCTGAAGGGACAGGGCACATAGAAGAAGAAGAAGAAGAAGAAGAAGAAGAAGAAGAAGAAGAATTTTGTCATTTAGACGATTGATGTTTCTTCAACATCCCGAATCCAGAGTTTTGTAGACAGACTTACTTTTTCATTCATACTTCAAGAGATATCAGTAATTTACTACTGATGTTTTTCGTTTTTGCTTTTTTTATGCATTTCCTGTTAGTCTACAGTTTTTTTTAGTGTTGTTTGTATGTGTGTGTCTGCATGTGGTTATATATATACATTTATATATACAATGCGTGTGTGAGTGCGTGCGAACGTGTGTGCACCATAAATACATATTGATAAAACACACTGTTTCAAAAACGTACTGAGTCTATTTTTCAGATGTTCACTTAGTGACTTAGCATTGCATGATTGAATACCTTAACGTGAATTCGAATACCAAGTACTAGTCAACTTGCTGCTGACCTTGAACGGGATCTACACTCTGTGGTGAATTGGGGCAAGAAGTGGCTTGCCAATTTCAATGCGTCTAAGACCAACGTGCTGTCTGTCAACCATCACAGGCAACCTCTCCTGCCTCCCATAAGCATGGACCAAGCGATCCTCCCTGAGTGCAAAACACTGCGCCTCCTCGGCCTTACCCTCTTCTGATCTCAAATGGAACCGCTACATCGAATCCAGAGCTAAATCCACTGCTAAGAAGGTTGGGTCACTGTGTTGATCCTGGATGTTTTTTCCGCCTGAATTCATCCTGTATATATACAAGTCGACCGTGCATGGAGTACTGCTGCCATTTATGGTCAGGCGCCCCTGCTGTTCTCCTCAGTGTTCTCAACAGGCTCCAAAGGAGAGTCTGTAATGTGATATGTACTGATCTGGCGGCTCGATTGCAGCAACTTCCCCACCGTCGAAATGTGGCCTCCCTTTGTCTGTTCTATAAATACTTTCATGGCTTCTGCTCAGACGATCACAAGTCGCTGGTGCCTCCTCAACAGGCGTTTACTCGTGAAACCAGACTGGCAACTGGGTCCCACCCATTCACAGTTAGGTTAGCCAAATGCAGACGACAATTCTACTCCTGCAGCTTCTTTTCTCGCACTTCACGCTTGTGGAACTCGCTCCCTTATTCTTGCTTTCCTGACGGCTACAACCTCCAGAAATTTAAATGCAATGTCAACACTCATCTACTAACCACTCGACTCTAGCCCTTCCACCACCCCGGATATCCTTCCCTTTCTCCCCACCATTGAAACTGTCAACACATCTGCCTTCTCGTCTTTCTATTGCTCCTTTCTAATTGGCATGTACTCCTCTTCTCTCTCTTCTAATTAATCTTCTTTCAGTTATGTAACCCCCCGCACATCAGTGGCATCTCCGCCTTGCTCGAGGTGAAATGATTAAAAAAAACTTGGAATATGTGTGAATGATTAGTTACTGTTAAAGCATTTGTAATTGTGAGTTAAATCGAGCAGTGTGTACTTGGACTCAGTGTAAACGGGCGAGCAATAGCTGAGCTATACTAAAAATAAGAACTAGAGGAGATATCCCTAGAATTGGTCAGCAGAGCGAGAATAGTCTATGTCTGTAGATTAAACCAAGGGTTCAGTTCAAATTCTTTGCAGGCTATCCAGCTTGATATACAGTCGTTGAAGACCGAATAGTACAATGACTGAAACTTTGTGATAACAAAAACAAGTATGAGGACAACAGTCCGAATATAACTAGAATATAAATAAAGTATTCTTACAGAGGACAGAAAGTCTGACATTGAGATCCGAAGGTGCATTAGTATGACCAAGGACGCATTTCAAAGGCAATAGCAGAGTATTGAGAGACAGGAAAATTTCGTTGAAAACAAAGAAGGAAAGACTTGAAGCAACTGAAATGTGGTTCTGCAGAAGGATGCTGAGTATTCCATGGACCGAACATGTGAGCCACGTCGAGGTTTTGCGGAGGAGGGAAACGAAAAGGAGACTTCTACTTAGCATCAGGAAAAGACTACCGAAGTTATAGAAGAATATTGATTTTTATTTTCCATTGTCACACAAAATTAAATTTATTTTTAACCCTACGGAATAATAACTTAGTGGATTAACGTGTTGTTTCGTGAATTTGGTGACATAAGTAATAGTGAGATTAATCGAGCAGTAGATATTTGAACTCAGTGTAAATGGGTGAGCAATAACTGAGTAAAATGGGCGTGCAATAACTGAGTAAAATGGGTGAGCAATAACTGAGTAAAATGGGTGAGCAATAACTGAGTAAAATGGGTGAGCAATAACTGAGTAAAACTAAAAATAAGAAACAGAGGTGGATATCCTTAGAACTGGTCAGCGGAACGAGAATAGTTTACGCCTGTAGATTAAATCAAGGGCTCAGTTCAGAATTCTCTGTAGGTCTCCCGAATTGATATAAACCTATTGGAGGCCGAAGGGTACAACGAACGTAACATGATAACAACAACAAAGATGAGGATAATAGTCAGAATATGAATAGTGAATAGTGTAAATATTGAAATGAACAGTTCAGAATTTTCTGTATGTTATGCAGATCGATATACACCTCAGGAAGGCCGGAGGATTCAACGTTGTGACAGCAATAACAAAAATGAGGACAATAGTCTGAATATAAATGGTGCAAATAATAAAATGTGCAGTTCAGAATTCCGTGTATGTTATGCAGATCGATATACACAGAAGGAAGGCCGGAGCGTACAACGACCAAATCGTTGTGATGACAACAACAAAGATGTAGACAATAGTCCGAATATAAATAAATTTGATGAAAAAATTGTTCACTTTCACGTGTTTATGATGTTTTTGTTTGTTTGTTTGTTTTTCATGTAGTGAGATGGTAAATGTATTATTGGTGTCTGTCAAAACATCAAGAACAGGAATTTTATTGTTATTATTAAATCCATATGCTAATTTTGGAACGGACTTTTTCGGTTTTTTTTCTTTTTTGTAGTTCATGTATTTCATCTATGTTTTTTTTTTTAACTGAGATGAGAAAATAATCTACATATCTTACGTAGATGGAGGCTTTTGTAGTGGTATTAAATATGTTATTTTCAAAGTTAGTCATCTAGAATTTACTAAACGTTGGTCCAAGAACTGAACTCATGGAAACGTTATCACGTAGTGCGTAGATATTATTTTAATGGTCATAGATGGGAACCTCGGTGGTCCAAGTCATATGTAATTTCCGTAATGTGTTTAATTTTTAGTGGAAAGAGAGATGGATTCTTGTAAATATTCTTTATAATTATATCAATGTTTCTTTCATTGGAACATCGGTAAATTTAATTAAAAACATTAAACAGACTCTAAGTAATAATGGATTTCTTAATGGAATTGTTAATGTACAAATTAAATGAGTTATCAGAAATATTAACATAAATTAAAAGAACATAATACTTCCTCAAATAATCCTAAACATAATAACCTACGATAAATCAGTCGAATGCATTCTAGCTACAAGCAAGATGAAAGAATTCCTTAAGCACTAATATGTGTGTGTGTGTGTGTGTGTGTGTGTGTGTGTGTGTGTGTGTGTGTGTGTGTGTGTGTGTGTGTGCTAACGATTATAACATTATACCTCGAATGACCCCAACGGTATTCTAAAGAACACTGTTAGAACTATATCAGAACTCTCCAGGAACTCTATCGGCACTAACTAGCCCTCTCAACCGCCGGATCTGACAATTTGCATTGTCAATTTTTCTCAGCCCAATCCCCGTCTGTAAACAGAGCCCCAGCTGAGTGGTAATCTGCCCGAAGACAGAGAACTTAACAACTGCGAGCTAGAGAGCACTCTCGGAAAATCTGGATATCTATAAGTCTCCCCACAGAGACGGAATGTGACACATGATCAGATTTAACACGGGGAACCTGAGCAGGTACAATCGCGACAAGAGCTTGACTGAGAATTTTGAGTTCTCGCAGAACACTGAGTATTTACCCAATGCCTCCCCACTGAGACGGGATGTGATACAATGTCGGGTTTTACGTAGGAAGCACAGAGACTCGAGTCAAGAGTCAAAAGTTTCAGCATACGCGGGATAGGGCACTAAGCATGTCTAATCTTTTCAGCCAAATCCCCGCCAAGAACATAGAGAGACGGAGTGCTGAGTCTTATTCTGTAGACTGAGCCCCGACAGAGAACATGACAAGTGCGAGTTTGACCGGAACTCTGGGTATTTACCCATATCTTCCCCACTGAGGCGTGACGCGGTATATGGTCAGTTTTTAACGTGTTAATATGCATGCACGTACGCTCAAGATACAAATTCTCCTGACCGCGAATAAATGGTGTCGGATTTTTGTCTAATTTTACCCAGAATTGACTCTGCCAATAGTCATAGCCCATCTGAGTTTCCGCTCGAAGGCAGAGAGATCGACAAGCTAAGGTTTGAGCGGAACTCGGAGTATTTACCCAGTGACTCCTCACTAATAAGGCATGTATCACAATGTCGGGCTTTACATGGGGAACACGTACGCGGACACTCAGGCGAGGACACTCGGGCGAGGACACTTGGACGAGGACACTCGGGCCAAGTTTCAAAATTTGCCGAGCTTTCTCATACGTGAGATAAGACACTTAGCTTGCCTATCATTCTCAGTCGAGTCACAGTTTGCTGAGTCTTGATTAATTTGAACTCTGCCTGAACACAGAAAGCTTGTCTGACAGTTACGTTTTCCAAAGAAACTATGAGTAATTAGCACATGCATCCCAATTAAGAAAACATGTGACACAAGGTCAAGGAGAACGCGAGAGCGAACACTTGAGATAAGGTATCAAAATATTTCCAGCCGGCGCATACACGGGATCGGACACTATGCCTGTCTATTCGGCTCAGCCGAGACTACTCTACTGCTAAGAAGGTTGGGTCACTATGTCGATCCAGGATATTTTTTCAGCCTGAATCCATCCTGAATATATACAAGTCAACCATCCGACCGTGCATGGAGTACTGATGCCATTTATGGTCAGGCGCCCCTGCCGTTCTCCTCAGTGTTCTCAACAGGCTCCAAAGGAGAGTCTGTAATGTGATAGGTACTGATCTGGCGACTCGACTGCAGCAACTTCCCCACCGTCGAAATGTGGCCTCCCTTTGTCTGTTCTATAAATACTGTCATGGCTTCTCCTCAGACGAACCACTGATGCCTCCTCAACAGGTGTTTACTCGTGAAACCAGACTGGCAACTGGGTCTCACCCATTCACAGTCAGGTTAGCCAAATGCAGACGACAATTCTACTCCTACAGCTTCTTCACTCGCATTTCCCGCCTGTGGAACGCACTCCCATACTCTTGCTTTCCTGACGGATACAACCTCCAAAAATTTAAATGCAATGTCAATACTCATCTCTTAACCACTGGACTCTAGCTCTCTTCCACCCCCATATAACCTTCCCTTTCTCTCCACCTATGTATCTGTCATCGCTCCTGCTTTCTCAGCTTTCTATTGCTCCTTTCTAACTAATTTGTACTCCTCAATCTTTTCTAATTAATCTTTTTACAGTTATGTAGCCTCCCGCTCATCAGTGGCATTTCTGCTTCTGCTTCGGGGTGAAATGATTAAAAAAAAAAAAACTATGTCCTTAGATAGAACGAACTCTGCCCGTAGCGAGAGAGGTTGTCTTTTTTAGCTGAGTCCCACTCCGTAGACCGACTGAGCCGTTCTCTACTTGAAGATAGAGAGCTTGACCGATATTTTCGTGTTCAGCTGAAACACAGTGTATTTTCCTAATGCCACCTCACTCAGACAGGATGTGACACAAGGGTGGGCTGTACGTGAGTGACTCAAGCGCGGAAACTCGGGACAATGGTCAAAATTTTTCCAGCCCACGCGTACATTGGAAAAGGACACTAAGTACATTTATTCTTCTCTGCTATCCGTAGACAGAGCCTCGACTGAATCGAACTCTGCCCGAAGACACTGAGCTCGATTGACACTTTTGTGTTTGAGTGGAACACTGTCTGCGAATTATTTTTGCTTTATTTAAGGCATTTTGCTTAATTCCTACAGCAGAAAGCAATGGAAACTTGCTGCGGGATAATCTTTTGCCTAGTCAGTCATGTCTCTTTCGAGACATGATTGCCCAACACGTGTATCACGTATAGCACATAATTGACTGACTGTATAATTCATTTCTTTTAACTAGGATGCCTTATTTATTCCACAACAATATATATATATATATATATATATATATATATAAATGCAAGCTTATTTCGAAAAACCCTCCGCGTATATACGTGGGAGGAAAAAATAGTTGTAAAAAAAGAAAGAGCTAAGCACATGAACATCAGCCAAAGCGGATTGGACCAAGCCAGTACGTAGCATAAAAAAAAAAAACCGAAACGAGTAATCAATAACAAAAAAGCGCTCAATTCGTAAGCAGAGCAGAATAAGTAAATTAACCTAGTTAATTGGGTTAATTTACTGATTTTTTAAAACTTTAGACGCTCCTGTGTAATTCATCGTTCTTTTCACGTGTTTCGAAATATACCGAGAGAAACCCATTTGCCATCAAGTATAACTCTTGACGACTATATGTTACATTTTTAGAGCCAAACGGATTTTGATTTTCTTTCATATTTTACAATACTGTGTTGTTCAAAATGTTTGTTCAATTTAGAAATATATTCTCTACTTAATAAAGTGATCTTTTTGGCTAACCAATATATATTCACCTTATTTCGTCTGTGTTCTAAATGTAAGGAGAAAGTTCCACATATATTTTTCCAAGAACCGATACTTTGCATAACAGACTCCTGCATGTGTACTTTTCTGAAAGCTTTAATATTGAGCTCCTTAAATCAATATTCACTTATCCTCTTTAACTTATCGACTCTCACCACCACATTCATTCACATCACCCGCCGTTTGATTACCATTTCAATTATGACCCAATTCCTTGAGTAAATAAATAAACAGCTATCTAATGTTCAATGTAAATATAAACTTCAGTAATTCCAGATCTATTACTAAAGATAATGGTAATATGTTAGTTTGGGTGGATAACTAAACAGCTATCTAATTTGCAATGTAAATATCTACTTCAGTAATTCCAGATCTATTACTAAAGATAATGGTAATATGTTAGTTTGGGTGGATAACTAAACAGCTATCTAATTTGCAATGTAAATATCTACTTCAGTAATTCCAGATCTATTACTAAAGATAATGGTAATATGTTAGTTTGGGTGGATAACTAAACAGCTATCTAATTTGCAATGTAAATATCTATTTCAGTAATTCCAGATCTATTACTAAAGATAATGGTAATATGTTAGTTTGGGTGGATAACTAAACAGCTATCTAATTTGCAATGTAAATATCTACTTCAGTAATTCCAGATCTATTACTAAAGATAATGGTAATATGTTAGTTTGGGTGGATAACTAAACAGCTATCTAATTTGCAATGTAAATATCTACTTCAGTAATTCCAGATCTATTACTAAAGATAATGGTAATATGTTAGTTTGGGTGGATAACTAAACAGCTATCTAATTTGCAATGTAAATATCTATTTCAGTAATTCCAGATCTATTACTAAAGATAATGGTAATATGTTAGTTTGGGTGGATAACTAAACAGCTATCTAATTTGCAATGTAAATATCTATTTCAGTAATTCCAGATCTATTACTAAAGATAATGGTAATATGTTAGTTTGGGTGGATAACTATACTGCTATCTAATTTGCAATGTAAATATCTACTTCAGTAATTCCAGATCTATTACTAAAGATAATGGTAATATGTTAGTTTGGGTGGATAACTAAACAGCTATCTAATTTGCAATGTAAATATCTACTTCAGTAATTCCATATCTATTGCTAAAGATAATGGTAATATGTTAGTTTGGGTGAATAACTAAACAGCTATCTAATTTGCAATGTAAATATCTACTTCAGTAATTCCAGATCTATTACTAAAGATAATGGTAATATGTTAGTTTGGGTGGATAACTAAACAGCTATCTAATTTGCAATGTAAATATCCACTTCAGTAATTCCATATCTATTGCTAAAGATAATGGTAATATGTTAGTTTGGGTGAATAACTAAACAGCTATCTAATTTGCAATGTAAATATCTACTTCAGTAATTCCTGATCTATTACTAAAGATAATGGTAATATGTTAGTTTGGGTGGATAACTAAACAGCTATCTAATTTGCAATGTAAATATCTACTTCAGTAATTCCTGATCTATTACTAAAGATAATGGTAATATGTTAGTTTGGGTGGATAACTAAACAGCTATCTAATTTGCAATGTAAATATCTACTTCAGTAATTCCTGATCTATTACTAAAGATAATGGTAATATGTTAGTTTGGGTGGATAACTAAACAGCTATCTAATTTGCAATGTAAATATCTACTTCAGTAATTCCAGATCTATTACTAAAGATAATGGTAATATGTTAGTTTGGGTGGATAACTAAACAGCTATCTAATTTGCAATGTAAATATCTACTTCAGTAATTCCAGATCTATTACTAAAGATAATGGTAATATGTTAGTTTGGGTGGATAACTAAACAGCTATCTAATTTGCAATGTAAATATCTATTTCAGTAATTCCAGATCTATTACTAAAGATAATGGTAATATGTTAGTTTGGGTGGATAACTAAACAGCTATCTAATTTGCAATGTAAATATCTACTTCAGTAATTCCAGATCTATTACTAAAGATAATGGTAATATGTTAGTTTGGGTGGATAACTAAACAGCTATCTAATTTGCAATGTAAATATCTACTTCAGTAATTCCAGATCTATTACTAAAGATAATGGTAATATGTTAGTTTGGGTGGATAACTAAACAGCTATCTAATTTGCAATGTAAATATCTATTTCAGTAATTCCAGATCTATTACTAAAGATAATGGTAATATGTTAGTTTGGGTGGATAACTAAACAGCTATCTAATTTGCAATGTAAATATCTATTTCAGTAATTCCAGATCTATTACTAAAGATA
This sequence comes from Ascarosepion bandense, assembly GCA_037127315.1. NCBI lineage: Eukaryota > Metazoa > Mollusca > Cephalopoda > Sepiida > Sepiidae > Ascarosepion > Ascarosepion bandense. Next base: position 3,220,284 of record JBBBDQ010000872.1, on the reverse strand, counting down.
ATGGTAATATGTTAGTTTGGGTGGATAACTATACTGCTATCTAATTTGCAATGTAAATATCTACTTCAGTAATTCCAGATCTATTACTAAAGATAATGGTAATATGTTAGTTTGGGTGGATAACTAAACAGCTATCTAATTTGCAATGTAAATATCTACTTCAGTAATTCCATATCTATTGCTAAAGATAATGGTAATATGTTAGTTTGGGTGAATAACTAAACAGCTATCTAATTTGCAATGTAAATATCTACTTCAGTAATTCCAGATCTATTACTAAAGATAATGGTAATATGTTAGTTTGGGTGGATAACTAAACAGCTATCTAATTTGCAATGTAAATATCCACTTCAGTAATTCCATATCTATTGCTAAAGATAATGGTAATATGTTAGTTTGGGTGAATAACTAAACAGCTATCTAATTTGCAATGTAAATATCTACTTCAGTAATTCCTGATCTATTACTAAAGATAATGGTAATATGTTAGTTTGGGTGGATAACTAAACAGCTATCTAATTTGCAATGTAAATATCTACTTCAGTAATTCCTGATCTATTACTAAAGATAATGGTAATATGTTAGTTTGGGTGGATAACTAAACAGCTATCTAATTTGCAATGTAAATATCTACTTCAGTAATTCCTGATCTATTACTAAAGATAATGGTAATATGTTAGTTTGGGTGGATAACTAAACAGCTATCTAATTTGCAATGTAAATATCTACTTCAGTAATTCCTGATCTATTACTAAAGATAATGGTAATATGTTAGTTTGGGTGGATAACTAAACAGCTATCTAATTTGCAATGTAAATATCTACTTCAGTAATTCCAGATCTATTACTAAAGATAATGGTAATATGTTAGTTTGGGTGGATAACTAAACAGCTATCTAATTTGCAATGTAAATATCCACTTCAGTAATTCCATATCTATTGCTAAAGATAATGGTAATATGTTAGTTTGGGTGAATAACTAAACAGCTATCTAATTTGCAATGTAAATATCTACTTCAGTAATTCCAGATCTATTACTAAAGATAATGGTAATATGTTAGTTTGGGTGGATAACTAAACAGCTATCTAATTTGCAATGTAAATATCTACTTCAGTAATTCCATATCTATTGCTAAAGATAATGGTAATATGCTAGTATAATTCTATGGCAACAGGAAGTAACTAGCTTTTTCGATCAAGCTTTATCTTTACAAGAGGCAGACTAGTCGAAAAATGTCTTCCATAACTGACTTAAATTCTAGCTTTACAGCTTTGATATTCATTGTTGCTTTCACAAGTCTATGGAATGAAGCTTGTTCTAAAGTCTGCACTATTTTCCACAGATACAACGTCACAGGCCTATCATCACTCTATTATTTTTATAGCAAACTTTCAGATGATCAGTCAATTAATGGCTATACGTGATACACGCTCGAAAGACACATAACTGTCTGAGCAAAATATTTTCCCGCAGTAAGGTGCCATTAATTTCTGCGATAGACTGGCTATCAACAAAAGTGATAGAACCCAATCTATCATGCTATTTAACACATAGCTGAAGAGAGACGAGACGGATTAATAAGGGTATTTGCGAGAATGCAACGAATCTAACTGGAATTCGAACACGGCTCTCCGATTTCTCGTTTTGAAACAAAGAAGAGAGTACTGGATTGCTATGTGATGTCAGTTCTTCAATATGGAAGTGAATGCTGGACGATATCAACTGAAATGTGGTTCTACAAAAGGAAGCTACGAATATCATGGATTGAGTATGTGAGCAATGATGAGGTTTTGGAACAGATGGAAATGAAAAGGAACATAATATTGAGCATCAGGAAGAGACAGCTAAATTTCCCGGGCCATGCAATGAGGAAAGAGGGCTTGGAGAACCTGATACTAAGAGGGAAGAAGAGACAAGGGAAAGTAGCGGATAACATATTTGAAAGACCTAATCAGTTGGATGATGGAACAAGGGTTGCATGGTGTAACAGAAGAAGGCGTTCTAAAAGTCACCAGGGATAGGGAGACGTGGAAAACCATGATCGCCTACGTCCTAAAAGAACAGGGCACATAGAAGAAGAAGAAGAAGAAGAAGATCACCTTATTTCTTCTAACGAAGACATTTACAGCTCGATCACTACCTGCCACTTCAACGGAGTTGATTCACCAATTTTTCCCCGATATTCAAAATATCTGTAGATATTTATACTCAAACAGTTTTTACTGAAGCTTTTGCTACTTTGTGGAGCACTTTACTGAGTGAATGCTTTCCTGAACACTAAAATCTTTATTTTGTCAGGAGTTGATCTTTATCTATCCTCTTCGTTCTCATAACGTTCCCTTCCTACCACGTCCTCTTTCATTCATATCACGTAAATCATTCATCATGATTTAAACGGTAACTGTTACATGTGTCGCCTCGAAGATTGTACCAGGTTAGAATTAATATAAAACATATTTGGCCATTAAATTATTCTCTTTATTGAACTTCGACGTGGCGTAATGATTTGCTATCTTTCCTTGCTAGATCACTTACAACAGAATAGTGAATTCGAGCCTCGCTTCCGGATCTATACTTTCGGTCTTTTTGGTGTCACATATAAGCTACGCTTAGTAAGTCGTCATAAAATTAGTTGGATAAAATACAGTTCATTAAGTGTTTAGACAAATATCGTTTTTGATGGATAGAACAGGATTTTGATTATCTGTGTATACAAGCAAATTCGAAAAGAGAACGACACAAAGGTTGGGAAACTTAAACGAACGCATTTTCGTCCTTAAGACATGATCATAAGTACAATAGTATGAATCATAAAGAGACATTCGAAAATAGAGTTTAACCTAAGGTCTGAGGAAAAACACATGCGAGGCGATGCGTACGCATGCGCCCTCTTTTCACGTGATTTCTTTTTATGAGCAATGCAAGAAATGGCAAAAGGAACAAGCTTGACAAAGAATTGAACGAACACAGGATGTCATCAATAGGGAATAAAAGTCTGGTGAAGAAGAACAACAAGAAGGAATGAAAAATAAACAAAAGAATAAATAAAAATGGAAAGCAAAGAAAGAAAACTGCAAAAGAAAGCATGAAATAAAGAAAAAGAAAGTGAAGGAAATAAAGTTAGAAGGAATTTCAAAAGAAGGATAAATTTAAAGGAAAACATGAAAATGTTCAAAACATTTGGAATACGAAGTTTAGAAAAATGACAAGTTCGAAATCAGAAGGTAGAGATACTTCAAACAAGAAGGAAAAGAAGATATAGAAATCTTTTTTCTTCTTTTATGTGCCCTGTCCTTTCGGGGCGTAGACGATCATGGCTTTCCACATCTCCCTATTCATGGTGGCTCACTTTCTCCTGTAACACCACTCAGTCCTAGTTCAGTTATCCACCTGCTCAGTCCCTTTAAATATGTTATCCGCTGCTTTTCCCTGTCTCTTTTTCAGTCTATCTGGCCTGTTAGTATCAGGTCCTCCAAGCCCCCCCCACCTTCCTCATTGCATGTCCAAAGATCTTTAGCTGTCTCTTAATCAATAGATGATAAAATAAAGGACCACCGAAATTAATAGTTAAGGACACTAAAAGAGACAAGAAAGCTCTACGAACACGAAAAGAAATAAATAAAAATTAATGGAAAAAGTTAAAAGAAAGACTTTTAATAGAAATGGAAAAACACAAAAACGTAGAAACAATGAAAGTTAATAAAAAAAGGGAAAATGAAAAAACTGTGGCAAGAACATTGGCAGAAAGAGAAAAATAAAGAAAACGTAGAAAGAAAATTTATAGAAAAGATAAAAAAATGTCGTTAGAAAAAAAGAAAGGGAAAAAGTGAAAAGATAAAAAAAACGTGAAAAAAAGAAAAGAAAATTAAGAGAAATGGAAGCGTAAAAAGAAAAAAAATGGAAATTAATCAAAAGTAAAAAAAACAAAAAACGTGAAAAGAAAGAAAGAAAATTAATAAAAACGGAAGATTGAAAATAAAGAAAGAAAAATAAAGAAAGAATTGGCAGAAAGGAAAGAAGACAAGAAAAAAAGCAACCAAAAAGGCAGGAATATGAAGTAAATGACAGAAGCATGTACGAATACTAATAATAATATCAAGAAAAAAAAAACAGTCTTTAAGATGCTTTTTATAGGAAACGAGAAAAATAAAAGACCATCTTTTCCAAATAAAGAAACGTGTGTATAAAGAACAGGCGAGCAAAAAAAAAAAAAAAAAAAAAAAAATAGACGTCGAAAGAGAAGACCGAGGAGAGAAGAATAAAAAGACAAGAAAAAAGAGAATAAAAGAAAAGATAAAATGTCACTAAAGGGAAACGAGAAGAGAACGATGAAGAATAGGAACAGCAGACATTGTCGAAGAATCTTGATGGAAATCGTCTTGCTTTAATTTTGCATTGCTCTATTCATATGCCAATCTGTCGGAGGTGGCATTGATGCTAGCCTTTCTTGTAAGGCCGAGCGTACAATGGCCGTTTTTCTGGTGCCACTTCTTGTGTGCATCATAGATCCACAATGGACTTCCCTCTGACCATTGTAGTGACGGCCGGGCTTATCTGGACTATTGTTTCGCTAGGGATACCTACAGGCGGGGCTCGACGCGGCCAGCCACGTGTAAAGCGGGGGCTCAATTTCCTCAGCGCCCTCTGTCGACTGTGCACACAAATATCATAGTGACAATAGAAAAGAGGTGAGTGCATGACGTTGATAATGACGTATGGTAATGATGATTATAATGATAGTAGTAGGGGTGGGGACAGTATTGAAGATTAAGGAAGAAAGAGAATACAGAGTTATGGAGGCAGACTGTTGGCAATAAGGGAAAAAGTAAAAGTCAATGGATTGTGCTTATGGGAAGCGGGGCAAGAGAAAGAGAGAGAGAGTGGGGATCAGAGATTGAATTGAGTAGGTGCTTCAAATAATGACAATGAGAGAAAGACGATTATTGAAGAGCGGGAACGAAGTCTACTATGAAAGAGAACCTGAGCAATAAAGAATTTAAAACAGTATTTGCTAAGTTTAGCTTTGGTTAGCACAAGGACACATAGGAAAAGGATATGATTAAAAATATTGTGTTGCAACATTCTTTCAAGTAAAGTGGGCTTCCTTGCATTAAAAAGGATCAACATGTTTGGATTTTACTTAAAATGCGATCACCAACCGCTGGTCCCAGCAGGTAATACACATATATCTCATGTACAAGACGGAACCAATTTATTAATTTAAGCTTAATTCAGTCTAAAAGGAGGTCAACTTATAAAGGGCTTTACAGGGAATTGGAGTAATTGATAGCCGCTCGAATTGAGATATCGCAGAGCCGAGTTCGAATTCTAGTGGAATTCATTACATTCACTTAAGTGTATACCTTGGGAAAGGTATGAATCTATTATGGGTAAATATCAAGACAGACGGGTTCCTATAGCCTTTTTTTGGCAACCAATGTATCGTAATACGAGTTTGAAACATACTACGTGAAAATCTTTGCAATCCACCCGGTTGTGGAGCCAAAATGTCTCATTAAACTTCTAGAGAGGAAGCTGACTGAACACCCCAAGTAGTCTTCCCTTGACTGTTTAAATTTTCTTCTGTAATTATTTTCCTCTCCAAAATAGGAGTAGAAAGGCTTGTCTATTGTCCGGTTCACACTCCTCTCCGTATTTTTTTAAACAAGAATAGAGGGTTAGGCTTTTACGATTGAGTTTCCGGTTTTTCCCTTTCTTTTTTTTTAACCACATTTTTTTATCTTTTCTATAAATTTTCTTTCTACGTTTTCTTTATTTTTCTCTTTCTGCCAATGTTCTTGCCACAGTTTTTTCATTTTCCCTTTTCATATTAACTTTCATTGTTTCTACGTTTTTGTGTTTTTCCATTTCTACTCCAAATCTATACTTCTAATGTCTCTACCTAAAGTCTTATCTATTTTTCATTATTTATTATATTTATTTTTTCTCCTGTCGATAGTAGATAGGATCGTCCAGTTCACGTTATGGGTAACACCGCAGAGTACCGTAAATTACACCAAAACCACACCATTAACCTAAAAGCTCGAATCAGGTACTTAAATAGCTTAGTCGCATTGAGACATGGATATCAACCATGGCGCTAAACAGGTGAAAAATTGCTACACTATCAGCTGCATACAAGCACCTTTCATAGATTAATGGTGAAAAAATGACTGAATCTGGGACCCAAACAGGTACTACCACCCCGATTCAGAGTGGACTTTGGAACAACAATTAAGAAATGGTTCCACGCTCCTCAAAACCTCCAATCTTCTTATTAGAGGACTTACTGTTGGTAGTAGTTTATCGTCATACACAGACTGATGCGGTTTCTGTTATTCGTTTGTGAATCTATAGTGCCAGTCCACTACACATTCACAAACGAATAACAGAAGCCACATCATTTGAGGATTTATAATTTTATCGTCCGTCCGTGCATTAAATAATGTTGGCATAAAGATTTTTGGTGCTATACATCTCGAGATTCTAAACAAAATTCAAATAATGGTGTGTAAGGCATCACTACCCGTCACCTTCTACCCAACGTCACGTGGCTTCCCTATATCTTTTCTACAATTACTTTCATGGCAACAATTCTTGTGAGCTTTTTTTATTTATTCCTGGTGCCCAGACTACATGAATTTGAGCATAATACTAGATCGACATTGTTTCATTCTTTCGTCAGTCATCCCTAGGAAAACCTTTTCATTCTCTGTAGCTTTCACTTTCACTCGCTGTAATCCCATGCGTTCAAGTAGCATTACCGCTTTGCTTGGGGTGAAAAAATACTTTCAGCAACAGTAACGATGAAAATGGATATGATGTGTAACTTGAAGAGAAAATGAAAGAGAATGACAGAAGAGAGAATGGCTGAAAAGATCGATAATAATGAAATAAATAAATAAATAAAATTAATGGAAAGAGTTAAAACTTTTAATAGAAATGGAAAAACACAGAAAACATAGAAAGAATGAAAGTTAATATACAAAGGGAAAATAAAAAAATAAAAAAAAAACATTGACAGAAAGAGAAAAATAAAGAAAACGTAGAAAGAAAATTTATAGAAACGAGAAAAAATGTGGTAAGAAAAAAAGAAAAGGAAAAAGTGAAAAGATAAAAAAGCGTGAAGAAAAAGAAAGAAAGAAAATTAATAGAAATGGAAGCGTAAAAAGAAAAAAACATGAAAATTAATCAAAAAAGAAAAAAAAACATAAAACGTGAAAAGAAAATTAATAAAAACGGAAGATTGAAAAGAAAGAAAGAAAAATAAAGAAAGAATTGACAGAAAGGAAAGAAGAGAAGAAAAAAGTAAACAAAAAGGCAGGAATATGAACTTGAGGAACCTTTTTACCTGAATGCTTTTTAATAAAAAGAATTTACAAATTCCAACCGACAGTAGCACTATCTTTTCGTTCAATGAATGCCGATTGTTTCCTTATGAGGAGGCTACAGATATAACCATTATCTTTAGCATTCTCTTTGTTATCACCTTAAACTACGTATTGATAATTTTCCTCGACACACATCATCATTGAATGTTTATTATATTATTAAGTCAATAATCTGCAGAAAAAACTGACCGATTTCACTATGACTATGCAGGTGACCTATCACAGTAAACTTCTTTTTCCATATGCCTGGTCCTTTCAGGACGTAGGCGATCATGGCCTTCCACGTCTCCCTATCCCTGGTGTCTCTTAGCACACTTTCTGCTATAACACCACACAACCCCTGTTCTGTCATCCACCTGCACAGGCCCTTCATATATGTTATCCACTGCTTTCTTCGGCCTGTTTTCCCCTCTATCTGGCCTGTTAGTATCAGGTTCTCGAAGTCCTACTTTCGCATTGCTTGTCCCGGGAACTTCAGTTGCCTCTTCCTGATGCTCACTATTAATTTCCTTTTCGTTACCATCCTTTCCAAAACCTCATAATTGCTCACATGCTCGGTCTATGATTTCCGCAGCATCCTTCTGTAGAACCACATTTCACTTGCTTGAAGTTTTTTCTTTATCTTTGATGATATTGTCCAGCATTCACTGCCATATTGAAGAACTGACATCACATAGCACTCCAGTACTCTCTTCTTTATTTCTAGTGAGTTTCTTGTCTCTTAATACTTTACTCAGCTTCTGGAACGCGTCCTTCACCATGCCAATCCCCCTTCGGATCTCTGTGCCACACTTACCATTTTCTGTTAAAACACCTCCCAGGCACTTAATTTTTTTACCTGCTTGATTTTAGTATCACCCACCTGTATTTGGCATTTTGGGCAGCTCTTTTTGCTGATGTCCATGCATTCGGTTTTCTTGCAGTTTATTTGTAGTCTTCTTTTGTCACTCTCTTCAGCTACTTTCTGAATAAGGACTTGTTGTCTCCTTTCCGTATCTGCAATCAGCACTGTATCATCTGCGTACCTTATGTTATTCAAATTGTGGCTTTCGATGACAAATCCTGGCATAACATCTAGGGTCCTCAGAATAGTCTCGCTGTACAAGTTGAACAGATCAGATGAAAAGACACACCCCTTGTCTTACGCCTCTTTCTATCTGTGTATACCTGCTGAATTCATTACCTGTCCGTATGCAGGCAGTTTGCTGCCAGTAGCGATTCTTGATTACTATCACGGTAAGCACCCTTACTAATACAACAGTACTCCGACATTCTCTCGAAAATGCTGTCAATGATGTCTAACGAATATGTTACATGTCTCTAAAGCATTCGACAGTGTATGGCATGCCGACCTTCTACGGAAACTGCGAAGCTACAGCATTACTGGACTTTTGTTGGACTTAATCCAGTCATTCCTCTCTAACCGCACACTGAAGGTGGTTTTAAACAGATATGCCTCCCAGAACTACCCTACAAACGCGGGTGTCCCCCAAGGCTCTATCCTAGGTCCTACGCTCTTTCTAATCTACATCAATGATCTCCCCGATGCCATATGATCACAAGTAGGCATGTATGCCGATGATACCACAATTTACTCTCTCCTCGATCAAAAATCTGGTGTTGATGACAAGGCGAACCTCGCGGCTGGGCTTGAAAAGGACCTCCAATCCGTGGTGGATTGGGGTAGGAAGTGGCTCGTAAAATTCAATTATTCCAAAACGAGGCTGCTGTCAATTAACCACCACAGACAACCGCACCTCCCTCCCATTAGCATGGAACAGGCTTGCCTCCCAGAGAGTAAAACATTGCGCCTGCTTGGCCTGAAACTCTCAGCGGACCTCAAGTGGAATGACTATGTCGAATCCATTGCTAAATCCGCTGCTATGAAAGTCGGCTATCTGTGCAAGGCCCGGAAATTCTTTCCGTCTGAAACTATCCTGCACTTATACAAATCTACCATCCGCCCGTGTTTTGAATACTGCTACCACATCTGGTCGGGTGCCCCTGCTATTCTCCTCGGGCTTCTTGACAAAATACAGCGAAGAATCTGTAATGTGATTGATACCGACTTAGCTGACCGCCTGCAGTCACTCTCTCACCGGCGTGACGTGGTTTCCCTGTGCCTCTTCTATAAATACTTTCATGGCTTCTGCTCTGATGAACTTAAATCACTGGTGCCCCCTAGATGTGAATTTGCACGAGATACTAGATTGGCAACTAAGTCCCACACTTTTACAGTGAAACCGATGAAATGTAATCGCAATTTCTACTCCAACAGCTTCTTTTCTCGCAATTCCTGCCTGTGGAATTCCTTTTCGCATGCTTGCTTCCCCGACGGCTATAACCTCCAGGAGTTTAAATGTAAGGTCAATAGACACCTCCTAACACACCAACTCACACCCATTCTCTCCAACTCTCCCCCTATGTACATCCTAGTTCGTCTATCGCCCTATGTAACCCCCTGCGCTATAGTAGCAGTGGAAGGCCTTGCTTGGGGTGACATGATTATAAAAAAATACCCAGGAAGCGAAATAATTTTTATTGAAAAAGACGTAAAATTTTAAATTAAATCCTGTACCGCATTTAAAAAAAACATGTAATCTGAAAATCGGATAGAAAAAAACAACCTCAAACGGAGCGTTTTTTGCACTACTGTAGATTCGGTTTTAATGTATAATGCCACTGCTTGAACCTTAACTAATACCCTAGTATCTAAACTTGAGGGAACATACACTTGGATATTAAAAGCTACACTAAGCATCTCTTGCAGACAACAATCAATAAATCACTGCTCTACGGAGCCGTCCCTGATATTTATACAGTCTTACACGAACGCAGAATACGTTTTGCAAGACACTGCTGGTGAGCAAAACAAGAAACTGCGAGAGATCTACTACTCTGGACACCTAGCCATGGGCTGGTCACCTATCAATCACCTCCACTGACCAGCTATTTTATGACACAGAATGATCTTTCGAACTCGATGCAGGAGCGTAATAGTTGGCGCGATAGATGTACATGTTATCTCAAACGTATAAAAATGTAATATATTGCGGCTGTATAGTTTTTATGGCATATCAGGGTCATTCATTACTGGTAATACCTTTTTCTTTCAACAATTGTTGCTTTTATATAAGTTTTGTGTCTAGTAATACTTTTTTCTTTTCGAGTATCAAAATTCATTGGGATTTGTTTTTAAGGGCAGTCCCCAAGTCCTACTCTGTTATTTAACCCATAACTGGAGGGAAGGGACGGATTAACACCGTTCCCAAGGGTACCAGTGCGTAAGGGAATGCATGTTATTCAACTGGAATTCGAATTCGACTCACCGATTTCTCTTTCCGAGCCGGTATCCACTTCACCACAACGCACATCCGTCACAGCACCTGGTATTTCCAAGCGGTCACCCATCTATGTACTGACCATGCTCAACGCTGCTTAACTTCGGTGATCGAGCGAGAACCGTTGTATTCAACGTGATATGGCCGTAAGCCCTAAAAATATGATATTTATTATTAGTAATTTCTGTTTAGTAGAACTCGTTGTAAGGAAGAAAATTCTAACAACCTCTTTCTTGAATATATCATCGTAGTTGATGAAAGATGAATTGCATGAGAGAATCTCCATCGCAAAAGATAGTGAATTAGCAAGCATAAATCTCCAAAACTTACTTCCAAATGATAAACCCCATGAAAGAAAGGTAATATTGTACGTTTGGTAGGGTTGTCGGTTTATTATTCATTTAGATTTCTTAAAATACAGTAGAAATGCACATTCTTATGTGTATCATCATCATTCTTTGATCAACCAATGTTTGGTCGGAATGTCATCCAAAATTTCGCCCCACACAATTTGATCAAACATTGCTATGAGTCGACGTCATTGACTTATTTTGATGGCTGATACAGACGGAGAGCATCGATCCTATATCAGGTGTTTATATACCCGAGATACTATCTCAAGAAAGATTGCCAACCAACGCTCAAGACTTCTTTCAAGTTACCGACAGCTTGCGTCTACCCACTTTCACTCACAAGGTGCTACACGCTGGAATCTCCTCCTCCAAACCGATAACATCAAGAATTCACTTTCCTGACAAATTGACCATGATGAAATTTAAACCCGGGCTTTATGGTCAGAAAGCAAAAGTTCTAACCATTCGGGCCCGTCGTATTCAGTAGCTGCAACGTGTTCATAAATGTTTGGTTGAAATCGTTAATAGAAAAAAATATTGTTAACCTCTATAATAATGCAAGGCTCATACAGTGTAAATCATGCAAAGACAATCTTCCTGATGCTCAATATTAATTTCCTTTTCGTTTTCATCCTTTCCAAAACCTCATAATTGCTCACATGCTCGGTCTATGATATCCGCAGCAACCTTCTGTAGAACCACATTTCAGTTGCTTGAGGTTTTTTCTTTATCTTTGATGATATTGTCCAGCATTCACTGCCATATTGAAGAACTGACATCCCATAGCAATCCAGTACTCTCTTCTTTGTTTATAGTGAAAGTTCCTGTCTCTTAATACTTTACTCAGCTTCTGGAACGCGTTCTTTGCCACGCCAATTTGCCTTCGGATCTCTGTGTCACACTTACCATCTTCTGCTAGAGCACCTGTCAGCTATTTGATCTCATCCCACTTAACCATATTTATCTGACCTTGTACCAATTGATTCTTACCTTTTTCGATCGCTGCAAAACATCTTCATACGGAAATCTTTCTCCAACAAAAACCCGTTTCAAGAGTACGTCAAAACCATTTTCGCATTAAATTATTAGGATTTCTTAATCAAAGCGTATAAAAAATCTACGAAAAACTACATGCCTGTGTAACACCTTATCCTCACTCTACTGTACCGATGCACTCCATTTCATCGGCTGTTGGTCCGGCATGGTACAGTATTACAGGTTAAACACAAGCCTCCGGTTCACAATGTCAATTTGATCCACCCTCCAGCCATGTTTTTGATACTGGAGAGCGGTCATCAGATCATAAAACCCCGGAAGCTCTCCGTCAATTCACCTGCGTGTTGTTCGGGTGAGAATCAGGTTAACAGAAAAATAAATCTAACCAAGTTGATGCGATTTTGGAAGGACGAAAACGTTTATATATATATATATATATATATATAACACACACACACACACACACACACACACACACAGCAATTCTTGTTGCACAAAGTTGAATGGCTCTTGTATATGAAAAATAACCAAATAAAGCTCAAATACTTCGAATAATTTCGGTAAAGGAGAGATGCGGCCAACGTTTTACCTTCTTTAGTCTGTTCTTAGCGCAACTACTAAACCTTTGACCTTCCCGTTCTCAGTAGTAGTAACAGTAGTAATAGTATTAGTGGTAGTAGGAGTAGCGGAATTTAGATGTTAGCAGAGGTATTTCGCTTCTTCTCCCTCAGTATTAGCAACACACACAGCGGACGATCCCTTTCAATCTCTGACGTCTCTCAACTCAGTTCGACTGCATTCTAAAACAGCCAAACTCCCAACTCCTACTCTCCCACTCTTTCTCTCCTACTATTTTCTCGTCTCGTCTTGTATTATCGACTCGTCCTTCGGTGCTTCTCGTCGACTCTCTCGTGGTGCTTCTTGTCGACTCTCTATCGGTCCTTCTATCTGTGCTTGCGCAAACACGCGTTTAAATAGAGGCCGGTGTTCTTAAAACACAACCTGATTAGTGACTTCTTCCTTAGTTCGACCACATCAACCCCCTCCGTGACATGCTTTTAAAGTACAATTTCAGCTCTCCGAGAATAAACAATTTACTTCTTTATCGATTGATTTTTCAAGGTTCACAAGAAAACGCTATTGTTTTATCGCCTTGCTATTAATTATTCTGACGTTCTTTTTGTAAGCTACAGAGATATTGTTTAAAAAAGTTCTAGATCAAAACATGCTTAGATTTAACCCCAATTCTTATAGTGTCAAAATCCATTTCTCTTCAAAAGTTCCAAATTATTACTGTTTCATTAGTAATCTGATATCATGTGTATGTTTACAAAAAAGATTGTATTTTTAAATTACTTTCTGTACATTAGCATTTCAAAGATTTTACAGCATATCCACATCTTGGTTATCGAGACGCGTCTCTTTCACTTGGTATTTTCTGTTTGACGGCACATCCTCCTTTTATTATCATTATTATTATTTCAGGGTTGACATCGCCCCTGCCACACCTGAGCTACAATTTAAGTCTGTTCAGTATAGTTGCAATGCAAACCATTGATTATCTCTATAGATTTTGAAGAAACACAGATGAGCCCGACCGAATGGGCCTGCTCGTAAACGAATAGCCATACTAAATATGAGAAATCTCATAGATCTGTAGCGTACCTTCAAGTCGAAATATCTTTGCTGACATTATTGATCATTTGAGTGAATGAATGAATAATGAAATAAGTGTTTAAAATAAGTCCAATATCTGACTGATTATCTGGTTTGATCATTAGAGAAATGCGTGTATATGCAACTGGATTCAAGAGTCAGTGTTTGGATCAAAAGAGAGAGTCTGATGATGTCTCTAAATCTATTTCTTCGCTAGAAAGCACTTCACCGAGGTGTAATGGTCAGCAAGCGTGTCTCGCTACATTAATTACGACTAAATAGTGAATTCGATCCTCATTGGGTGTTCCATACTTGTGCCACATCTAAGCCTAGAAAATAACCAGGATACTTTGACGTGGTGTAGTGGTTAGTAAGCTTGTCCCTCTAGGTCAATTACGACTAAATAACGAGTTCGATCCTTATTGGCGGCTCTATACATTTGACCTTGTGCGCCATCTTAGCTACTCATAGAAAAATCAATATGTCTTCTCCACAATCAAACAGAATGCAAAAAAGGAGCCCAAGATGCAAATTACAGGTGGGGGGTTACTAAAATCAAGCTGGTAAAGAAATTTAAATACCTGAGAAGTGTTCTAACAAAAGATGAAAAATGCGACACTGAGATCCGAAGACTAATTGAGATGGTCAAAGACGTATTCCAAAAGCTAAGCAGAGTATTGAAAGATAGAAAAATTTCATTTGAAGCAAAGAAAATAGTACTGATGTTATGTGATATTTGTATTTCTGTATGGCAGCGAATGCTCGCCAATCTCCTCAAAGATGAAGAGAATCGAGGCCTCAAGAAAAGTGGTTGTACAGAAAGATGCAGCCTATGTGAGCAACGGTGAGGTTTCGGAGAGAATGGAAACAAAACAAAAAGAAACGATACTTATAGATCAGTCGCAATTTCTGATACACGTAATAAGAAAAGAGGGCTTGGAAAATTTGGTACTCACAAGGGAGACAGTGGGAAAGACGGACAGGGGAAAGAAGCGTATGATATACTAAATGAACTTGACCAAATGGATGACAGAACAGAGTCTGGGATAAAGAAAAGAAAGACAAAACTTATTACGAGTTACAAGAGACAAGAAGATGTAGAGAACAAGATCGTCTATGTCTTGAAGATGCATAAAAGAAGATATATATGTGGTTTAAACAACACGACAGATTATTCCCTCCAGGCTTAGTTAGCTATTAGTGTTAGAGGATAAGTTTGACTTCAAAATCTTTGGAAGACAGCAAGAAAATTGTCACATATATTTACAAGAACAAAAGTAATGATCCATAGTTTGCAAATATTAAAAACTAGCAGTATAGCCCGGCGTTGCTCGGGTGTAATGAAAGCTTGAAAACTAATCCATGGTCCTCGAGCTCAGACTCACGAAAGACTAAAAAGCAATAGTTGTTTCCAGTTAAACCGTAAACTGAAAGAAAAATGAATGGATGTAAGTCAAATTTTTATTTCCTGGTATCGATATCAAATAGTTTTTTTTCGTCTTAAACTGAGTTTTGAAGGTTAAATAAGTCCTCTGAGTAAATGGTATCATGGCTGAGTCTAAGGACTACAATTATACCTACTTAGAGCCAAACCCGAAGCAAAAACTAAAATAAAAGGGCTGAAAAAATAAAGATATACAGGCAGATAAATAGACACACACAAACATCTTGCCTTTATATATATATATATATATATATATATATATATATATATATATATATATATTATCGAGTTTATGCACTATTGTATGAACTGCAACCTTGAAACTTCTGAATATCGTTTCTTATGTCTTTGTCTATGAGTGTATCAAATTTGTCTAAAATTGGATCCCGATTTTTTCGATTATCGATATTTATCAAGGGTACCTCAACACAAAACTTAGTTAAGAACACTCGCAGACACTTACACTACAACTGTGTAAATTTTCAAGAAGATCGGTTCAGCCATTTCGGAGTCTATAGGTAACGGACACAGACACACACAGAGACACACACGCACAGACACAGACACACACACACACACACACACACACACACACACACAGACACACACACACACACACAGATAAAGTTCTATTTATAAATAAGTTTAGATTGGTGAGCTGTAAAAAATCATGTTAGACTATATCCTGAATGGGCGGTTTTCTTTAGCAACAAACGATGGGCGTGGTAGTTAAGGTGGAGCAACAAACGAAAGAGATGTTATTTAAGCATGAGTTGGAATAAAAGCACATTATACCTGGCGGAGATAGGTACGAATATACGAAAGGAGATGATAGTTGAAAGGGAAGAGAAGCAAATGATGACATATCATACATAAGGAGGAGGAGGAAGAAAAATTTATGGATGTTGTTTGTTTTTATGCAAGAGGGAGTGGAGAAAATGAAATGCCATGATATTTTAAGAAGGAGGCATGAACGTAAGTACATTATGCGTAATCGAAGGAAGGATGGAACACAGTAGCTATGGAAAAAGAGGTAAAGCAATCAATTCCAAAATAGAACTGGAATTCAATTTAAAACAACCGAAACAATATCAATTTGACTTCAAGTTTCATGATGTTTATGAAGCGATCATCAGCCAATTTAATCTCTGAATTTCCTGAAGATTTGCGGTATGTATTTATATATATATATATAGATCTTCAGGTATATATATATATATATATATATATACCGCAGACATATATATGTGTGTGGGTGGGTGTGTTTATGTGTGTGTGTGTGTGTGTTTACGGTTTCCGCTTCTTAATAAAGTTTATCTTTTTTACATATTCTTTCACAGTAAGTAACCACTTGTAGTTTTGTGGTTTAATTGACTTTCTTAAGAGTATACATATATATATATATATATATATATATATATATTTGACTTTCTTAAGATTACATATATATATATATATATATATATATATATATATATATATATATATATATAGGGTTTCCGGTCAGAACAATTTTCTCACGATTACTGCAGTAAACAACGCCGAGGCCTGGTCAGTACCGAGATGGGTGCTTGTTTCGAAATATGAGGAACAGTAAGTTTGGTGTCGAGGTAGTGTAATGGATAACGACTCGTAAT
The DNA here is from genome assembly GCA_037127315.1 of Ascarosepion bandense. Lineage (NCBI taxonomy): Eukaryota > Metazoa > Mollusca > Cephalopoda > Sepiida > Sepiidae > Ascarosepion > Ascarosepion bandense. The sequence continues at coordinate 3,203,466 of JBBBDQ010000872.1, read as the reverse complement.
TAGAAATCAGTGCGCCGAATTTTGATTCAAGTCAGGTTCGTTATAATCGCTTACGTGCAAATTATCTTGGGAGAGGTACGAATTCTACTCTTCACGCCCTATCCATGGGTTAATTATTATGACTTGTATTACAGTAAAACATTATTATCTAAAAAAAAAGGTCAATCTAAAATATTTGTTTCAAACAAACTGAACTAATTTGATATGTTGTGGATAAATCAATCAATATATATATATATATATATATATATATATATATATTTGTTAAAATCAATATATATACAAATTGTTAAAATGAAATAGATCCATATATATATATATATATATATATATATATATATATATATATGTGTGTGTGTGTGTGTGTGTGTGTGTGTGTGTGTTTGTGTGTAAGTACAGATTGTGAAATATATATATAGTCGATAGTAGTTTTACGCTCATACATGCACACAACACAAACACATGCATAAGCACACACTCAGGCAAATATATATATACACACACATACATATATAACTAGTAGTAAGTATCTACTAAAGGTACACCAAAATAGAAAATGCTCAATAGCACACAAGATGGAAAAACTAAACATGATCAACATTTTGGTTGTTCCCAAAACCGACCGCAACTCGAATTTCATGCACGAATATGCAATCGTCAGGCCGCCGGTATGCGAAACAATTAGGGGAACATTTATAATCCAACACCTCTGCGTTTTTACCACGTGATACTCGTCCGAGTTATTAATGTTCCTATGTAGTTTAGCCTGTTATTCCGGCGGCCTGACGATTTCTCCTACATGTATGAAAATCGAGTCGGTTTCAGGTTTCGGGAACGACCAAACTTATGTATATATATATATGTGATAGAATAAAAACCAAATAAAAACCAAATAAAAAACTCAATCTAACATATTTCACCTTTTTAAAGTTTCTACAGACACTGAGAAAAAGCCCGTGTGATTGTATGAGCCTTTTCATATTTTCACTATTTTAAATATTTCTTTTAAAATACGTTCATGAAATTAAATATTAAATTATTAAATATAAAATTATTATTAAATATAAAATTATTAAATATTAAATTATTAAATATAAAATTATTATTAAATATAAAATTATTAAATATTAAATTATTAAATATAAAAAAATATTAAATATAAAAAAAGGCAAATGACTAATCACATACAACAGAGAGAGAGAGAGAGAGAGAGAGAGAGAGAGAGAGAGAGAGAAAAGAAAATCACACGGGTTCACTCAAATATATATATATATATATAGAGAGAGAGAGAGAGTGAGAGAGAAAGAGAAAGCGAAAGATGGAGATAGATAGATAGATAGATAGATAGATAGATAGATAGGGGAAGAGTAGTGAGAGACAGATGAGAAAAACAGATTATTTCACATCTACATGTCTGCATCTAACACGACAGGTTTTGAAAAATATCAGTTCTGTTTTCATATTTTTCATTCGTTTACTCTCTCTCTCTCTCTGCCTCTCTCTCTCACACAAACACACATATAGGTGTGTGTGTGTTTGTGTGCATGCGTGCAAGCGTGTGCATGTGTGCACGCACGCTCTCCCATTTGTGCGTTTGCTTGTGCATGTTGTGCGATAATTATGTATTCACAAACGTCTGTATTATGTGCACACATTTAAAACTATTCAGAATCTGTAAACTGGCAATCGTATTAATTCCTATATTTTTCATTACCTTATTATATTTGTGTGTGTATGTCTTAGTGTGTGTGTCTGTGCATGTGATGCACTCACATATACACACACACACACACACACACAGAAGCACAGAAAAAAATCAAAAGACTTTTATAATTATTTATAAACAGTAAAAGAAAATGAACAGTGACATTTGAGCCAAAATGATGATCGAAAAATTCCAGCATAGAAGTATAAGCTAATTAATTTTTACTTGTCTTGAAAACTATTAAGTGCGTTATGTGTGTGTGTGTATGTGTGTGTGCATTCGCGTTTATGTATGTCTATGTGTGCGTGCGTGCGTGTGCACATGTGTGTGTGTGTTGTGTGTGTGTGCGTGGATGCGTGTGAATTTATATAGTTATGTGTATGAGTGTAAGTAAAGAATACGGTTATTTCTGCACTCTAGTCTTTTCCATGTCAGTAGCATCTGTTTTCTCTTAGGTCAGATTTGTTCGGGTCATTTCCGATGACCCGATTAACGTTTTTGCTTTTCTTCTATAAATGCAGCCGAACACATTTCCACTTCCAAGCCCCAACCATTGAGCTTTGTTCACGTGACGTGAAACTTCTATTTTCAAATTCGTTATAAGATCTAGGTGGGAAGGGGGTCTTAAAACGATTTTGGTCGCAGAATTTCGATGTTTTAGATTATTTGAAAAAGTAGTAATTTAGGTCACTGGTGCCCCCACCACAAGAATTTACTTGTGCAAGCAAAATGGCAACAAGGTCTTACCCTTTTACAGTTAAAACAACCAACGGCAGGCGACAACTCTACTCCATCAGCTTCTTTTCTCGCACTTCCCGCCTAGAGAACTCCCTTCCGTATACTTGCTTTCCTGACGGCTACAACTTCCAGGAATTTAAATACAGTGTCAATTCTCATCTCTTATCTAGTTGACCCCAGTCCTTTCTACATCACCCCGTGTATCTTGTTCTTTTCCTTTCTCTCTACCTTCGCAACTGTCTTCACTCATGTGTTCCCATCCTTCTCTTGCTCTTTCTGTGACACCCTTTGTAACTCGTTCGTCTTTCTCTTCACTTTGCTCCTCTCTAAAACTCTCTTATGTAGCCCCCAGCGCATCAGTGTCGGTACCGCTTTGCTTGTGGTGAAATCTTTAAAAAAATACTAATCCAGAAAGAGGCTAAGAATCTATTGGATGAACTCAACATGTTGGTTGGTTGTTTTGTTTTTATGGCATATCAACCTCGGCGGGTCATTTAATGCCAACTAATTTTTTATTTATTTATTGCTGGTAATACCTTTTTTTTTTTCATACATTTATTGTTGTTTTTATATAAGTTTTGTGTCTAGTAATACATTTTCTTTTCGAGTATCAAGATTCATTGGGATTTGTTTATAAGTTCAGGGTCCCCAAGTCCTACTCTGTTATTTAACCCATAACTGGAGAGAAGGGACGGATTAATATCTTTCCCAAGGGTACCAGTGCTTAAGTGAATGCAGGGTATTCAACTAGAATTCGAACTCGGCTCACCGATATCCAATGCACCACAACGCACATCCGTCACTAAACTCTTACAGCACCTGGTATTTCCAAGAGGTCACCCATCTAAGTACTGACCAGGTTCAACGTTACTTAACTTCGGTGATCGAGAGAGAACCGGTGTATTCAACGTGATATAGCCGTAAGCTAACTGAACATGTGAGTAAAGACGAAGTTTTAGGGAAATTGAAAATAAAAAGGACACGTGTACATAAAATCAGAAAGAAACAATTGACTTTCTAGTACACATATCTTGGAGAATTTGGCACTAACGGAATATATTGAATGCATGGGTGACAGAGAAAAGTAGCCAATAACCTACCTAATAAGTTTATTAGAACGGCTGGTAGAACCTGATTTAGGAGAGTTGGTTTTTAAGCACCACTTAGATGTGGCACAAGGCACAAAGTATGGAGTACCTCGTAAGGACTAAACTCACGATTCGGTTGTGTTTGGCTCGAGCGAGACAAGCTTGCTAACCATTACACCACATTGAGGTGCCACAGAGATTAGGATAGATAGCAAAAGTATAAACTTTAAGCTACTTAGTGCAGGAAGTTTTGGAGAGCCATGATCATCCACTTTCTGAATAAACACAGCACATAGAGGAAGAAGAACAAAGAAGCGAGACAGTATTATATGTCACACAACCAACCAGATTATCTATGTTTTAGTATGATTAACGAGCTTCTTCTATATGACGTGTTTCTTCAGGATGATGACCATTATGGTCTCTCGCTCTCTTTTCTGTCCTTTGTAGATCTTAATAAATTTAAATTTTGTATTCAGTTAAGTGCCATACATGATACACGCTTGGGCGATCATGTCTCGAAAGATACATGACTGACTGGGTAGAAGATTATTCAGCAGTAGACTGGTTGTCAGCCAAGTCTACAGAAATCAATCTGTCTTGATGGAAGAGAAGGGTTAATAGCTTTCCCAAGAGTATTTTCGCGTAAGTGAATGCAATGAATTCAACTGGAATTCGAACTCGGCTCCCCGATTTGTCGTTCCGGACTGATATCCACTGCACCACAACGCAAATTTTCTATTATCTTCTCCTAAACTTTGTTCCGCCATTCATTTACTCAAGCTGACTAGGTAAATTATTAAATGTTTTCCCTTGCATTATTTTCTTTACACTATCTTGTTAGTATCTGATTTCCCAAGCCCTCTTTCTATATTATTTACCCTAGAAATTTTAACTGTTTCTTCCTGATGTTAAGTATAATTGTCCTTTCCGTTTTTTTATTTTCTCTAAAACTTCGTTGTTGTTTATATGTATAGTCCATGTTATTTTCACTATACTTCTGCAGATCTTATTTCTCTTGCCTGAAGCCTCTTCTTTATTTGTGAGAAGATTGTCCTGCATTCACTGTCCCATAGAAGAACTAGTTTCTAATAGTTCAGTGTTCTTTGTTTCTAACATTTTCTCTTAATAATTTGTTTTGCTTTTCAAAAAGCTTTCTTGGCTATCCTAATTTGCTTTCATATTTCAGAATCACACTTTCCGTTCTCTGTTGAAATACTTCCCAGTTATCTTAATTAGTTTTATCTGTTTGATAATTTTATCCACAATTCTTAATTTGCATATTAGTCTGTTCCATTTTACTAACAACCATCCATTGGGTTAGCTTTCGAATACTAAATACGTGTCCTTTTCGTGTCCATTTTCCGTAAAGCAAACTCATGGTCCACATGTTCCATCAATGAGCAAATCTAAATTTTGTTTTACAAATATTTGTTGAATGATAATTATAATGATATAAATACAATGTTGCTCTGCAAGATAACAGTTACTGTATCTTATTAACTCACTTAAAATATATATATATAAAACAGTATTTGACGATTTAGTAATTGTGGGTTCAATCCCTGAGTAGAACAGTGCAGACTCAGTTGAAAGTGTCGAGAAATCCCTGCTCAATACTAAGAATCAGCCGAGATGTGCCAAAAGAGAGAAACGGACACAAACTACTTGTGTAAAAGTTTGAGATTTCTTGAAGGTTAATTGGATTGGTAAGCATCTGAGGATGTGAATTGTGGTGTAATGGATATGAGCTCGGAATGAGAAATCAGAGAGCCGAGTTCCAATTCATTTCATTCATTTACGCACAAATAACCCTAGAAAAGATATTAATCCATCTCTTCTCTCTCCAACTATGGGTTAAAAAGGAGAACAGATTGGATTCTAAATCTTTGATTGGCAACTGGTCCTCTGCAGATAGCAATTGCATTCTACTGCGGGAAAATATTCTGCCTAGTCAGTCAAGTCTCGAAAGAGACATGAGACAAATGTGTATCACGTACGGCAATTAACTGGTTGAAGCATCTAATGAAGGCTAGATGACACAACGACAAAAATTTTATGATAACAACAAAGTCAAGAACACATCTCCGTGAAATATAATGTATCTTTTCCGCCAATGAAATGTTAAATTCATAATGGAAAATTCAGTCAGTTAAGTGCCATTCATGATACACGCTTGGGCGATCGTGTCTCGAAAGAGACATGACTGACTGGGCAGAAGATTATCCCGACGTAGGTTGCCATTGCTTTCTGCGGTAGACTGGTTGCCGACCAAGTCTACAGAACCCAATCTGTCCTATTATTTAACCCATTACTGGAGGGAAGTGACGGATTAATACCTTTCCCAAGGGTATTTGCGCGCAAGTGAATGCAAGGAATACGAGTGGAATTCGAACTCGGCTTTCCGATATCCACTGCACCACGACGCACATCTCAATGGACTCTAAATACTTCAAATACATCGGTGTATAGAGAGTCATAACAAATTTAGTAGAAGTAGATAGGTTCAATTATCGTTCGGTTCAAACTCCTCCCCGATTTTTGAATAGGCTTAGAGTTTTATTGCTTGTTTTCTGTTTAGTGTTTGGTTTCGGTTCTTTCTAAATTCTATTTGCACTCTTTAATTATAACGTATCCGGCTTTAGTCACGAATTAAATGTTGATTTCTTTAAGTCTAGACTTAGCAGTTATCTTTCTTACGTAGCCCGAAGAATTTAAGTTTTTGTCCTTCCTTCCTTACGCTCATACAAGACTGCACAGTAACGCTCTACCGTAGATAGACCTTGGGCCTTGTATTAGATGACAAGTAGTAAATAGTTAAATAAATAAATAGAATAGGCTGGGCTATATTTTTTTCAACACCGCGAGTTCCTACGAAACTAGAGTTTTCACCAAACAGGGGTTATCTTCTTAAATAGCTTCGTCTGATGTAGGCTGCCACGTGAGTGTAAAGCATGGCATTCAACTAGTTCAGAAATGTCGAAACTATAATCTATATACAATAGTTTTTTTTTAGATCAATGATTAGTTTAAGTTCGAGTTTTGTTTAACGTAACGGCATATCAACCTCTGTTGGTTATTTGATGCCGAAAAGGTAGGGTTTTAAGATATCTTTTTAATGTTGTGCGGATGTGCGTTGTAGCGACGTGGATATCGGCTCGGAACGAGAAATCGGAGAGCCGAGTTCAAATTCCAGTTGAATTCCTTGCATTCACTTACGCGCAAATACCCTTAGGAAAGGTATTAAACAGTCTCTTCCCTCCAGTTATGGGTTAAATAATAAGACAGATTGGGTTCTATAGCCTTGGTCGGCAATCAGTCTACCGCAGAAAGCAATGGCAACCTACTGCGGGATAATCTTCTGCTCAGTCAGTCATGTCTCTTTCGAGACATGATCGCACAAGCGTGAATCACGTATGGCACTTAACTGTCTGACTTTTAATGTTCGGTTAAAGTGAGAAGGTTGATTTAGTCAGATTTTAATAATAATTTTTTGTTTTTGTTCTTTTTATTTTAGAAAACTGAAATTTGTTTTGTATTCAAAAATGTGTTATGGTAATGATTTTTTCCACAAAAATGTTTTTTTGGTAATATTTTTCCTTCAAAAATATATATTTTTCTACAAAAATTTATTTTTATGTATATATTTCTATAAAGGTATATTTTTATACTTTCATAGTGTTTTGACCCCAGTTTGGGGGTTAACTATCTGCCCATAGCTGGGACCCTAACAGGTGCTAACACTCTGGGTCAGGGTGGATACGGGAACAACAGCAATTAAGAGGTGTTTCCATGCTCCTCACAATCTCCCAGAGACCTTGCTGCTGGATGCAGTTTATCGTCATGCCCAGGACCAGATCAATGATTAAAAATGGTTTCAAGTAAATGAATCCTTTAGGTCTTAACACATTTTTTACCAGAAAAATAATCATAGAATCACAACGAGGTGCACGAGTAAAACATAGATAAATAAATTAAAAAAACAAAAAACAAACGAACAAATTACTTGGAGTCTTCCAACAGTAGCAACAACTAAAGTGTATATTATATATAAGTAGAAGGGAAAATAATAGTATAATGAATATGTTCAATTTTCACATTACCTTAAAGGATTAGAATTTAAAGTTCTGTCAGGCTTGCCTATCGCCTGTTTACACTTCTGCCCCACCTTTTGAACAGCAGTAGAGATTTATCCCTTGTTTCCTACTTAGGATTAGTTACGGCCTATCACGTTGAATACAACGGTCCTCGCTCGATCACCGAAGTTAAGCAACGTTGAGCCTGGTCAGTACTTACATGGGTGACCGCTTGGGAATACCAGGTGCTGTAAGCGTATAGTGACGGATGTGCGTTGTGGTGCAGTGGATATCGGCTCGGAAAGAGAAATCGGTGAGCCGAGTTCGAATTCCAGTTGAATACCCTGCATTCACTTAAGCACTGGTACCCTTGGGAAAGGTATTAATCCGTCCATTCCCTCCAGTTATGGGTTAAATGACAAGGGTAGGACTTGGGGACCCTGCTCTTAAAAACAAATCCCAATGAATCGTGAAAAGAAAAACGTTGTCAAAATAAAAATAACCTTACCCAAAATCACTGGTTATGACCTTAAATGATCCCATAAGGATTGATAGGTCGTTAAGCCTCAAAAACAAACAAACTACTTAGGATTAGGTTTTCGGTTCATTTCCCTAAATTCTTTTCCTTCTCTGTATTCATTCACTCTCAATAGACCATTAGCGTCTTAGGGGGCAATAGTACTTTGCTTGGGGGTGAAATGATTTTTTAAAAATCTTAGAAAGAGAGATATCAGTTAACTCGAGATGTCTAGGTTCTTGAAAATCTCTAGATTCAGAGGAAGATTTGATAAATTTATAACAACAGTAACGCTAATTGTTCTGTCAATCAATGTTGAATGTTTTCTTAAAATGAAAAAGGGTATTTTCACCATTATCATATTGTGAAATGATGCGTATATCCATAAGGTGGACAACTGATAAATTGATTAAATTTTTAGATACTATATCGGATAATTTTTTATGTCAAAACCGTCAGCTGTCGTGTTTTAATGGTTCTGCTATAGTGAGAGTTAATCCCTTATAAAATCTGCGTTTGATTTCGGAAGCTTTCTGGTAATATATCTATATAATGCTACTCTTACAACTGAGTTGTGAGCTCGATCCTCACTGGGTACCCCATACTTTCGGCCTTGTGCCCCATCTAAGCGGCGCTTAGAAAATCAACTATATATATATTTTTTTATTGATACTCATATTTAAGTAGATATTCTGTTTTTAATTAACCAGTATTATATATTTATATCTACTGGCCTGATTATTTACGATAAATTTTTTATTACGAAAATGTGTGTCATTCGGCAGGATTCGAACCTGCGACCCCTATCCACATAGGTCATATGTGTGACATTCGAATGACATACATATGACACATGTGTGTCATTCGAATCCTGCCAAATGCCACACATTTCCTTAATAAAAAATAATGTCGTTTGTTTATAACCAAGTTTCGTTAATCTTCGTTAATTTCGTTAAAATATATATATATGTATAGCTGTTGCCCTAGATATCTCCAAAGCATTTGATAGAGTCTGGCATGCTGGCCTTCTACGCAAGCTACAGGGCTATGCTATAACTGGACACTTGTTTAATATAATCCAGTCGTTCCTTTCAAATCGCGTAATGAAGGTAGTGTTGAACGGACATGCTTCCAGATACTATCATACGAACTCAGGTGTTCCTCAAAGCTCGATTCTAGGCCCTACGCTTTTTCTGATCTTCATCAACGATCTCCCTGATGTAATCAGATCCCAAGTAGGCATCTACGCTGATGACACCACCATTTATGCCCGCTTCGATGAGAAATCTGCCGAGGCTGACAAAGCAAATCTCTTCTCAACTTGGCACAACTCAGAGTTCCATGCGTTACGCAATCATCAGGTGCATATTTGTTTTTCCTTCGCCATCGATATATACATATCTGCCAAGTTTCCTATCCTAATATAAACAAAGCAATTCCTAAAGAAGTGATAGATTTTTATTTATTAATCCGACCTTTTATTATTTAAACGTTATTTTTTGTGGATATTAATTATTTTAGTAAATGCATTCTTTATTTATTGAACAGTATGTAGTAGTATATATAACCCCTAAACAATTATAGTTATGTGAATTCATAAATACACGTATAAAAATATTATTCCGATATTAATAAAGCAGCGCTCAATGTAGTATAAGCAGAGCTATTAATAATATATATTAATAAATATGCAGACTTCCTACAGAAGGTAGCTGAAGAAAGTAACAAGAAAGGACTAGAAATAAACTGCACGAAAACCGAATGCATGGTCATCAGTAAAAAGGGCAACCCAAAATGCCAAATACAGGTCGGGGATACCAAAATCAAGCAAGTAAAAAATTTAAATATTTGGGTGAAGCGTTCTAACAGAAGACGGAAAGTGCGCTACAGAGATCCGAAGGAGAATTGGCATGGCGAAGGAAGCATTCCAGAAGTTGAGTAAGGTATTAAGAAACAGGACAATTTTGCTAGAAACAAGGAAGAGAGTACTGGATTGCTACGTGTTGTCAGTTCTTCAATATGGCAGTGAATGCTGGATAATATCATCAAAAATGAAGGAAAAACTTGAAGCAATTGAAATGTGGTTCTACAGAAGGATGCTGCGAATATCATGGATCGAGCATGTGAGCAATGATGAGGTCTTGGAAATGATGGAAACAAAAAAGAAATTAATACTGAGCATCAGGAAGAGACAGCTAAAGTTACTGGGACACGCAATGAGGAAGGAGGGCTTGGAGAATCTGATACTAACAGGCCAGATAGAGGGAAAAAGAGACAAGGGAAAGCAACGGATAACATATTTGAAGGACCTAATCAGGTGGATGACGGAATGAGTATTGCATGATGTAACAGAAAAAGGCGTGCTCAGAGCCACCAGGGATAGGGAAACGTGGAAAGCCATGATCGCCTACGTCCTGAAGGGGCAGGGCACATAGAAGAAGAAGATTATCCTCCATCAGTACCATGACTAGGAGTTTCATGCTTTACGCAATTATCATGTGCATGTTAAGATTGCATAATGCATGAAACTCAACGTAGGATAATATATATATATATATATATATATATATATATATATATATATATATTATTTTAAACATACAAGTAGAGTTTTATCCCTTGTTTGTTGTTTAGAATTAGGTTTTGGGTTCCTTTTAAGTATTCTTCAACTTTATAGTTCTAATGTCGCCGCTTGAACTTTGAAATTTATTCACTTATTGAATCTTCACCTCTTCAGATCTAAAATAAGATGTTATCTTTCCTGCATAGGCCCAAGTATTTCACTTCTTGCCCAGTCGTATACTAATACAATTCTGCACAGTAGCCCCCTACCGGGAGTGGTTCTTGACCCTTGTATTAGGTAATACCGGCATCTACATTCATATATTACGGGTCTGTTTTAACAATCTTTCGTTTTTTGTTGGCTTTTAATTGTAAATAAACCAAATACCTAATATCATACATGTATCAGAAATTAATTTCTGTTTTTTATTCACATGATTTGGATTGGTAAAAGATTTTAATTTGGTTAAATTTCAGTGACATCGTTTGCGTTTACCGAACGTCAATAGGAAAATACAAAACGTAATTTCTATAATTTGTTTAATGTAAAATGTAGAATAAAAAAAGATTATCTTTCATTCATTTTAAGAATCAAAAGAAAAAAAAAACACTTTATTGAATTTATAATAAGTAGATCCTGGATGATTCGTCGGCTAACATACAAGATGAGTTTCCGTCAAGGATGTAAACAGAGAGCTATCACTTCTGACACAGAATGAATGTCGGAACAAAATAGGAAAAAATATGATAAACGCCCGGTTGAGTTCTCTCCACTCTTGCACGGTTTGCCCAATAAATGCTCCTGTCACAATCAGTAAGTTAGAGACAAAAGATTTTGGTGTACAATGGCCAAGACTCGGTCGGCTGTCCGGCAAACAATACAAGATTTGTCTAGTCACGGGGACATTTACTTTAGAAATCAATACATTACAACAGTGAGCACTGTGAATATGAACTCATCATTTGGCCAGCAAAACGCTGGCGACAGACAACGGTAATATTATAAGAATGTAATAGCACAATGGGAGATGGGGAAAGAGTCAATAAAAGAAAGAGAGAGAGAGAGAGAAAGAGAGAAAGAGAGAAGGTGTGTGTGTGTGTGTGTGTGTGTGTGTGTGTGTGTGTGTGTGTGTGTGTGTGTGTGTGTGTGTGAAAGAATGAATGAATGAGTGGGGGATGCAAACGGGTTGGGCAAAGAAGGATATTTCTGTATTCAGTCGCTTCTCAATGAAAAGTCGGCAATTTAGTAGGGTATCAAAAGAGAAACGTTAGGTGGTAGCCGAAAACTGAAAGGGTATGACAATGGGAAGGTAGACGGGTCGAGAAAGATACAGACAGACTGGCGGTATCCGACAGGAAAGAAAAAATTGAGAGTTGGTGTTAGAAAATATAAGAATGTATGCGTGCTTTAGTATGTATGCGTGTTTATAACTGTGAGCGCAAGTGTTCTGATATATCTACATTTTTTTCTAGATTACGTACACAAGAATTGCATACAAGGAAACACACACACACACACACACACACACACACACACACACACACACACACACATATATATATATATATACATAGTTTTAGGCATGTTATATTTATGGACTAACGCGCTCAATATTAGGGATAGACCATAGTATGTAAAAATAAAAGTGTACATTAAAGTGAACACACAGAGGCGACAGTCTGTTTCCTGATGAAACCGACTGTCGTCTCCCGCGTGTTCACTTTAATATATATATATATATATATATATATATATACTAGCAGTATAGCCCGGCGTTGCCCGGGTGTAATGAAAGTTTTAAAATTAATCCATAGTCCTGGAGCTCAGATTCAGCCTAAAGAATATTTGTGTGAAGTTTGGTGAGAATCGGATAAAAATTGTGGATGTGTATAAAGGACATACAGACAGATAAACAGACACACACACAAACATCTTGCCTTATATATATATATATATATATATATATATATATATATATATACTATCGATTTTCTGCACTATTGTAAGAACTGCAACCTTGAAACTTCTGAATATCATTTCTTATGTCTTTGTCTATGAGTGTATCAAATCTGATTAAAATCGGACCACCCGATTTTTTCGATTATCGATTTTCGATATTTATCGGGGCTACCTCGACACATAACCTAGCTAAGAACACTCGCAGACGCTTATAGTACAACTGTGTAAATTTTCAAGAAAACCGGTTCAGCCGTTTCGGAGTCTATAGGTAACGGATACACACACACACACACACACACACACACACACACACACTCACACACACACACAGACAGTGGATTTTCTACTGATGATCCAAGGGTTACTACAATATCCTGTCTTTCGTAACTTTTTATTATTTCACCTTAATCTTCTTTTGCCATCCATTTACTCAAGCTCACTAAGTAAATTATGCGCTGTTCTTTGTCCCTCTCGTCTTCAAACTGACATGTGTGTGTCGGAGTTTGCAAACCTTCTTTCTTCTTTATGAACCCTAGAGATTCCAACTGTCTCTTTCTTATGTTAAGTATAAATTTCCTTTTTGTTTCCCTTTTCTTGAAAATTTCGTTGTTGCTCACATGCTTGTTTCGTGGTATCATCTGCCTGTATCAGAACTGTCAAGTTCCAAATAAGAGAGGGCTAATGATAAATTGGGCGAGGAAAAAACATATGTCATAAACATTGAGTAATAAACGAAGATTGTAAAAAAAATTTTTTTTAAATAAATAAGAATCTGACAAACGCGGGTGGGGGAGAGAATAGGTGGAGTCATTGGGAAATGACTATAACTTCTTTTAAAAAATGACCTCGAAGAAACAAAACTAAAAATAAATGTCCACCAATTTCTTAAAATAAAACGTTTAAACAAAAATCGAAAATATTTTCGAGAAGTCTTGCCAACGTTACAATATAAATAAATGTCAAGCTCTGGCCAACACATAAATAATATATTCAGAAATGTCCCAAAATAATATCTCAAAAAGCGTGATGATATTGAAAATATATTCCCATAATGTTTATTTTCCTCTCCTCATCTCCTTCAATCATTTCACACTCCTTAATAAGCGGGACGTGTCTATAAGTTCCAACGGGGTGAAAAATCCAAAAATTAACAGGTGGTGGGGCGTTTATTTGGCAACCAAGAGTCCTTTCGATATTTATGAAATTAGCTATATTAAGAATCTTTCACGATTTTTAAGCTTTGTTTATTAATTATTTAAGGAGGTACGGTGGAGTGATGTACAGTGGTTTGGACTGAGGAATTAGAAAGTCGATTTCGAATTTCAGTTGAGATCATTACATTCATTTACATTCTAATACGATTGAGAAATGTATGAATCCATCTCTTTTCCTCAACCCAGCTATGGGTAATTAGCAGGACAGACTGTGTCCTATAGGTTTGGGTAGCAGCCGGTCTTTGAGAAGGAAAAACTGAATTTAAAACCAGCCTGGAAAATGTTAGGCCTCGTTAGGCTAACTTGCTCAGGAAACACCACTGCTACTACCCCTACGACCTTAATGGGTTATGTGTCTCGCGATTGTGATTAATTGTTGAATAATTATTGAATTATTCCACTACACACAATAATTAAGTAATTAATAAGTAAATAATTAGTAATAGATCATTAACCAAGCAAATATGTAGACACCGTTAAAAATAAAATATATCATATTTTATAAAACAATGCGTAGAATGCTTGCTTTCCGGGTTCAAATCTCACCACAGACGATTTGCTAGAGATGTGACTATTTGATGTTATTGGCCTAGAGAAGCGACCTCAAGGTGGTTGGAGGCACCTTTGAAAAGTGTCGTTAAAACCTTACAACGGGTTGACCCAAGCCGTGTGAGTTAAATGTGTACTGTACAAAAGCCGTCAAGAACGAGATGTGACACAAGGTCTTTTTTAACGTGGGGAGCCCGACCGCGTATGGACGGGCGAAGGAATAAAAATTCCTTAGCCCCCTTCAACCGCCGGTTGAGCTGGCCTCGGTGACAAGCACTTGGTTCACCCCTCTGCTGCAATGGGGTGGCGCGGCTGTGGAAGACTGTTCCCCAGGATCGGGCATCTGCACAGTATAATTTTTCCCAGATGCACCTCTGCCCTCGCGGACGGAGCTACAACTGAGCCGCATCTGTCTTCGAGGACAGAGATGCAACTAAGAGATGATATTTGGTTACTTACCTGACACAAAAATGTGGCAGGTAAGTAACAATGTATCGTGTTTTTTGAGTGTATTGGCCTTATTAAAACCGATAATTGCACCACATTATGCACACTCTTTCCAGCAACTGTAACTTATGTCCGCTCAGTATAGTTGGAGTATAAAGCAAAAGTGCGCTTTGTAGGTTTTACACAAACAGAAATGTGTCTAAGCTAATGTCCGCAAACAGAGATTGGCTAGCCTCCCTAGAAGACTGGTGTGCCCAAAAAGAGAATACAGTGATTGATTTGTTACTATTTACACTAGTTACATTGTTTGGACTGATGTCCCTATTTTTATTGCCATATTCACGACTTTTCGGCCGTTGTATACTCCGGCCTTATTCAAGATCTATTCATATTTCTGAAATGAGTTACTGTAACGATTTACATTGTTCGGACTGTTGTCCCTATTTTTATTGCCATATTCACGACTTTTCGGCCGTTGTATATTCCAGCCTTATTCAAGATCTATTCATATTTCTGAAATTAGTTACTGTAACTATTTACATCGTTCGGACTGTTGTCCCCATTTTTATTGTCATATTTTCGACGTTTCAGCTGTTGTACTCTCCGACCTTCTTCAAGTGATATATGATGGAAGAAGGTCAGAGCGTGCAACAGTCGAAATGTCGTGAATATGTCAATAAAGATGAGGACAATATTGTAAAGAGTTACAATACCTAACCTCAGACATATAGATAGACAATTTTATTTTTTAAACAGTTTTATAAAAAGTGAAACATGAGATGGTGATACCGAGACACAGCTCACAAGAAATGAATACGGAAAAAACGAAGGAATATAAATTTGTACTTCTGTGTTGTGTTCCCTCGGAACGTAGGCGATTCATGCTATCCACAACTTTCTGTTCCTTGTAGCTCTTAATAGACTTTAACCTTCTGTTGTTTCTCCTAATCCTAACTCTCCGCAAAACGTGTGTAAATAAACTTCCAGATTGATCTTTTTTTTATGAGAAATCGTAATCCGTAAACCAGCAATCGCATGAAATCCGTGTTCTTGAAAAGAAGCGATGCTAATTATATATTCTTCATAGTGTTAGAATTTCTCTATCTTTGGCTCATCAATAAATCAACTGCATTTAGAAAGATGAAAGTTCGTGTCTGTGAAAAGAAGGTTTCATTAACGGATCGAATAAACCACTGAATTCAATATGATATTTAGAAGGATCGATTTGTCAGGAAAATCCGAAACAATAAGAATCATTAAATGAAATCGATTTTACTTTAATGGCGTTGGGTAATGTTTAGCGAGACAGGCTATTGAGTAACGCGTTGGATCCCTAACCAATTTCCATACTTGTGCTCCTGTATCAAACTATAATAAACTTAACATTCTTCGGTGCCTGAAGTAGGGGGAAGGGTTAGTAATTTAGTTTGATCAACGAAGATAATCGTTAGTTTAGTCCCCACCGGGTGTTATATAGTTGTAATCGTGTGCCAAACTTGGATCATCTCGACAGAGTTCAAAAGTATTTACGTGAACTTGCGGTTGATGAATTTTTTCCACATTACAGTCTCTTTACCACAAATGACACCTTGCTTGTTTCTCGTCGTTCTATCGCTATTTCCATGACAAATGGTCAGGCAGGCTATATTTATTAGTTCCACCAGTTCATACCTTCAGCGTTAGAGCCTGCCATCCAATGTACACTACCGGACATAAAAATTAGTTTTTTTTTTTATTCATGTCACCCCAAGCAAGGCATTCCACTGCCACTATAGCACAGGGGGTTACACAGGGACGTACATAAGGGGAGAGCTGGAAAGAATGGGAGGGTTAGTGTGTTAGGAGGTGTCTATTGACCTTACATTTGAACTCCTGGTGGCTATAGCCGTCGGGGAAGCAAGCATGCGGAAGGGAATTCCACAGGTGGAAAGTGCGAGAAAAGAAGCTGTTGGAGTAGAAATTGCGGTTACATTTCATCGGTTTCACTGTAAAAGGGTGGGACCTAGTTGCCAATCTAGTATCTCGTGCGAACTCACACCTAGGGGGCACCAGTGATTTAAGTTCATCAGAGCAGAAGCCATGAAAGTATTTATAGAAGAGGCACAGGGAAGCCACGTCACGCCGGTGAGAGAGTAACTGCAGGCGGTCAGCTAAGTCGGTATCAATCACATTACAGATTCTTCGCTGTATTTTGTCAAGAAGCCCGAGGAGAATAGCAGGGGCACCCGACCAGATGTGGCAACAGTATTCAAAACACGGGCGGATGGTAGATTTGTATAAGTGCAGGATAGATTCAGACGGAAAGAATTTCCGGGCCTTGCACAGATAGCCGATTTTCATAGCAGCGGATTTAGCAATGGATTCGACGTAGTCATTCCACTTGAGGTTCGCTGAGAGTGTCAGGCCAAGCAGGCGCAGTGTTTTCCTCTCTGGGAGGCAAGCCTATTCCATGCTAATGGGAGGGAGGTGCGGTTGTCTGTGGTGGTTAATTGACAGCAGTCTCGTTTTGGAAGAATTGAATTTTACGAGCCACTTCCTACCCCAATCCACCACGGATTGGAGGTACCCCAGTGTTTTAAAAAATCATGTATTTCATACTATTTATTAGTATTTATTGCCAAGTGAATAATTGTAAATTAAAATAGAATGGTTCTTTTGTTAATGCTACACAATAACATGTGCATCAAATGAATTCATAAAAATTTAATAATTACCTATATTGCAGTTTCATCAATGAAAGAATGAAGAAAATCCACGGTGATTCGGACAAGCTCATTTTTGCTTCCTTGCCTTATAAAGTTTTGCAAAGTAATAATAACAAAAGAAACATTCTATTTTCATTTAGAATTATCCACTCGGCAATGGTATGAAATACATCATTTCTTTAAAAAAATGTGATGGCCTAATAATTATGTCGGGTAGTGTACATACTGTGTACATGGTATGCTATATATTAATTATTACGTTAGAACATGTAAAAAAACTACTACAAAATTGTAAATTTTGTTTCGAGATTGGTAGTTAACAATGATGGTAATAGATTTTTTTAATTTTTTATCAAAAAACTTTTTTTATTTAAATTTGCTTTTTTGATTTGTTAAAATTAAAATGTTTTAAAATATAATCTTTTATCTTTGACATCACAAGCTTCTTCAAAGTATCTAATGGTATCTCCTACCAAGCAGCTTGTATTTGTTCTAAAATGTGTCTTGCGAAGTAACATTAGATTTATCAAGAGTGGGGAATAAGAACAAAAGTCAATCATATCGAAGGATAATAGAATAATGAGTAGTTTTAAAATAGAAAGAGTAGTTTAATAGAAAATCGGAAAAATTAAATATGACTTCTTTTTAAGACATTTCTTTTACACTTAGGATGTGCGTTGTGGTGCATTGGATATCGGCTCGGAACGAGAAATCGGGGAGCCGAGTTCGAATTCCAGCCAAATTCATTGCATTCACTTACGCGCAAATACCCTTGGGAAAGGTATTAATCCGTCTATTCCTTCCAGTTATGGGTTAAATAACAGGACAGATTGTGTTCTCTAGCCTTGGTCGGCAACCAGTCTACCGCAGAAAGCAATGGCAACCTACTGCGGGATAATCTTCTGCCCAGTCAGTCATGTCTCTTTCGAGACATGATCGCCCAAGCGTGTATCACGTATGACACTTAACTGACTGACTTTTACACTTAGTTTTAAATAATCAATATTTGAATTTCAGTGAGTTTTTAGGAAAATCACCCCTATCCTAATACTACTGGTAGTGTGCAAAAGTGTTAGGACAGGGGTGATTTTAAACATTATTTTGATACCTCATAAAAAATAAAATAATTCTTGTACTAATACTTTTGCATAGTACTGTATATATATGTGTGTGTATGAGTGTGCGTGCGTGTATATATATATATATATATATATATATATATATATATATGTGAAGACAAGTAGAGCTTAGAAAAGAGTTCAAAATGTTCACCCTGTTTTCATTTTCTTTAAGACTTCCTTGTTGCTTACTTGCTCCGTCAATGAAATTTTTGGGATCCTATAAGACCTCATTTCTGCTACCTCTAGTTTTCTCCTAATCCGTTGGGAAGTTTGCCCAGCATCCGCTGCTATATAAAAAGATTGATAATACACAGCAAACCAACGTTTTTTTAATCGTTTCACCCGAAGCAAGGTGGTACCGCCACTGAGGCGCAGTGGAGGTACCACCACATAATAGAGTAAAAGCAGGAGGAGAGCGTAGAAAAAGACGAACCAGTTACAGGAGGTGTCCGAGAAAGGGCAAGAGAAGGATGGGAACACAGGTTTAATGACAGTTGCGAAGGTACAGTGAGTAAAGTAAAAGAACAAGATACACGGGATGATGTAGAAAGGACGAGGGGAAGACTGGAGTCAAGTGTATAAGAGATGGGAATTGACATTGCATTTAAATTCCTAGAGGTTGCAGCCGTCAGGAAAGCAAGTATATGGAAGAGAGTTTCACTGGCGGAAAGTGCGAGAAAAGAAGCTGATGGCTGTATTTGGCAGATTTAACTATAAAAGGGTGGGACCTTGTTGCGAGTCTTGTTGCTCGAGTAAATTCTTGTGGAGGGGCATCGGTGAGCTAAGCTCGTCGGAGAAGAAGCTATGAAAATATTTGAAGAAGAGACAGAGGGAAGCCACATCCTGCCAGTGAGGAAGTGGCTGGAGTCGAGCTGCCAGGTTTGGACCGATCACATTACAGATTCTCCTTTGAAGCCTGTCGAGAACCCTGAAATGAACAGCAGGGGCGCCCCACCAGATATGACAACAGTATTACATGCACGGTCGGATGGTTGATTTGTATATGTGCAAGGTGGATTCAGGCAGAAAAAACTTCTTGATCTGTCACAATGACCCAACCTTCCTAGCAGGAGATTCAATGTAATGGTCCCACTTGTGGTCGGAAGGGAGGGCGAGGCCGAGGAAGCGCAGTATATTGCTTTCAGGGAGACTCGCTTGGTCCATGCTTATGAGTGGAGGTCCTTCTCAAGATCAGCAGCAAGGTTGTTTGTCAACCTCGCCAGATTTGTTATTGATGCGGGAGTAAATGGTGGTGTCATCAACGTAGATGCCTACTGTGGATTTGATCACATTAGGAAGATCATTTATGAAGATCAGAATAAGCGTCTGGCCTAGGATAGAGCTCTGGGGCACGCCAGCGTTCGTGTAGTAGGATGTAGAGGCATGCCCATTCAACCTGAATCTTCATCGTTAATGCCACATTCTGTTGATAGGGCCAAATATGTGTCTATTCAACCTTTTAAGGCATGTTTCAGGGTAATGGTGACGGTGATGGTATGGGGAATATTTTCTTGGTATATATTGGGATTCTTGTTACCAAAATAAGATCGTATAAATGC
Organism: Ascarosepion bandense; assembly: GCA_037127315.1. Taxonomy (NCBI): domain Eukaryota; kingdom Metazoa; phylum Mollusca; class Cephalopoda; order Sepiida; family Sepiidae; genus Ascarosepion; species Ascarosepion bandense. Next base: position 3,183,225 of record JBBBDQ010000872.1, on the reverse strand, counting down.
TGTCGCCTTCACAGGCAGACAATGAGACTCTGCCAGAGTGTAAGGCTATGGTACACCACATATTATCCGGTAGCCTTTTTCAGTAGGACAAATAAAAACAATAGTGGTAAATTATTTCATGAAAAATATTAAAGAGTTAGTTATGTTAAAATAGTCTCCAAGCTCAGCAGTTCTAAGCCCCATAGAGCACCTTTGCGGTGGGATTTAAAGGGAGTTTCGAATAGTGGATTTGCTACCAACCAGTCTAGAAGCATGCGTGGTGACATAAAAACATGGACAAAAATATCATTGAAACTATGCCAAAAATAATTGAGGCAGTTATGAAGCAAATGTGGTCCAACGTGGTACTAGAAAAGTATACGCGATGAAGTCACCAGTGAGTGCAGATACCAATTTACACACACACACACACACACACACACACACACACACACATATATATATATATACACACATATATATATATATATACATATATATGTCTGGCCACACTGATGAGCAATTTACACACACACACACACACACACACACACACACACATATATATATATATATATATATATATATATATATGTCTAGCCATACTGATGAGCTGTGATACAGCGAAACGGGCTTGTATGTGGATGACTAATATCTATCTATCTATCTATCTATCTATCTATATATATATATATCTATCTATCTATCTATCTATCTATCTATCTATATATATATATATATATATATTTAGTAAATTAGTTTTTGGTCATAATTAAATTAGACTAGTACAGAGTTGTATTAAAAAGTGTTCAATACGATTATATTGTAGAAGTTCTTAATATTTTTCATTTGGGAATGAGTTATTTGACGACCTAGGTATCTACCTTTCGGTGTCTTCAGGCGATTTACAAGAATTGATTTTACCGTTTTTCAAACACTTACGTAACAGGGATCTTTTATGAACGCGCAATTTTCAAAATTAGGAGAAGTTACTTAAGGCTTTAAGAACACTTTCATTCAGGATTGTATGATTCTAGTAGGTATTTATTGCTACGGTTACACTTGGACATAATTTCTGTTCTTTTATTAAGTAATTTACTTTTGTCTGGGAACAACATAACAGCTTATTTTTCCTCCTGGCATAATCTGCATACTTTACAGCAGTTGTAAAGTTCGGTGATTTTTAGTATGCTTCAAGTTATAGCGGGGTCTTTTTCAGATTTCATTTTTAATTTCCACACGTGGATAGCCAGTTTTGTTTAATTTTTTCGGTTTTCCAGTTTAAACTTAGGGTTATAAGTCAAAACGCCAAACATTAAAAAGGTTCAAAGTCAAAAAGATCCAAAAATAAAAAAAGGGCCAAGGACAAAGGTCTATAGGCTAATCGGTGTCGCTAATATGTAAAACTTAAGTTTATTTACAGTAAGCATTTTTTTTTTTGTGAGGGCAGAAACAAATTTAATTGGATATTGATAAGATGTTTATGGCCCCCAATCATTTATCGATGGCGAATAAAGCTACTGATATTATTATTAACAGAAAAATGGATTTCAGTGTTTCGCTTTCCGAGTCAGTTAAACTGATTCTCTCTGAATCTACATATGTTTGAAATTATATGCAAATAATGTTTTTGTTGTATGTTATTGTAAATACTTATTTTCAATGTATTCTCACCAGTTTTAGCTAAAGTATAAACCTAACCAGTAATGATTTAACTAAAAGCAACACTCGCAGTGTTTACCTATAAACTCGTTGTTGAACAATTTGATAATTGCTTACTTATATACTCAAGCATAAACGACTCGATCAATATTTCAATAGAACTTCAAGCAGAAATAACTAGATCGCAGTTTATCTATAGATTCAAGATAAAACTCACAACCAATATTTATATATAGACTCAAGTATAAACTTTACCAATGCTGACCTATAGACTCAAGTATAAACTCCTGATCGATATTTACATAATGACTGATGTATAAACGAGACCAATGTTAACCTATATTAGAATATCGACCACTATTTATGTACCGATCTAAGTATAAGCAACACAACAAATATTTAACTATGAACGCAAGTATAAACAGTTCGCTCACTAGGTACTTTTAGACTCAGGTATAAAATATCCGACCAATTTTTGCATATAATCTCAAGTATTTTGATATTAAGTAATGCAATAACACTTTATATATCTAAATGCCAACAACCTAACCCAAACATAAACAGACCTCATTTCCCTAATATATATATATATATATATGTGTGTGTGTGTGTGTGTGTGTGTGTGTGTGTGTGTTTATCTATCTGTATCATTATTTACTGAGATAAAAATTTAACCGTTTAGATAGGTAGATTAATACGAACAGATAGATAGATAGATAGATAGATAGATAGATAATGAATAGACTGAGATAGATAGATAGATAGATAGATAGATAGATAGATAGATAGATAGATAATGAATAGACTGAGATAGATAGATAGATAGATAGATAGATAGATAGATAGATATGAATAGATAGATAGATAGATAGATAGATAGATAGATAGATAGATAGAATAGACTGATGATAGATAGATAGATAGATAGATAGATAGATAGATAGATAGATAGATAATGAATAGACTAGATAGATAAGAATAGATAGATAGATAGATAGATAGATAGATAGATAGATAGATAGATAGATATCACGCCAATGGAGAAATTATTGATATGTATGTAAAATGCAAAAGCCTGAGCAGGTATCATAAATAAATATAAGTGAAATAGTTTATAAACAAAATAAAAATATCGACAACATTTTAATACGTTTCGAAAATGCCTTTTAATCTCAAATTTTACGTTTTAATGGATTACAAAATTAAAAAAAAAGAAAAAAAAATTCCTGATATACAAATCTCAGTCTATATTCTACTTTTCCTCTATTCAAATCATCCATATTTTGCCTCTGTCCTTATCAATTTTCATTTCTGCACGCAATCCTTAGCTCTATGCAAATAAAATCTCACCAGGACATTTTTTTTTCAAAGTCAATGGAACTTGAATGCTTCAAGTCTAGAATTTTATATTATTTTTAAATTATTATCAAACACCTTTTTCCTCAAGCCTTTTCCTATAAACAACATTTTCTGCGTGTAATATACATTATATATGTATTGATAATAACTATTTTTTTGCTTCTTGCATGAAAATGAGATTCTAATATTGAAATAGGGATTCAGTTAGAAGAAAATAATAACCAAAACACTATAAATAATGATAATAAATAATGATAATAAACTGATTAACACAATAACAACAGTATAATTTAATATCAGGGTAATAATAATTGAAATTAGTAATACAATTGACGATTGACAGAATGATCTAAACTTATTTATAAATGGAATTTTGTCTCTGTGTGTGTGTGTCCGTTACCTATAGACTCCGAAACGGCTGAACCGATTTTCTTGAAAATTTACACAACAGACCTCAAGTGGAATGATTATATGGAGTCCATAGCTAAATCTGCTGCTAAGAAGGTCGGTTTTCTGTGCAGGACCGGGAAGTTTTTCCCGTCTGAAACAATCCTGCACATCTACAAATCTACCATCTGCTCCTGCGTATGAATACTGCTGCCATATCTGGTCGGGTGCTACTGCTACCCAACTTGACAAAATTCAACGGAAAATCTGTCATGTAATCGATCTCAACTTGGCAGATCGGATACAGTCACTTTCTCACCAGCGCAATGTGGCTTCCCTGTGTCTCTTCTAGAAATACACTCATGGCTTCTGCTCAGATGAAATTAGCTCACGGGTATCCCCCTATACATGAATTTGCCCGAGCTACAAGATTAGTAACTAGGTTCCACCCTTTTACTCTGAAACCAAGCAATTGTATACGCAAATTCTACTCCATCGGTTTCTTCTCTTGCACTTCCCGCTCGTAGAATTCCCTTCCGTTTACTTGCTTTCCCGACAGCTACAATTTTCAAGAATACAAATGTAAAGTCAATAGTCATCTACTATCTCACTAACTTGCATCTTCTCTCTCTCTCTCTCTCTCTCTCATGCTTCTTTCTTCGTCCACTCCACTCTCAGCAGTATTCTCATCCTTCTCCTACACTCTTCCTGACACTCTCTGTAACCTCTCACTCTTTTTCATACCGTGCCTCCTATGTAACCCCCTGCTCAACAGTGGCATTAAAATGCCTTGCTTGGGGTGGTACTCTTATAAAAAAAAAAAAATACATAAACTGGGCGTTATACAGTAAAAGTTCATGTTTGATCTGAAATTTTCACTGTATAATGTCCGGTGCATGTATTTAGTATCCACCACTAAATTAAGAGCATTCACAAATGAGGGGAATGTGTCAGAAAAATAATTGTGACAGTGACAAAATAAATCGTGTATATATATATACACGATTTAAAAGAAGATTAAAATCTGAGGAAAGGAACAGTATGATTAAAAACAAAAAAAGACAGAAAACAAGAGAAAAACTACATTTTTGCCCACGCGTTTCTTCTACTGACGGACTTTATCAAAGCAAAAAGTTAGTGTCACCCAGTGGAAAAAACGCGTAGGTGAAAGTATAGTTTACTTTTTTAATCATACTTTTTCTTTCCTTAGATTATAATAGCAAATTTTTACAGTTGTAAAAGCTTTTGTCCACTTCTATAGCCATTTTCAATGGTGTTTATGTATCCGATATTGTTATTTTTTCTCGTGTTTTGACTTTTACGTAGTAATTTATTTTGTTTGTTTCTTGTCAAAGGTGCATTCATTCCTAGCCCACATGTACTGCGTACAACTGGAATTCGCATGAGAATATGTTTAATTTAAAAAATAATTTCTATACTCAATTTCCATTATTAAGTAATGTAAGATTGATGTAAATGGCCGAAAGATCTTGGGACGATAAAAAAAAAATATGGAGATAAAAAATATGTTTTCTAGAAAAAAAACGGAAAAATGTTAGGATGATAGAAAAACATAACAAAAATGAATTAAATTTTGCTTGTCGGCCGTAGTTAATGAAAGATGTTTGAAGGAAAGTTCGTTTCCAAGGTACACACACACACACACACACACACACACACACACACACACACACACATATATATATATATATATATATATATATATAAATGATAAATGTAGAGAAGTTTGTCGCGTAAATTCGAAGTTTCGTGAAGGCACAATTTTTATTAAATCTCTGTGAGACCCAGTGGAAAAAACGCGTAGGTGAAAGTATAGTTTACTTTTTTAATCATACTTTTTCTTTCCTTAGATTATAATAGCAAATTTTTACAGTTGTAAAAGCTTTTGTCCACTTCTATAGCCATTTTCAATGGTGTTTATGTATCCGATATTGTTATTTTTTCTCGTGTTTTGACTTTTACGTAGTAATTTATTTTGTTTGTTTCTTGACAAAGGTGAATTCATTCCAAGCCTTGTCGGCCGTAGTTAATGAAAGATGTTTGAAGGAAAGTTTGTTTCCAAGGTACTCACACACACACACACACACACACACACACACACACACACACATATATATATATATATATATAAATGATAAATGTAGAGAAGTTTGTCGCGTAAATTCGAAGTTTCGTGAAGGCACAATTTTTATTAAATCTCTGTGAGATTGTTTGTTAAGTGACAAACTTCTCCACATTAAAAACTTTAAGGTTCTATCTCTGTCTCGATAACGAGCATTTCACGACAAAAAATAAATACTTACGAGAATATCTTCTTATTAGTTAACCCCTGAAAAAACGACAATCTGGCCCTAATCATAACGCAACACTATATATATATATATATATGCTTGTATGTGGATGATTAATATATTGTGCTCTCATTACGATTGAGCTCTCTCGAGAAGAAAATTTTAAAAACAGTTTCCACTTCTGCGATATATGCGTGACTCTTCAGAAAGGAATTGAGTTCTTTCGTGACTAGCGTGTGTATACACTGCTTATATACAACACTTTAAAATTTCCATTCTTTGATTCCATGCGCCTATGGCCCAGGGGGTAGCGACTCCGACTGATACCAAATCGGTCGAGTTTCTATCCCGTCCAGATGCAAGTGGATGTGTCTATACACACTGATGAGCTGTGAAACAGGTTTGTATATAGATAACTAATATATATATATATATATATACATATCACATCTCTCAATAATTGTTGGGACTGACATTTAGATGGCGACAATAATAAAAAAAATCGATATGATTTTTATGAAGTACTAACCTTCAAATTGCACGTAACAACATTTGGGCCCAATTGGATTAGTAGTTTATGAATTACAGTTTTTAAGTGAATCTACAGTTGTAAATTTTCAAAACAATGGAAAAATCTGAATAAAGTGTGTTGATATAGTGTTACTTTGTGATGGAAAAATACTGTTCAAGCAAAGCAATGGTTTGATAAGTGGTCTTCGGAAACAACGGTTAAGAGGTGATATGCTGATTTTAACGCGGTCGTATAGACACAAATGACACTGAACGATCAAATCGATAGTTGTCCCTGGAAAAAAAAAATCCACAAACTTGTTTTGACCGATCGTAAATTGAAATTGCGGGAGATAGTAGAAGAGTTGAACATATCAGAAGACAGTGTATTCACCATTTTGCATGAACATTTGTTAATGAGAAAGCTGTGTTCAAAGTGGGTGCCGCGTTTGTTCACAAAAACTACAACGCGTCGACGATTTAAAGCGTTGTTTGCAACTGTTTCAACGCAACCTGAAGGAGTTTTTGCGTAAATATGTGACAATGGATGAAACATGGATCCTGCATTTCAGTTACTTACAGTGGTGAACAAGTAATTTACAGGGTTAGAGGGAGATAACTGATGACTACCAAAAGAATCACTGCAACGCAAGGAATGGAGTCCATATAGCCCAGAGATTGTAATAAAAGGTTCGGCTCGAAATTCCTAGTACCTGAAGAAGGCCGGAGCGTACAACGGCCGAAACGGTGTACAAATGGCAACAAAGATGAGGATAGTCTGAATAATGTAAATACTGTGAACTTAATTTATTTCAATATTTCTATTCAATTATTTGTGCAGTCTCTTTAGTGTGAAATCTGTGCCGAGGCATGACGGTTGAGAATTATTGTCGTAACGTTTGGGTAATCTAAACCCTTGACCTTCATTTCCAAAATAAACCAAAGTAACCAACCAGGTCCCATCATACTGATGTAAGGCAACGTAGGTAAATAAGAAAAGGCTTATAGCATATCATCTACATCACTCGAAGCTGCTTGAGCGGAACTTGCATCTCACCAGGAGTACATTAAGACAAAAATAGAAATTAAACCATTTTTTACAGAATATAGTCGAGTTAAGCGGCATGCGTTCGCTAGCCAACCGTTACATTAAGAGAATGAGGCTCCAGTCTACGTAGCATGGTAGGTTTTAGCCGTGATGGTTTGAACTTGGTGGAACTAGGGAGAGTAATTCATCTGGACACACACCATGAAAATAGCGACAGAGCAGTGAGAGGCTTGCAATGTTTTATCTGTGATAAAAGGGATGTAGAGTGGAGAATTAGTCGTCGCCTACAAGGACGCAAATACGCTTTTTGATTCATCGAGGGTAGAATGTGAAAACTGGGCTGCTCCCGCCTATTTATATCACTAATACTTCATTTTCGGACTCATCTGAAAAGTGGATGATAACGGGAGGGAAGGTAGATGATAACAGGAGGAGTAAGGTACTTGTTGGAACGGTTCAGGAAACGGACCATTTTCTCAGCATGGATCGTGTGTACGAGTTCCACTTACGCTATGGGTTGAGTCCCAATAGGCAGTGAATGCAGGGGGCATCGATGAGGGAATCGTTCATCTTGATTAATGAATGTTCTTGGTCCGATCAGTGATAGTGGAATGTCATGTGTTTGGTCTTTGAGGCATTGAATGTGACCAGAGTGTATTTTCTCAACTGCGCAAGTGGGTTTAGGTCAGAGGAGAGATCAGCTGCTAAGCTCTGATTAGCTTGTTTTTTGGTTCATGAGAAAGGGTTGGTAGATACGGTCAATGGTTGGTGGGACTAGAAAAATTTGCCTTTGACCTCTATCTCTGCGTATGATTACACCATATTAAACCGTTCAACTGCAGTTGTAAGGGAACAGGTAAACAGTGGATCAACGTGTAGTATATACTCTTCTCCACTTTTGTGTCTCGAATTTGGGATAGTCCAAACTTCTTTTGTGCGTTTTTACAGTTTTTAGTGAAGTCTTGTCTCTGTGTTTGCAAACCTGCACCTCCCTCATTTGATGAAAGACGGAAGGTTAATAAATACTGGCACAAACGAACTACTGGTAGCAAAGACAGAGCAATTTTTGGTGTGTAGCAAATTTGTTTAGGTATGAGCACCCCAATTTGAACCAATCCTGTCCCTCCACCAAACATGGTAAGTGTTAGAAAAATGCCATCAATACACCGTATTAACGATATATATATATATATATATATATTCTATTTGAAAACGAGTTATTAGATTTACGATTGTATTGAACACTTTTTAATAAAAATGTGCACTAGTCTAAGTTTTATGACCAAAAACTAAGTAATTAACCAATCAATACATAAGTGTAACCATACAAAAATTTAGATTTGATATATATGTATATATATATGTATGTCTGTGTGGGCATATATACTGAACTCAAACATCTCCAGTCTTGTTTTGAATTCAGAATTTTTTTTCTCCTAGACTGGTAACCACCTAAGCCTATAGGACCTAGTTTGTGCAACTATTTACCAATAAATTGGGAAAAGAGAAGGATTCATGCCTTTACAAGAGGTATTAGCACGTAAGTTAAGCAGGTAAGTGAATGTAATGAACTTGATCTGAATTCGAACTCGCCTCTGTGTTCTTCAATCCCAGCTGCTATTCATTATAACGTATGGATATATATATATATAGTTTATAGACAAAGAGAATATATAGATGCATGTACACAGCTCATTACAGTCAAATATATTAAGGCATTTATTTCCATTTTTTAATAGTGAGGACTTGCTTGGGGTGAAACGATTATGTAAAAAATACTAGGTTGGGAAACTGGCGCGGGATATCTTTCTCTCAGTGAGGGTCAATGGGCCTCTCTTAAGCCGTGGTAGGCAACCCATCTAATGATGGTGTCAAGATAAAAACACCCTTGATAGCTCTAGCAAAGCATCAAGTATTCAGCTACTGACAAGATTTTGAATCTCGGCCGAGGCCGCAGAATGATGATGATGATGATATATATTTTAAAAAACTTTAATCCAAAAGGAAAAGCAGGAAGGTAAATCCCAAAGACCCGATCCTAATTAATATTAAAAAATGATGCAGCTGGATTGCTCAATGTAAGTAATATTTATGCGTGAAATCTCTCTTAGGGATTTCATGTAGAAATAATCATACAACGGTTTTGAACTTCGATATATATATATATATATATATACTATAGTCATCTGCAGACAGATCTGTTTCGCTGTATCACAGCTCATCAGTACAGCTTAGACTCCGATCGCTTCCTAACCCAGGAACGAAACCCAACCGAGTCGGCGTCAGTCGGCGATTCTACCCCTAGGCCACGAGCGTCAGGTAGAAGAAGGCGGGCTTTTTAGCGCGTATAAACACGCCCAATAGCTAGCGTGCTCCAATTCATTATCGAATGGGCGATAATTTCACCCTAAAGTAGGTGATAATTCTCAAAGGTTTACTTGCAATAAAATAGAATAAAAAGACCAGTGCGAAGAAAGAACTATAAAGGAAGACAAGAGATTCTGATTGACGTAAAATTCATATTTTTGAAGATTGTAGATGGCAGAGAAGCATGAATTTAGAAGTAAATTCCAGAGGTGAGGACTAAGAGAAAAGAAACTATTAGAATAAAACTTATTGTTACATCTAGCTATGGGAATAATAAAACGATGAAGCCTACCAGGTACACACGTGGGTGCATGCTTGAACACACACGCGCGCGTGCCCATGCATGCACACACACACGCGCGCACACGCGCGTGCCCATACACACACATATATAGCATCTATACAAATATAAGAATTATCTCTTAGGTGATTGATATTATACTCGGCATCCTGATATATATCTTCTTCTTCTTCTATGTGGCCTGTCCATTCAGCACGTAGGCGATCATAGTTCTCCGCGTCTCTCTATCCCTTGTGGCTCTTAGTATGTTTGTTCCTGTTACACCTCGCAACCCTCTTTCCGTCATCCACCTGATCAGGCCCTGCAAATATGTTATCCGCTGCCTTCCTCTGTCTCTTTTTCCTTCTATCCGGCCAGTCAGTATCAGGTTCTCCAAGCTCTCCTTCCTTATTGCATGTCCCAGGAACTTCAGTTGTCTCTTCCTGATGCTCAGTGCTAATTTCCTTTTTGTTCCCATTTTTTCCAACACCTCATCGTTGCTTGTATGCTCTGTCCACGATATTCGCAGCATCCAGCACTCTTTTCTTTGCTTCTAGTGAAATTTTTCTGTGTGTTAGTACTTTACTCAGCTTCTGGAACGCATCCTTTGCCATGATAATTCGCTTTCGGATCTCTGTGTCGCATTTTCCATCTCCTGATAGAACACTTCCTAGGTATTCAAATGTACTTTCTTGTTTCTGGTATCCCCCACCTGTATTTGGCATTTTGGGTCGCAACTAGATGTCTAATGTTTTCCTTTTGTGCTTATTCTTATTGCCCTTTAACGGATATGCTCTATTTGAAATAGTCACGCGCACATAGACACACACACACACACACACACACATATTTGTACTGATGCTTTCTCTAGGGGTCATATGTGTTCTCAAATTCTAGAAGCTCTGTTTTTATTTTATGCATATCGCAACAGATGAATTTGAGGTCAGTTTCGATAATGCTATGTACGCCCTAGTGTATGGGGTTTCAATGGGCAATCTCTTGTGTCTGGTATTTGCTACTATTTATGTTAGTTTTCCTGAGAGCCTTTTATTTGAAAAATGCCGTAAATCCCATGTATATTTGCGTTACGTCAATGATACTTTTTCTATTTTTGATTCCATAGACGACGCTACGGCTTTTCATAACCAATTCAATTTCCTTCATCCGTCCTTGCAATTTACAGTAGAAATGGAGAATAATTATACTTTGCCTTTTTCTGTTTTGGGAGTTATTTTTAAACGTAAAGCCGGTTTGTTTATTACAAATGTTTTTTGGTAAAATTACGTTTAATGTTCTGTACAATAATTGGAATTCCTTTGTTTCTAAGTATCGTAAAATTAACCAGATATCTACTTCAGTACATCGCATTTTTTTTTAATCATATCACCCCAAGCAAGGCGGTAACGCCACTGATGTGCAGGGGGCTACATAAGAGTGAGATTAGAAAAGAGAAAACCGGAAACCACATCCTAAACAGGAAACAAGGGATGAGCCTCTTCACCTGTTCAATAGATGTGGGTGAAGTGTGAACCGGGCGATAGTTTAGTCTATCTACTCCAATTGAGAAAAAAAAAAGAAGACAGTGAGAAGATTAGAAAAGAAAAAAACCGGAAACCGCATCCTAAACAGGAAACAAGAGATGAGCCTCTTCACCTGTTCAATAGATGTGGGTGGAGTGTGAACCGGGATTGAAGATTTGTTCTTTTTGTTCAGTTGACCAAGAATTTAAGAGCATTCATCGCATTTAAATGACAATGGATATCCTTTAAATGTCATAAAACGTGCGATCAAGTATAAGATCATTCCTTTTAAAGAACCGGCTGTTTTTTAACCTAGTTTTTATCCAGATTATTTAAAACTGCCCTGGCTACGGTAAAAAAGTAAAATACTTGCTGACACGATTTCAGCTCTCAGATTACGTGTTGTTTTGGGGGCTGGGTTTCCCTCTTTCGATAAAGATTGTCTTTCCCCACTTTCAAAATAGCTCTATAATGTATAAGTTCAAATGTCAGTGTGACGCTAAATACGTGGGACGAACTAATCAGAAACTACAATTGATCAACATGACCCTACCAGTGATACTAGATTAGCAACTAGGTCCCACCATTTTACAGTTAAACAAATAAGATGTAACCGTAAATTCTACTCCAACAGCTTCTTTTATCGCGCTTCCCGCCTGTGGAACTCCCTTCCACAAGTCTGCTTTCCCGACAGTTACAATCTCCAGGTGTTTAAATGTAGGGTCAATAGACACCTCCTATCACACTAACTCCCAACTATTCTCACAACACTCTCATCTACCCAACCCTCATTCTCGGTATCCTCACCCGCCTATCACCCACCCTCTGTTATTTCCTATATTTAACCAGCCTTTCTCCACTCTACGTAGCCCCCTGCACAGTAGTGGCAGTGACATGCCTTGCTCGGGGTGAAACGCTTATAAAAAAAAAATAAATAAATAAATAAGGGTAATCAACCCGTGTCACTCTTCAAAGATGATTCACTAATTTTGCCAACGGTTTCCTTCCGATGAAGTGTTAGCACGAAATGATTCCTTAAGAACAAAAAAGTAAAGAAAATGCCTTCTTGCATTTTCAAATCGTTATTTATGCTCTATGGTATCAAGTCTTTGTTCATATATATATATATATATATATATATATATATATAGAGAGAGAGAGAGAGAGAGAGAGAGAGTCATCCGCAGACAGATCTGTTTTGCTGTATCACCGCTCATCAGTACGGTTAGACATCCGATTGCTTTTAACCCAGGAATGAAACCCGACCGAATTCGGAGATTCTACCTCTGACCTAGAAGGAAGTAGACTTTTGGCATATGATGTATCATAGGCCAGTAACAAGAGTGCTCTAATTCATTACTGAATTAGTGATGCGTAGATGCTAAAGTAGCTACTGTTTTATATATATAAAATTTATAGATGGATAGATAGATAGATAGATAGATAGATTTCTCTATGTGGCGGAAGGTAAAATATTTGTAGAGATCAGAAGCCGTCAGAAAAAGAAAACAAAACCAAACAAAAACAAACAAACAAAAACAAACAAACAAACAAACAAACTATTTTGACGTTTGGTTATCTTGTCAGACTGAACTTTTAAAGAGTGCTAACAATAGGAAGTGGGTTTACTTATATATCGATAAAGTAAATATACCTTCGATCATTTGACGAGGTCTCAATAACGAGTCTCGCTTTTCATTTATAAAATTTAAGCTTTCAATACATTTTTCAGGCGAAATATAAGATGATAGAATTTCTTTCTAAACGACGAAATATCATGACAGACCCACGTGGGCGCGCACAAAACACACACACACACACACACACACACACACACACACACACACACACACACACACACACACACACACATATTTCTCAGTGGAGAAGAATCTAAGATAAATGCACCTTAATTCGAAAATAATTTTAGCACATCTTAATAGTTCTTTCAAAAGACTCTTCAGTGATTTTATGACGAACAATAGGACATTTTTTTTTTTTTGCAAATTAAATTTTATTTAATTACACCATTTGTTCGTTCGTTATCTGAAAATCTTTGGTAGAGTAAATGCCATCTATATTAAGAATGATTTTATGAAAAACGTAATAGGCGAATACACACAATGATATACACCGATATCATCCAGTCTGAAATGATCTCACATTCTGATGTACTTGCATACATACGGCATTTAGACCTTTTTATAAATGGTTATTTTGTATCAATTATGTAACCATTGGAAAAAAGGATTAATATCCGTACGTATATGTATACATGTGTGTGTGTTTGAGTGCATGTGCGCGTATATATCTGTACATATATATATATATATATATATATATATATAGGGGGCAGTTAAAATAGCTCCCACATATACATCCCAAAATACCACCCACATAATGGTAAGACATTTACGAGCGGGAATTTTTTTTTATCTAGCTAAAGTCTTACTATTATGTGGAAAGTATTTCTGCCAGGTATATGCTAGTGGTTATATATATATATATATATATATATATATATATATATAAACAAACAAAGCACACACACACACATGTGTTTATGTGTGTGTCTGTGTCTGTGTCTGTGTGTGTGTGTAGAACGTCATTATTTTTAAGTGCATTTTTAAAAAGAAACATTGAATTCTCAAATTAAACTCCCGTCTCGTAGATGCACTTCAATTTGTAGTAGATATTAATAACAAGTACTGATCATTATCCCGTGAAAATTGACAATTAAAAATCCTCCTCGTAACTGTATGTCAGTGTATGAATTTAGAATATATATATATATATATATATATGTCTGTGTGTGTATGTATATATATATATATGTCTGTGTGTGTATGTATATATATATGTGTATGTATATATATATATATATATATATATATATATATATATATATATATATATATATGCATATATATATAAAGTGAGTATTTTTATGCATCAATCCAACAGCATGTGCGTAAGTATAGGTGTATATATATGAACAATATACACTTACGTGTGTATTTTATATACATCGGATACTTCATATATATCAATTACTCTCTCTCACTCTGTCTTCATACACACACACACTATGCATATGTATATCTGTGTGTATGTGTGTGTATGGGTGCATGCGTGTGTTTCTAGATGAACAGCTAGAAAAACACATACACAGACATACAACACATCACGCAAATATATATATATGCATGCATGCATCTATATATTATCTGTATTTAATATATCTCTACACACAATCATACACACACATACACCCACAAACATATATATATATATATATATATATATATATATATATTCGCGTGATGTCTACGTTCATGTTCATGCGTTGTGTTGCAATCAGGTAATTTGAAATTAAATAATGTCATATTGTATTTTTAACAGAGATGACCTTTTAGAATAATAAAATTTAATTACTTTCTTTTCACTCTTGCCGCTTTGTTCGGTTCGCTCATCGAGTGTGCATACTTCTTCATAAATTGGCTTGCATGATGCGTGCGTGGGTGCATAATTTGATCTGCACTTGGTGTGGACACGTCGTGGCTTACGAACCGCAAGTCGTCCCCAGATTTTTAATGCCCATCTTGCGCTTCGCTATTTACTTAAGTATGATTAGTCTCTATGTCCCACCCGTCTCTCTCCAATGTCAATATTGAGTTGTTATCCCCACGTTTCTCAGGAGATCCAGCTTGTCGGGCGGTGGCATATTGAGAGGGTCGAGTCAGGTTTAAAAACAAAATAAGGGATTTATCTGAACATTTTTTAATTAAACTTATTAACATTTAAAAATATTGTGATGAAAAGGATTTTATTTGTAGAGAAATACTTTTACCCTATTTCAAGACAGAAGAAACGCAGTGACATGAGACGAAATATATTAGTAGATTCAAGCACACAAGGTTAAAAACAAGCTATTCGTACATTAAAAAAAATTACAAAAGACTTTTAGATTTGGCATAAGACATTACTATATGTAAAATGCAAGCAAGCTGTACAGCACAACAAAAAGCAACAAATGAAGACTAATAATAATGAATACTAATAATGAATACTAATAATCAAACATTGCAAATTGACGACACTTAGTTACAATAACTCTTTTTACAGTACCTATAATAATAATAATAATAATAATAATAATAATTATGGAAAAGCTGTAAACAAACACTGGTATGAACATCATCCAGCACCGGTTACAGAAATAGAAGATGTAACCATTCTATGGGATTACACCATCTACACAGACAGAAAAATTGAAGCAAACGGGCCAGACATTATTGTTAAAAACCAGAAGGAGAAAACTTGTCTATTAATTGATATGGCTTGTCCATCGGATTGTAACATAGCAACCAAGGAATTTGAAAAACTGTCAAAATATAAAGACCTGGAAATTGAAATAGAAAAAATGTGGAAATTGAAAACAAGAGTTGTACCAGTGATAGTAGGTGCACTTGGAATGATAAAAAATGGAACAAAACAACACATTGAAAGAATCCCTGGAAACCCCAGCTTAAGAGATATACAAAAAATTTTCTTATTAAGTACAGCCCACACACTAAGGAAAACGTTATCTATGTAATGCTGGGGATGATAGGGAAGATAGAAAAACATGAAATGGAGTCATAACAACACGCCACTACCTGCCTTAGGTCTCCCCGCAGACTTGGTTGGTAGTGAGACCAAAGCAGAAATCGAAATATGATGAAAAATGACATAATAATAATAATATAAAAATGGAAGACAAGAATAGTTGCACTTGGAATTATAAAAAAGGAACACAACAACACATTGAATAAATCCTTGAAAATCTCAGCTTAAGAGAAATACAAAAAATTGTTTTGATAAATACAGCCTGCACACTACGAAGAACATGTGACGCTATGATGTTATGGGAGTTAGAAAGACAATTATGAAATGTAGCCATAAAAAAACAACACAACTTGCTTTAGGTTTTCCCGCAGACTTGGTACGTAGTATTATCATAGCAGAAATGGGTATGATCAAAAAAGATATAAACAAGAATAATTATAAGATGCCTGGTAACCTTTGTTGACAAGTGATTAAAAAAATATTACACCGATTGGAACTGCTCATCTACAATGGAGAGAATACTTAATAGATGACAGCTTCTATAAGAATAGTCAGTCAGTTAAGTGCCATATGTGATACACGCTCGGGCGATCATGTCTCTTTCGAGACATGACTGACTGGGCAGAAGGTTATCTCGCAGTAGGTTGTCATTACTTTTTGTGGTAGACTGGTTGCCAGCAAAGGCTATAGAACCCAATCTATCCTGTTATTTAACCCATAACTGGAGGAAAGAGACGGAATAATACCTTTCTCTGGGGTATTTGGGTATAAGTGAATGCAAGGAATTTAACTGGAATTCGAAGAATAGATATTTACTGAAAGCAGTAGATCTAATATTATTGCTGACTAAGCCTTGCTTATCCCAAGACAAGGCTACAAGATGCTTAATGGGCTAAATCTTACTAAAAAAAAAAAACTGGTTAAATGTGTGTCAGACATAGAGAAATGCGCGGTTAATCTAATGGTTCATAATACGAAAAAGATGTAACCGTAAATTCTGCTCCAACAGCTTCTTTTCTCGCGCTTCCCGCCTGTGGAACTCCCTTCCACAAGTCTGCTTTCCCGACAGTTACAATCTCCAGGTGTTTAAATGTAGGGTCAATAGACACCTCCTATCACACTAACTCCCAACTATTCTCACAACACTCTCATCTACCCAACCCTCATTCTCGGTATCCTTACCCGCCTATCATCCACCCTCTGTCATTTCCTATATTTAATCAGCCTTTCTCCACTCTACGTAGCCCCCTGCACAGTAGTGGCAGTGACATGCCTTGCTCGGGGTGAAACGCTTATAAAAAAAAAAAAAAAAAAATTGAATCGACACGATGGGTTCCAATTCCGGTTGAGAAAAGTTCTGTTCATTTAGCACCAATGTACTCGGTAACAGCAGGAACCCATTTCCCGCTTCCAAACTGTGGCTAAAATAATAGAATATATTAAGTAACAGCCAATCTAGATAAACAAATGAATTTAAAAAGCATTGTAAATGCAATGAGAAACCACTCGATTCTTTTTCCCAAGGACAATCATGGCAATTCACTGTATACAGATATGTAAGAAATGTTGTTGGGTATCATGATTATCTATGACCATAAATGATGGGCTAACTAAGAAAGATGAGGAAAGGATATCACACATTTCAAACCGTTGTTCACCTTTTTCATCCTTTTATTTTTTATTTATATAACATGGTGACACTAAGAGTCAATCTTTTAAGAGGACTGACTACAACAATAGGTCCTTTTTGTGTGTTTGTACTGCGTTGTGGTACAATGGATATCGGCTCGGAGCGAGTAAGCCGGGGAGCCGAGTTCGAATTCCAGTTGAATCCATTGTATTCACTTACGCGCAAATACCCTTTCATGGCTTCTGCTCTGATGATCTTAGCTAACTGGTGCCCCCTATATATGAATTTACTCGAGCCACAAGATTAGCATCTAGGCCCCACTCTTTTACTGTGAAACCAATAAAATGTAAACGCAAGTTCTACTCCATCAGTTATGGGTTAAATAGAAGGACAGATTGGGTTCTATAGCCTTGGTCGGCAACCAGTCTACCGCAGAATGCAATGGCAACCTACTGCGGGATAATCTTCTGCCCAGTCAGTCGTGTCTCTTTCGAGACATGATCGCCCAAGCGTGTATCACGTATGGCACTTAACTAACTGAAACTTAGCCTCAAAATCACAAATTTCGGGTGTTTCTGGGAATCGAATTTATTGTTATAATTTACGGTCTGAAACAATCCTGCACATATATAAATCTACCACCCGCCCCTTCATTGAATACTGCTGCCATATCTGGTCGAATGCTCCTGCTATGCACCTAGGGGTCCTTGACAAAATCCAACGGAAAATCTGTAATGTGATCGATCCCGACTCGGCAGCTCAGATACAGTCACTTTCTCACCGGTGCAATGTGGCTTCCATGTGTCACTTCTACAAATACTTTCATGGCTTCTGCTCTGATGATCTTAGCTCACTGGTGCCCCCTATATATGAATTTACTCGAGCCACAAGATTAGCATCTAGGCCCCACCCTTTTACTATGAAACCAATAAAATGTAAACACAAGTTCTACTCCATCAGCTTCTTTTTTCGCACTTCCCGCCTGTGAAATTCCCTTCCATTTCCTTGCTTCCCCGACAGCTACAATCTCCAAGAATTTAAATGTAAAATCAATAGTCATTTTCTATCTCACTAACCTGCATCCTTTTTCTCATGCTCCTTTCTCCGACCACTCTACTCACATCAGTATTCTCATCCTTTTCTTACCCACTTCCTGATGCCCCTATAACCTGTCACTCTTTCTCCCGTGTAACCCCCTGCAAAACAGTGGCAGTAAAATACCTTGCTTGGGGCGATATGATTATAAAACTATGTTAACAAACCAGTCACTCAACACAGGAGTTTAGTCAAAAATAAAGATGTTTTAGATGACTGTGTAGCACCAGATTTCTGGACGACAAGGAAATAAATGTGCATTATGAAATTAATTATTTAAAATTTTCCTGAAACGAAAGGATTAGGAAAATAGTTACTTAACTTTCTGGTAATATCTGTAAATCTTTAGAAATTCGTGTATAACTTTTTGCATACACACGAAGAGAGATACATAGATCAGTATTAGCAAGAAACATGATTTTATTTTTCAATACAGGTTTTATTTAATTGCTTTGTGATGTATATATGCATGCGAATGGTGTGTGCTTTCATGTGTACCGATATTTATTGACATAGAATTGTAATAGTAGGGCAGCCAGTATTTAGTAAGCTTATGTCCAAAGCTACAATAAGGAGGAACTTATTATACACGCAGAACAGGTTTGAGAGGTGAACTTGTCTATATAACGATATGCTTGATGAACAGCATAGTTCTTTAACAAGATTGGTAACTCAACCTCATAAGTGTTCTCCGAAAGGGATAATTAGGTATAATCGTTTTACTGTTGAAATGGCTAAATGCAAATGTAAGTTCTATTTTAATAGTTTCTTTTCTCGCTTGTAGAACTCTCTTCTAATTTCTTTCTTCCCTGTCACCAAGGATATTCAAAAATTTAAATGCAATGTTAAACACCATTATATCTATTCCTGAAACTCTTTCTTTCACTGTCTTTTCTCCTCCGTAAAGTCTTTTTATTCTCTTTCACCCTCAGTAAATCCTGGTTTCAGAAAAAACGCGTAGGTTCAACAGACAATGAAAAATTAGAGAAGATTGAATACACAACCCTCACAAATGGCATGTGAAATTTGCTTACAATTTTCTCACTCAAAGATTTAATATATATGGGAGCATCTCTTTCGTTTGATGGTCATTTTTCTCTTTTGATAGCAAATGTAATTTTTCGAGAAATGGTAAGATTCATAATTTTGGAAAGTGACACCAATCATAATAATTAGTCATTTTAATACAGAAAACATTCGGCTTTCTTTGATCGAACAATTAGTGTTACTCTCAGATAAAACGTTTAAAATATTTTATTAAAACATTTTCTCCGTAAATTGACTTTTTCAAGTCCTCTAGATATCATAGATATTTCTATAACTTGTGGTAATTTTTCTTCCTTTATTTTAGCTTTTGATAGCATGGAAATTAACAGCTTGATTACAGGCTGTTCCTGTTGTTAATGTTCAAATTTGAGTTTGAGTTTTGCTAACGGCATATCCATCTCTGTGGTTCATTTAATGCCAAAAAGGTAGGATGTTTAAGATATTTTTATTTAATGTGAGAAGGGCGATTTAGTCAGATTTTGATGAAATTTTTTTATTATTATTATTTTTTATTTTAGAAAACAGAAGATGTCTTTTAGTTTTGTATTCAAAAATGTGTTATGGCAATTTTTTTTTTCCTTTAAAAATGTAATGTTAATATTTTTCATTCATGCATATTTTTCTATAAAAGTCTATTTTTATACTTTCATAGTGTTTTGACCCCAGTTTGGGGATTAACTATTTACCCATAGTTGGGATCTTAACAGGTGCTACCACCCCGAGTCTGCGTAGACCTGGGAACAACAGCAATTAAGAGGTGGTTCCATGCTCCTCACAATCTCCCAATGAGAGGCCTTGCTACTGGATGCAGTTTATTGTCATTGCCCAGGACCAGGTACTGTTCAAGGGATGTATTTTTAACAGTTGCTCTGAGAAGGTTGATGTTTTAAGCCTTGAAACTACTCCAAACTTTAGATATTAGCCTATTTAAATTGTCCTAGAACTTATTTCATTTCTTTTAGTACTGTACTGAACTATAGTAAGCTTACTAAATATCTATCCATATCTAAACTTATTTATAAATGGAACTTTTCTGTGTGTGTCTGTGTGTCTGTGTGTGTGTGTGTGTGTGTGTGTGTGTGTTACCTATAGACTCCGAAACGGTTTAACCGATTTTCTAGAAAATTTACACAGTTGTACTATAAGCATCTGCGAGTGTTCTTAGATAGGTTTTGTGTCGAGGTACCTCCATTAAATATCGAAAATCGATAATCGAAAAATTCGGGTTATAGAAGGAGTGGTCCGATTTTAATCAAATTTGATACACTCATAGACAAAGACATAAGAAACGATATTCAGAAGTTTCAAGGTTGCAGTTCTTACAATACTGCAGAAAATCGATAATATATATATATATATATATATATATATATATATATATATATATATATATAAGGCAAGATGTTTGTGTGCTTCTGTTTATCTGTCTGCATGTCCTTTATATAAATCCACAATTTTTATCCGATTCTCACCAAACTTCACACGAATGTTCTTTAGGCTGAGTCTGAGCTCCAGGACCATGGATAATTTTTAAAGCTTTCGTTACACCCGATGAACGCCGGGCTATACTGCTAGTGTAAATATATACAGTATGTGCCTTTGTTACTCCTTGGCGCACACTGCTAGCGGAGCGGCCATGTTTAGAATATAACAACAGCAAGAAAACTAGTGCGATCAAGCTCAAAATTCGAGCAGGTAACTACAATAATACCAACTATCAGCAGAAGGTAGTCTCACAAACATAAATATATGTTATTAGCGAAAGTGAGAAAGATCGAATAATTTTTTATTTTACTCTTGTATATATGAACAGGTATAAATGTTTATAAACTTTTACTACTGCATGATTTATACGGGAGTTATTAAGATATCAAAATTTGTTTAAGAATATAGCGCTAATTTCTTGAGGGTGAAAAACTTTGAATTTGCATACAATCCGATACTTTTAAATTTGCCACATTCTGTTATCCCATAATTTTTAAATACCCGGTTGTAATTTATACCGGGATAAGGTATTGGCATTGTGTGAGTTGATTATTTCAGCACAATGTGTATTTATAATTAGAACTATAATATGAACACATCTATCCATGGAAGAAAATTTTGGTTTTATTGAAGTAAATGTGACAGTCTCTTAAGAAATGCAAAGTTTTGATCATTGGGTCGGCTACATTCTATTCTTCAATGACTAATGAAAAAAATAAATTTAAAAAAATTAGTCTTTATAATTACTTAAGCAAATGGTTCGTTAAATATCGGTAAAGCTTAACTGCAGATTTCGGTGCCTCCGGTTGAGATTTGTCCTTGCTGAAAAACTGTTTGTAGTGATATGCAATGAATTTGAGCTCGATTGAGAGTTCATTTTATTACTTGACTCCTTCCAGGATCTTTTTTCTTTTTAAAAAGAGGCGAAATAAGACAAGTAAGACAAAATAAGTCAAATAAGGGAAAACTCGCAAAATTAATATCATAACTTCGTTTTTTTAAGATGTTTGTTTAAGAGTTTAATTATTCTATTTGACTCCTTCCAGATTTTTGAAAGACGAAATAAAGCAAATGATGAAGAATAAGACAAATAGGAGAAAAAAAAACTGGCAGAAATTATATCATTACTTCGTTATTTAAAAAAAAATGTTTGCTTGAAAGTTAAATTTCTTTATTTGACTCCTTCCAGTATTTTTCTAAGGCAAAGCGAAGCAAATAATACGGTATAAGGAAAAGAAGGAAAAAACGGTATAAGAAAAATAAGGAAAAAACAGTATAAGGAAAATAAGGGAAAAAACGGTATAAGGAAATTAAGGGAAAAAACGGTATAAGGAAATTAAGGGAAAAAACGGTATAAGGAAAATAAGGGAGAAACGGTATAAGGAAATTAAGGGAAAAAACGGTATAAGGAAATTAAGGGAAAAACGGTATAAGGAAATTAAGGGGAAAAACGGTATAAGGAAAATAAGGGAAAAAAACGGTATAAGGAAATTAAGGGAAAAACGGTATAAGGAAATTAAGGGAAAAACGGTATAAGAAAAATAAGGAAAAAACAGTATAAGGAAAATAAGGGAAAAAGCGGTATAAGGAAAATAAGGGAAAAAACGGTATAAGGAAAATAAGGGAAAAAACTGGCAGAAATAATATCATTACTTCGGATTTTTTTTCCAAGAAGAATGTTTATGTGCACAAATGTGAATAAGTTGATGGAATTATGTTAGTGTTTATGTCTATGTGTATAAAGTGATTATATATTGCGCACTATTATGTATCACATATACAAACACACACTCACAAATAGACAAACACACACAAAAACACACACAAACACACACACAGACACACAAACACAACATACGTGAGGGAGTGATGAATATTTCTCAGACCAAATAACCAGTTTTTTTTTTTGTTTTTTTAATGACTTCTTGGTCGGGCTGAGAACTTTACAGAAGTGATTCTTAATGCAAGGCATCAGCGTCTTTATAGTTATTTACCTGCAATTTATTTGGATGATGAAATCTTATCATTGTCGGTTTCTTTGTAACTTGGTATATATTTACGCTTAATCGATCAATATGTATGCTTGTCAATTCTCAGGTAGATGATCATTACATCGCATTATAAGTACAAAAGTAGGTCACTGGTGCCCCCTAGGTACGAATTTGCACGAGATACTAGATTAGCAACTACGTCCCACTCTTTTACAGTGAAACCGATAAAATGTAATCGCAATTTCAACTCGAACAGCTTCTTTTCTCGCACTTCCCGACTGTGGAATTCCCTTCCACATACTTGCTTCCCCGACAGCTACAATCTCCAGGACTTTAAATGTCAGCTCAATAGACACATAACACACTAACTCGCATCCATTCTCTCAAACACTCTTCCCATCTACCCAACTCTCATCCTCGGTATCCTTACCCGTCTATCACCCTCCTTCTGACATTTCCTATAGCTAATCACTCTCTCACGACCTTCCCCTATGTAAGACCCTGTGCAATAGTGGCAGTGGGATGCCTTGCTTGGGGTGAAATGATTAAAAATATCTCGTGTTTCTAACAAAATAATAAAGATTTCCGTTATGGATGTAGTTACATCAAAATGTTCATAGCCTATTGATGAAAACAAAAGCATTAATCTCGGTTTACTACTTTTCAACATAATTTGCTTTTCGATGTACAAAGCCACTCAGACGCTTTGGTGGGGGAGAGCTTACTGAATGTGAAAGAAAAGAAAACATCAAAGGGCAAGATCGATAAAAAGACAGAAGGTAACGATTTACTTAACCAAACTTTTCAACTTGTCAGAACATTTTACAATGAAACTTTCAGGTCAAACTACAGCTAAAGTTTATGATAAGCTATGTACTTACTTATCCACTTCCGTCTGCGTACTGATGTATGATTGCATGGCCGAAATTATGGGGTACCCCGTGAGGATCGAACTCACTACTCAGCCGTAATCGATCTAACGAGACAAACTCGCTAATCATTACACTGTGTGTTGAGGTGCCTCAAGGTGATTTTCTAAACGCATGCTCGAAATTATGGGACACCTAGTGAGGATCGAACTCACTACTCAGTTGTTATAGGTATTAGCGAAACTAACTTACTAACCATTACACCACATCGACGAGCCTTAATCTGTGTTTGTATGTGCGTAAAAGTGAGAAAGATACTATCGTATTGTATCTATGCATTTATAAAACACATTTCACTTCATATTATTTCGTGTTTTCTTTTTACTTAAAACGAGTTTTTGTTATTCATCTGTTTATATATATGTTCTTCTAAATGCAAGCTGTAAACTAAAATTAATGATGTTCTTAGTAAAATCTCTGCGATCAATAAAACTAAGTTATTTTTAATGGCGTGACCCCCGAATGTAGTTGATCAGTTCAAAATTATTGACAATTAAAATATCTATGAGAAAATCAATGGAAAGTTACAAAGGAAAGTTCAAAGCAAACATCAGCGTCTGTAGTTGATTACTCACAATTTGCAAGAGTAAAAAAGGTTTTGCGGTATGAAGAATCACCGAGAAATCTCGCGCCGCCTGTAATTATTGTCAGGGGACGGTAATTCTTAAATCTCAACACTTGTGATTGTTATTAGTAATCCAACAATACTCTACCCAGATTGAAAAAGATTTTCTTATGAAGTTTGATTTGTTATGTATGTTTCCAAATGTCGTCGCCGATGTACAGGACGACCACTTTTTGATGTTGTTGTTGGAGATATTGGAATTTTGAGTGAGAGCATGTTGTCTCTTAGCTTGGTTTAATTTGTGTCAGATATATGTGGGATTTGAGTGAGAACATGCTGTTTCTTAGCTTGGTTTGATTTGTGTCAGATATGTGTGGGATTTGAGTGAGAACATGTCTCTTAGCTTGGTTTGATTTGTGTCAGATATATGTGGGATTTGAGTGAGGACATGTCTCTTAGCTTGGTTTGATTTGTGTCAGATATATGTGGGATTTGAGTGAGAACATGTCTCTTAGCTTGGTTTGATTTGTGTCAGATATGTGTGGGATTTGAGTGAGAACATGTCTCTTAGCTTGGTTTGATTTGTGTCAGATATATGTGGGATTCTTTCAATGTAAGCAGGATTTAAAAGATCAGTTGATACGCCGTCATTGTTTTTTTTTAATCCTAGAATATTTTTTCTGACATTCCAACTATGTATTTGAATCTTAACCCTGCCATCCCTGAGAAAACTATAATCA
Source organism: Ascarosepion bandense (assembly GCA_037127315.1). Classification (NCBI taxonomy): domain Eukaryota; kingdom Metazoa; phylum Mollusca; class Cephalopoda; order Sepiida; family Sepiidae; genus Ascarosepion; species Ascarosepion bandense. Next base: position 3,157,711 of record JBBBDQ010000872.1, on the reverse strand, counting down.
CAGTTATTTAGATCTGTTTGGTCGCACATTGCCTGTGATTAATATTAGGTGCCGGTAATCCAACAATATATATATATATATATATATAGTTGTTAATTTGGGCCGTAGTACCTCATTAATACATATTTAGTTAAATATGTCTGACAAGGTGTTTTGTGTACCATTTAAACACCATTTACCGTAGTTGTGTAGCAACAAAACTAGAAAATAAATAATAGTTTAGATGAAAATGTTCCTAATGAACAATCATTTGAACAATTCTTGCATTCATTATGTCCAGATAAGAAAATACTTGTCCACATATAGAAATGCATCATAAAATTTTAAAGAAGTCTAATTTCAGTATTACTCATATATATATATATATATATATATATTGAGCAATATATATGTATATATATATATATATATATATATATAAAATACAGTTTAGTTTTAAGATATACAATAGTTAGGTATGTGAATATAAAAGTAGACACACACACACACATATAGATATGTATGAGATATGGATAGTTGTTTTATATTTCATTCCCTAATGAAGTTTTAATAATAAAGGTGAAATATGTTAGATTAATAAACGTTTCATACTATTCCTTTTCACTCTATCAGATTGGTTTTAATTGATCTCACTTCACACACACACACACACACACACACACACACACACACATACATATATATATATATATATATATATATATATATATATATATATATACCCTTTGTTTAATAAGTGAATTTTGCCCTGATATTCTCTGTGTTTTTCTCTTTAATAATTCATTTTGAAATACTTTTAGAGTTGGATTAACAAAGTTGTGTTTATGGTTATTCATTGTACTTCTTTGGTAGTTTTCGAGTGGGCCATCATCAGATATTGATTGGTGAGAATTTGGGTTTTTCTTTCTCGAATATTACGAATTGTAAGTACGGATGCATTTATATGTTTGTTAAGGATGGAATATATATATATATATATATATATATATGTGTGTGTGTGTGTGTGTGGATTTACTTTTATGTGGGATTTTTAATAGATGTTCATATCAAAGACGAAGGGAAAGTAATTTCTAGTATTCCCAATAGTCTGAATAATCGCTGCTCGAGCTTATCTAAGAGACAAAATATTCATCCCTGATTTTTAAGAGAGGCAAATCTACGCCCTTCTAAGTAGTTAAATGTCTACTTCCAGTTTCTCTTCCCTATAACTTTGTACCATACTAGGCGTGAATAATGAATTTTCTGACAAATGGATAGTTCTTGGGATATTGATCTTATATTTTTGGAAATATAAGACTGTATAAATATATAAATATAAGAAATATAAGACTATAAATTTCAGGAAAAAAATATCACGCTTCTTTTTCTTTTTGTGTTCTATATTCTTTTAGGATTTTTTTTTTTAATCATATCACCACGAGCAAGGCGGTAACGCCACTGACGTGCAGGGGGCTACGTGCGAGTGAAAAGATTTGGAAAAGAGAAAGCCGGAAATCACATCTTAAACAGGGGACAAGGGATGAGCCTCTACACCTGTACAATAGACGTGGGTGGAGTGTGAACCGGGCGATAGTTTAGTCTATCTACTCCAATTGAAAAAAAAAAAAACAAGAAAAAGAAGAAAAGTGAAAAGATTGGAAAAGAGAAAGCCGGAAATCACATCCTAAACAGGGAACAAGGGATGAGCCTCTACACCTGTACAATAGACGTGGGTGGAGTGTGAACCGGGCGATAGTTTAGTCTATCTACTCAAATTGAAAAAAAAAAAAGAAAAAGAAGAAAAGTGAAAAGATTGGAAAAGAGAAAGCCGGAAACCACATCCTAAACAGGGAACAAGGGATGAGCCTCTTCACCTGTTCAATAGACGTGGGTGGAGTGTGAACCAGGCTATAGTTTAGTCTATCTACTCCAATTGAAAAAAAAAAAAGAGAAAAAGAAGAAAAGTGAAAAGATTGGAAAAGAGAAAGCCGGAAACCACATCCTAAACAGGGAACAAGGGATGAGCCTCTTCACCTGTTCAATAGACGTGGGTGGAGTGTGAACCAGGCTATAGTTTAGTCTATCTACTCCAATTGAAAAAAAAAAAAAAGAAAAAGAAGAAAAGTGAAAAGATTGGAAAAGAGAAAGCCGGAAACCACGTCCTAAACAGGGAACAAGGGATGAGTGTGCGCCATTATTGCTTTCCTTAACTTTTGCAGCGCTTAACAATGTTTTTGTTTTTTGCTATCCTCAAGCTTCCTGTTCTGCTATTCGTGTACACAAACTCATTAGGTAGATGTTTCCATCTGTCTATCACTAATTACAGGATTATCTATAGATTCACACCGCAAATTTTATCCTGATCAGTCATCTGGGTTCTACTCACTTTCCCAACGTAGCTTCCATGTAACTTTTTTTAATAAATACAATGCATGGTCACTGTTCTGAAAAACTTTCATATATGATACCTAGACTCCATGAATTTAAGCTCAATCCCTTGCATCCACTTACGCACAAATCCCCTTGGGAAAGGTATTAATCCGTTTCTTCCCTCCAGTTATGGGTTAAATAATAGGATAGATTGGGTTCTATAGCCTTAGCTGGCCATCACTCTACCGCAGAAAGCAATGGCAACCTACCTCGGGATAATCTTCTTCCCAGTCAGTCATGTCTCGAAAGAGACATGATCATCCAAAGCGTGTATCACGTATGGCGCTTAACTGACTGACTAGATTGGCGGGAAGGTCTCATCGTTTTACTGTTGAAATAGTTGTAACCATAAGTTATATATTAATGGTATCTTTTATTGCACTTCTTATCTGTAGAACTTTCTTCCGGCTTATTGTTTTCTAGTCAACTTTGATCTTCAGAAATTTAAATGTGATGTCTTAGTTCATGTTTTTCTTTATTGTTCTCTTTTTAATGGTGATTTCTTCTCAAGATCTCCAACATTCAGTAATTCCTTTGTGTCTACGCGGATTTAATTGCCCTTGGGATTATTTTTGATCTTTTTTTTCTTTTTTGCAATTTGATCTGGTTAATTTAACATAACATTTCTATAACCTTTACGTCGATTTTTTTTCAGTGTTTTATGGTCCTCGGTATGACAATAAACTGCATCCGGTAGCAAGGCCTCTAATTTGGAGGTTGTGAGGAGCATGAAACCGACTCCTAATTGCTGTTGTTGCCAGGTTCACCCTGACCCGGAGTGGTAGCACCGGTTAGGGTCCCAACTATAGGCAAATAGTTTATCTCTAAGTTGGGGTCAAAACACTATGAATGTATAAAAATAGACTTTTATATAAGTATATACATAAAAATATACGTTTTTTATGGAAAAAAATTACCAACAAAACATTTTTGAAGTAAAAAATGAATTATTGCCATACTACAAAACTAGAAGACATCTTCAGTTTTTTAAAATGAAGAAAAGTAAAAATTTTCAACAAAATCTGTCTAAATCAACATTTTCACCAAATATTTTTTAAAAATCTTAAAACCTTACCTTTTTGGCATTAAATAACCCACAGATATGTCATTAAACAAAACTCAAAATCAAATTCAATGTTTTCAAAATGCATTTGATTTTTTTATTTGATGACAGTTTTTTTTTTAATGCGTCATTGATGTACATTTTATTGAATCCGGGGATGTTCTTTGCAAGAATAGAACATTTTACAATTTTCTCTTTAGGACAAATTCTCATTTTTAAAATTTAGTAAAGGAAAAATCCGCTTTAGAAGTAATCCTTAGATTCTGTTTTATATAAGAAAACGCAAAACTTTTGTGTAAGCATCTATTTTCAGTTTTACAAGTAAAAAGCTAAACTGTTTGACAATCTGCGATTAAAGAAAAATTCGTTTCTATGTTAAGAAATGGTAACCGTATGGAAAAGTTGTTGCCGTTGTTCAAAGTCCTCAAGTAATGAGGTTTCTGTTATTTTATACAGTTGTTCGTTTGAATAATGACCTTCACTCATACATAAAGGCTTCATTTCCTTCAGGCCATTTTTAAACATTTGATTTTAAAAATCGTTCTCTAGACCTGACTTTTTATATATTTCTGAACGGATTTGTTACCATTCATGTTATCCATATAAAATCTCTACCTAACATGACTATACCGACTTTCTCAGAATAGCTTAGATGTGACACAAGGGCAAAACACAGTGAGGATGTCTTTCTAGCGACACAAGTTTGCTAACCATTATACCACGTCGAGGTGCCTCTACAAGACTATATGAACTTGACTCTAGTTTTTCTAGAAGCTTGCATTGATGTGCGAAACTTCAGTCATCGCAGCCTATTCAGTGATCAATTTCTTTATCTCCCAGTGTAAATGTGTAATAAGAGATCCATACAGCGAGATATGTATTTTTACATCATTATTTATTTTCACGTAAGGCGTGAGTCGCGAATTGAACTAATCTTTCTAAGATAAGCAACCGGAGATGTTTTTGGTATAAACATTCTCGAAAATAACGTTTCCCGTGATCGTTTCGATAAGAATGGGTCTAATCAACAAGTGATCTTCTTCCAAAAATGACATGATATACTGTTGTTTCAAATTTGCAAATTTTGAGGCTTGATAGACTTACTTTAAACATTTTTCCGTCCACTCATATTTAATAGAAATAAGGTGTAGTACATTGTCATGATTGTTTTTAATTCTCTGCTCTTAGCATATATTCGTGTGAATATATGCTAAGAGCATATATTCACACGAATATATTTAATAAATCCTAAATTTTTATGGTGGATTATGTGGTTCTACAGAAGGATGCTGAGGATACAAGACGTGGTGGAGTGTGAACCGGGCGATAGTTTAGTCTATCTACTCCAATTGAAAAAGATAAAAAACGAAAAGAGTGAAAAGATAAAAGATCAATGGACCGAACATGTGAGCAATGACGATGTCTTAGAGAGGAAAGGAAAATTATGCTTAGAGACAGTTGAGGTTTCTGGGACACGTAACGAGGAAGGAATACTTGGAGAATGTAGTACTCACAGAATAGATAAAGGGGAAAGAGAGAGAGAAAAAAGCAGCGCGAGACGTACTTGAAAGGTTTGAGCAAAGTGATAACAAAGACGGGTTTGGGAGAGATATCAAAAGGAGTTACAATGGATAGGAGCTAGTGGAGGTCCATGATTGTCTACGTTCTGAAAGGACACGGCTAATAAAGAAGAAGAAGAAGAAGTAAAGTGTCATCATTATTTTCATTTCAATTCTAAGTTATATTTTTGGAGATATTGTCACAGATATTATTATTTCCGTTCTGAGAGTATTTCAATCAGTGTAAGTGAAAACAAAACTGATTTCAAAATAAAATATATCAATGTTATATCAAGATATGATACTTATGTTTCAAAGAACCATAACAGTTGAGTGATCATAAAGAACAATCTTTCCAAAACTATAACTTAATGTTTTTTTTTTGTTTTTTTTTTTAATCATATCACCCCGAGCAAGGCGGTAACGCCATTGATGTGCAGGGGGCTACGTAAGAGTAAAAAGATTGAAGAAGAGAAAGCCGGAAACCACATTCTAAACAGGGAACAAGGGATGAGCCTCTTCATCCGTTCAATAGACGTGGGTGGAGTGTGAACCGGGCGATAGTTTAGTCTATCTACTCCAATTGAAAAAGATAAAAAAAGAAAAAAGTGAAAAGATTTAAAGCCGAAAACCACATCCTAAACAGGGAACAAGGGAAGAGCCTCTTCACCTGTTCAATAGAAGTGGGCGGAGTATGAACCGGGCGATAGTTTATTCTATCTCCTCCAACCACTCACACGAATATATGCTAAGAGCAGAGAATTAAAAACAATCATGACAATGTACTACACCTTATTTCTATTAAATATGAGTGGACGGAAAAATGTTTGAAGTAAGTCTATCAAGCCTCAAAATTTGCAAGTGCTAGTTTGAAATAACAGTATATCATGTCATTTTTGGAAGAAGATCACTTGTTGATTAGACCCATCCTTACCGAAACGATCACGGGAAACGTTATCTTCGAGAATGTTTATACCAAAAACATCTCCGGTTGCTTATCTTAGAAAGATTAGTTCAATTCGCGACTCACGCCTTACGTGAAAATAAGTTTTATTTAATAAAACAACACAAGCCATAGTCAGCGTTCACAAAATCATAATAAAGCAACACTCAGAAGATCAAATATTTTTTAAAAATACTTACCAATAAGACAGTGTGTTTTCATCTCACAAAGCAAAAATTAAAAAGGTAAAATCCGCAATGGTATACAAATGCCAACAGGTAGGTAATAATGCCAACAGGTAATAATCCAGGAAAGTTGATGAAACTTCGTTGGTTGAACACATTTAAGGAATTCCCATGAATTCCATTTCAGCTGGAATATGAAGTTTTTCACTTTTACATTTTTCCTTTTTTCTTTATCTTTTTCTTTTTTCTTTTTCAGATTTTAATAATTTTCTTTTTTTTCTTTTCATTAAAAAAATCAGCAAAATTTTAAATAATTTTAATTTTTGCTGTATTTTAATTTCATTTTTTTCTCAAAATCATCAACTTTGAGAAAAATATTTTCATTCGATTTTTTATTTTTTTATTTGATTTTTTTGTAAATTTTCTCTCAGAAACAAGCAAAAATAAAATCTTTGCATTTGAACATATATATATATATATATATATATGTGTGTGTGTGTGTGTGTGTGTGTGTTATGTATTTATGTGTGTGTGTATTTCTCTTTGTGCGCGTGTGGTGTGTGTGGGGTGCACGCGTGCGTGCATGCATGTGCCTATTTTTGTATGTGTGCATGTACCATTTTGGTTAACATTTTTTACCCTCTTAAAATTGCGTATATATGTATATTACGAGCGAGCTTAGGAGGAAATTGGTAGTGTGTCTGTGTATATATTCTTATATTTGAATACGTGTGTATATAAACGATTGTAATAAAGTAAAAGCCATGAGTGTATGTATATTTCTCGAATCTAAATCTGGAAGCGACAAGCTCAAATTTTTAAAAATCCTTAAACACTGTTTCTATACATTTCTGCTCGCACTCACACACACGCATACACATATATACCATATTCATAATTACATACAGACAAGTACGAAGGTAGACACTCATATATATTTACGGGATTAAAAACTGCTACATCTAAAATAGAAATTTTCATCAGCCTAAATTGCCTAAACAAGGAAAATGCTTCGTCAGAATGTAAGAAGGAAGGAAGGAAGGAAGGAAGGAAGGAAGGAAGGAAGGAAGGAAGGAAGGAAGGAGGGGAAATCAGTAATGATATAATAAAAGAAAAAAGAAAGAAAAAACAAACACGGAAATATACAAGCAAACAAACAAGGGGAAATGAAGTAAAAAGAGAACAAAGAAAGAAAGAAAGAAAGAAAGAAAGAAAGAATGGATGAATGGATGAATGAATGAAAAAGGAAGGAAAGAGGTAAAAATCAGTAACAAAAGAAAAAAAGAAACGAAGAACCAAAGAAAGAAGCAGAAATGATTTAAAAACAGAAAAAAAGACAAAAAGAAGGAGAAATCAGTAAAGAAAGAAAGAAAGAAAAAAAGAAAGAAAAGAAAATTAAATAAAAAAGAAAGAAAAAGGAAGGAAGAAGAGGAAAATCAGTAAAGAAAGAAAGAAGGAAAATGAAATAAAGAAAGAAAAAGAAAAGAAGAGGAAAATTAATAAAGAAAGAAAGAAAGAAAGAAAGTAAGAAAGAAAGGTTAATAAAAACAACAACAAATCAGATCAACAGGGTAAAAACAAAAAAAAATCTTGGTGATAGGCGCGATTTTCTGAGACGTTCTGATTACCGGAAATGTTAAATGTGAAATGAGAAGTAATCACGAATATTGGGACGGACGGACGGACGAACTGTCGGTCCTCTGAGGAGGCGGGGCGTAAAGATCGGGATGCAAAGCGTTTAAGGATTAAGCTGATAAAGAAACATCCAGTTAATCCCATACGAAGAATCAGTGTTTACCTCTAATCAGTGCTTCCTTTATTCCCTCCTTCTTCTCTCTCTCACTCTCTCTCTCTCTCTCTCTGTCTTTCTACTGACCCCGCGTTCTCTTCCCTTCGTGCGTGTATGTGTCGATCATCTATCTGTTTATTTATTGATTTATCTATCTCTTCATAATCGTTTGGAAGCTGATCAAACTAAATGCAATAAACCGCGCGAAGTCAAAACCTCTGATCTAATCGCGCGATTAAAATGTGCGCGTGTGCGTGTGTACACGTACGAATGCTGTTACGCGTCGACGATATCGTCTTCCAAAATTAAGCCGAAGAAAAAAAAAAAAAAAAAGGAAAAAGAAATGGATAACTATAAAAGGGCAGCTAAAATCCCATCCTCCCCAAAAAACTGATATTTACTATAAGCATTAATAATTACGTGATGCAAGGTGACATTTCTTCATGTTTTTGTTATATCGCACGTGATTCCACAAGGCACAATCAAAAGCAATGAAAGCAGACGACATCAAACAATAATGATGATAATAGTAAAGAAGAAGAAGAAGAATAGAAAACGAGATAGAAAATAGCAACAGAAGCTAAAAAGAGACAAAAAGAGTAAAAGAGGCGCAAGACGAGAATAAGAAAGAAAGAGAAAAAAGAGAAGTAAAAAAAGAAGAAGCAAAATGCACAAAAGAAGAAAGAGAAAAGCAAGCAGAATATAAAGAAGAAAAGAATCATAAAATGACAACAAAAAACGAGAAAGAAGAAAACGAAAAAGAATGAGAAAAAGCAAGAGGAAATCGACAGAAAGAATAACCAACAAAAAAAGAAGAAAACAAGAAAGCGAAAAAGAACAAGAATCGGCATAAATCGAGCAAGTAGACAATAAAGAATGAGAGGAAGAAAAAAAGAAGAACAACAACAACAGCAACAATGAGAAGAAATAAAACAAGAAGAAAAACAAGTTGAAGAAAAAGAAAATGAAGAAGACGGTACTAAAATAGCAAGAACAACACGAAATAATACTATTCAGAACACACGCTATCAAACAAGACAACACATCAATAACAACAATGAATTAAAAAAAAACAGATAGAACCGTTGAATGAGAACAACAATAAAAGCCATCAAGAAGAAGAAGAAGAAGAAAAAAGAAGGAAAAGAAGAAGGCAATATAATGAGTGATAATAACTTCTTAATAACAACGACAAAGCACTGCTAACAGCAATAATAACAAGGCGAGGAAAAGAAAGATTAGACAAACTGAGCGAAACAGACAAAAATAACAATGACGGCGATGATTGGGGCGGTGTTGATTATCAAGAGAAATAAGAAAGATGGTATTACTACTAATCACTACAACAAAGACACAACAACAGGCAAAAAACATTGGCAGTTGTCTGAAGAAAAAAAAAAGGGAGGAAAAAAAAAGGAGGATAAACAAAAGATAGGCAAAGGTGTGCTTAGGAATGAATGAAAACAACGATGAAGAAGAGAAAACAATAAAAAGTGGAATTTTAAAACGAGATATGGAGAGCAAAACTAAAAACTAAATAAACAAAAATAAAAAACAACAGAAAGTAAAAAGCATTGAAATAACAATAACATATATATGCCGACATTTATTTTTGAAGTTATATATATATATATATATATGGAGAGAGAGAGAGAAAGAGAGAGAGAGAGAGGAGAGATATGTGTGTGTGTGTGTGTGTGTGTGTGTGTGTGTGTGTGTGTGTGTGTGTGTGTGTGTGAGTGTGTGTGTGTGTGGAGTTTATTTTAAACTCTTTGGGGGGAAGTGGGGGACCTATTCGAGGGGGCGTTAAATCGAGCATTTACTGCATGTATTAAAAATGTTGACAAAAATAAATCTGAACTACAAGCAGATTTTCGTAAATAAGTAAAGGAATTAATAAAAAGCAAACATTTCTTGGTTCAGCGATTTTTCATAGGTATTATGCAGGCTTATTCCTAACGACTAAAAGAGAAGGACATGTTGATTAGAATTAATAATAATAATAATAATAATAATAATAATAAGATAAGAGATATACAAAAAATTGTCTTATTAAGTACAGCCCACACACTAAGGAAAACTTTATCTATGTAATGCTGGGGATGATAGGGAAGATAGAAAAACATGAAATGGAGCCATAACAACACGCCTTAGGTCTCCCCGCAGACTTGGTTGGTAGTGAGACCAAAGCAGAAATCGAGATATGATGAAAAATGACATAATAATAATAATAATAATAAGAAGAAGAAGAAGAAGTAGAAGAAGAAGAAGAAGAAGAAAGAAGTGGGTGCTAGTTGCTATAGAAGCTCTGGGTACAATCTCGATGAGCCTAAGAAAAAGTGGAAAAAGCTGGAGGAATTGGAAAATTGAAGAAGACTAAGAAACATCCAGACGACAGCATTATTTCACAACAGCTAGATTTAAGTCAAGTATTCGAGTTATAAGAGGTCTTAAAAAGTAATGGCAGCCTACTGCGGGAAAATCTTCTGCCCAGTCATTCATGTCTCTTTCGAGACATGATCGCCCAAGCATGTATCATGTATAATACTTAATTGACTGTTGACTGTCTCAGTCTCCAATGTAAGCCACCAGTTACTCTCTGTGTGAAAATTATTCACTAAGTAAATAATAATAGTGACAACAAAAACAACAATAACATCAACAACAACAACAACAACAACAACAAAAATAATAATAAAGATTATTGTTGTTATTATTATTAATTACTATTATTATTACAAATGTATTGGTTGTTATGGAAATAACAATGATGGGGATGGCAATATCTTTGGAATCGAGCACGTTTAATTGGAGAATATATGTCTTTACTCTTTTTTGCCATGTGTATTTTAACGTCCGTGTGTGTACACGTGTGTATATATATATATATATATATATATATATATATATGTGTGTGTGTGTGTGTGTGTGTGTGTGTGTGTGTGTGTAATGTATGTTTGTATATTTTGTGTGTGCGTGTTTATGTGTGAGTGTGAGAGAGCGCGCGCGCACAAAAATATACATTTCAAGAGCTGAAAGGAAGAAGTACCTGGCGAGCACCTCAGCATGCTGTCGGTACCATCAAAAACAATAATAAAAAATTCCACGATGTGTTCTTAACGTTGATATCCACCCAGGTGATATGGCGGATTTTATATGTATCCGTGGTGTAAAGATGATGTTTCTTTTTAAACCCCGATTTGGATGAAAGGAAATGCTCCTCAGGAAAAAAAAAAAAAAAAAAAAAAACTTGTACAAAAACCCGATATCATCACCCCACCATAAAAAAAGGAAAAGTAAAAAAAAAAAAAAAAAAAACAAAAACCAAACTGTGATTTGTAGCTCCACGTCTCGCCGCTCTGTGCGTAATTTGTTTTCTTTTTTGCCCGATGTTGTTTTAACGCATTTCGTGCAGTCATATCGCCGGTCAAGTCGCAAAAGTAGTATTTACTGTTAAAAAGAAAAAGAAGAAAAAAAATGAAGTTAGAGGCATAATTGACGCTGCTGCTGCGCGTGTCTGTGAGAAAGAAAAAAAAAAAAAAAAGGAAACAAAAGAAAGAAAGAAATAAAGAAGGAAAGAAAGAATAAAGATAGTTTTGTTTTTTCGTCAAAAGAAAAAAGATCTATCTATCTATCTATCTATCTATCTATCTATCTATCTATCTCTCTCTCTCTCTCTCTCTATATATATATATATATATATATATATATATATATATCCAAGTATAAGGTATAGGTATGGATGGAATAATATTCCGTATCCGTATTTTTAATAATATTTTAACATTTATGTTATAAATTTTATATATATATATATATATATATATATATGTGTGTGTGTGTGTGTGTGTGTGTGTGTGTGTGTGTGTGTGTGTGTGTGTGTGTGTGTGTGTATTCGGTCGGGTTTCAATCCTGGGTAAAAAGCAATCAGATGTCTAACCGTACTGATGAGTTGTGATACAGCGAAACAGGTCTGTCTGCGGATGACTATATATATATATGAATTTGTCTTGTTAAATGAACATCTATACCCGAGTCAAAAAAATCGCGCTCACCCACGTAACTAAAACGATTCTCACCAACCGAAAAATACTATAAACAAAAAACGTGTTATTAGTGAACAATATAATGCGTCTTTTGTTTACTTCTTTGGAAAGGTGTATTTATGAATCTCCGCTATACAGATGGATACGCAAACAGAGAAATAGACAGACTGGTGCGTGTGTGCATTTTTGTGTCTGTGTGTTAAGCTTCAACAACGTCAGTAAATCAAATGAAAAGGCAGGTTGCAACAGTAAGTGCGTTCGGGCAACCATGTGGCTAAAAAGTAACGCTTGCACGACACGATCTGCCTACTTACGAGGGTGCAAACGTATCTATATAACAAACACGCTTTCCATCCGTTTAACTGTTAGGCCTGCTTACTGGTTGAAATAGCGTGGGTTTTTTTCTGAGCACGGATCTGAGGTGAAAACCTCGAATGTTGATTTTCAAAGACATGCGCGTTTTCCCTGCATAATCATAGATATACAGCATCATCGAACCAGGTCCGTACAGTAATCCAATTCCTTGCAAAATACCTAATACCTAAATAGCATATAAAAATACTGACATTCTCTGTAATCTTTTCATCACATACTTATTTTTCATATACTTCCATATATATATATATATATATGTATATATATATATATATCAAAGTTATATAACGTTCAGTGTTATATATATATATATATATATATATATATATATATATATATATAAAATCACAAACTGCACACTAAAAATGAAGATTAACGTCAAATGTAGTCTCTGCTCATTTGATCTAGCGTGTATATATATATATATATATATAAGTCTCTTAATACCCTGTCCGGTGGCAAAAGCTGCTTGGTAGCGCCAGGAATGGCATTACCGCCTTGAGCTACCGATACTGTGTTATCACCCTGGTTGGCGGCTGATGAGGACAGGGTATCGCACGTGCTTTCACACGTTGTATGATGAAAAAAAAAAATAGGTAGTAGAGATAGAGTGAATGTAAATTTTAAACGGTGTCTTTTAGGTTGCTTCTCATGTTTTTCATATATATATATATATATATATATTAGAACGTACATTAGTAGATTGACGTGTGCATTTAAATTTCGAATATGATTGAAGCAAAACTATTTAATCTGCCTCAGAAATAAAGTATATTTTCGATATGAAAGATCAAGTGATTATCTATCTCTGTCCGTCCAAATGTATCTGATAAAGTCTTTATCTCTCTTCCTCTCTCTCTCTCTTTCTCTCTCTTTCCATATATATATATATATATATATATATATATATATATATATATATATATATATATAGTGATTTTAAAAGCATAGGTTAGATGAGGCACAAGACTGCAAGTATGGACCTGCAAGTGAGGATTGAACTCAGTACTGTTTTAACTGAACTAGCAAGACAAGCTTGCTAACCTTTGCACCACGTTGAAGTGCCCAACTTATATATATATAGTTATCTATCTATAAATCTATCTATCCTCAGTCTGTTCATATCTATCTATCTATCTATCTATCTATCTATCTATCTATCTATCTATCTATCATGACGTGTACAACTCGGCTCAACTAACACAAAGTGAACTATTCATGTGTTTGTTTTTTTGTTGATCTATGTCTTTTTCGATGCACATATAGACAAGCGTTAGTTCGTATTAAAAATGGTCTGCATGCTTATATGCATATGTGTGTGTGTGTGTGTGTGTGTGTGTGTGTGTGTGTGTGTGAGAAAGAGCGATAGAGTGAGAGAATCTAAAGATACCCATGTGAGGGTGCCGAAAGCCGGCTGTGGCGAGGTGACGCAGAGGGCCAGTGTTGTAGAACTGGATGTCGGCATAGAGGAACGACAGCTACCTTCTTCCAACCGGCGCAGTGTAGTAAAGAAATACGAGCAGATTGATGTGCGTATACTTACGAGAATAGCGGCGGGAAGGAAGGAAGGGAGAATTGTTGAGTGGATGAATCGACAAGCGGCCGCACTGAGCGCTATACAAAATTCGCAAGAGAGTCTGTGTGCGTGTGTGTGTGTATGTGTGTGTGTGTGCGTGTGTGAGAGAGAGAGAGAGAGAGAGAGAGAGAGAGAGAGAGAGAAAGCACAGAAAAGAAGAAAGAAAGAAAAAAAGAAAGAAAAAAGAGAGCTGAGGTATGTGAAGAGAAAGAAACGAAAAAGAAACTAAAATCAATAAATGAAATATTTTATCGTAAGAAATTTGCGTCATCCTCTTTCAAAATGAGTTTCTGAAAGAATGAGAAGCAAGGATTCAAGAAATAAGAAGAAGGAAAGAAAAATATAAGAAAGAGTCAAGAACAATTGCAATATTTTGCAAAACGTCAAAATGTTCAGAATGCGAAAAAATATCTCACGTCCAGCCTGACAATAAACAAAAATGAACATTTGAAATAATTATATATAGATGTGAAAAGACTTAGACAGATAGATAGATAGATAGATAGATAGATAGATAGAAAGAGAGAAAGAGAGAGTGAGAGATATGAATAGACTGTGATAGCTTGAAAATTAGATTGATAAATTCGAATACACTTAGATAGACAAATAAATACATACATATTGGCATACATGCATGATAAAACTTTGATATATATAGCTATTAACAGAATGATTATATATATATATATATATATATATATATATATATATATAGTGAATTTGTTAATATCTACCTATATCACAGTTGTGTTATATATATATATATATATATATATATATATATATCTGACCACAATAATATATATATTGTGGTACAGATAAATATGGATATATTGCAACTATTTGTGTGCTTGTTAAATAATCTTTGACATAAGGAAATAGTAAGTAACCAAGCAGATCAATACAACTTTAATAAGTTCGATCCTGACTGGAGCTGTGTCTCTACGATTAGAAAGTGTATTATTCATTGTTTACCTGTATTCAGGTTCGAACGTGTGTATACATTCTTCGGATTCTTCGATCCACACCTGGGCAGATACTTGTATTTTGACGTGTTTTTGTTGGGCCAGAGAACAAGTATGATATTGCGTTACGGGATTAATAATGATTCTTCTTTTTCTTCTTTATGTGCCGTGTCCCTTCAGGACGGAGGCAATCAGGGATTTTCACTTGCTTCTATCCCTTGTGGTTCTTCCTCTTGATATCTCTACCAAACTGCGTTCCATCATTCTTGTAAAATCTATAACTCGCCTGTGGTTCTTTTTTTTTTTTTTAAACAAACACATCTATACACCAATTGTAGCTTGCTAGATAGATCGATAAAAAGTGTGTGCGATAAAGATTTTTAAAAAATTTTCAGCGCTGTTATTTTTAAATTATAGACTGGATATGAAAATTGTCCAAATCTGAATGAGAAGAAAAAGCGAGAAATTAAAAGCTGTATTATGGGTTTGAGAGGTACAGGTACCCATTTATATTATACCGTTATAGAAAAATGTTCTCTCTCCACACACATACACATACACATATATATTGGCTTACGGCCATATCACGTTGAATACACCGGTTCTCGCTCGATCACCGAAGTTAAGGAACGTTGAGCCTGGTCAGTACTTAGATGAGTGACCGCTTGGAAATACCAGGTGCTGTCAGCGTTTAGTGACGGATGTGCGTTGTGGTGCAGTGGATATCGGCTCGGAAAGAGAAATCGGTGAGCACAGTTCGAATTCTAGTATAATACCCTACATTCACGTAAGCACTGGTACCCTTGGGAAAGGTATTAATCCGTCCCTTCCCTCCAGTTATGGGTTAAATAACAGGGTAGGACTTGGGGACTCTGTTCTTAAAAAAAAATCCCAATGGGTCTTGATACTCGCAAAAAAAAAAGTATTACTAGACACGAAACTTATAGAAAAAAAAACATAAATTGTTGAAAGAAAAAGGTATTACCAGCAATAAATAAATAAAAATTTAGTTGGCAATAAATACCCGCCGAGGTTGATATGCCATAAAACAAAAACAACGAACCATTTAACATATATATATATATATATATATATATATATATATATATATATATATATAATCTTGTAGGTTTCAATAAAACACAAGTACTCAAAGTGTACTTGTATCCTATTTTTTAAATCATGGGCTGTTTTATCATCGAAAAATCTACGCGATTACAAAAAAGTAAATATTTCTATCTATCTATCTATCTATCTATCTAGATATCTATCTAGATATCTATCTCGTGTATGTGTGTGTATGTGTGTATGCATGTATATATACATACATGATATATATTATGAATGTATATATAAGTATGTATGTGTCACACACATATGTATGCGTGTGCGAGTGTGTTTTCGTGCGCGCACGCACTCAGTGCTCATTTCCTTCATAAATTT
Source organism: Ascarosepion bandense (assembly GCA_037127315.1). Taxonomy (NCBI): domain Eukaryota; kingdom Metazoa; phylum Mollusca; class Cephalopoda; order Sepiida; family Sepiidae; genus Ascarosepion; species Ascarosepion bandense. The sequence goes on along the minus strand of JBBBDQ010000872.1, from coordinate 3,141,358 downwards.
GTCTGTGTGTGCGACTTCTTATAAACAAACAGGGAAATGCAATGAAAACTGAAACAGACAGACCTTATCGGTCATTTTCATTAGAAGATATCTGAACTCATTTTTGTTGCTTAAACAGACATACATATCTAGATGTGTGTCTGTGTGTGTGTCTGTGCACCGTTTAAAAAATCTGTCTCTTAATGATCATTCTTATTTGATAACCCGCTCGCGTGAATTTAAGCATACTATAGAATTTTCCTTGCTTTTAGTTACACAAATACCCTTGGGAAAGGTATTAATCTGTCTCTTGCCTCAAGTTATGGGTTAAATAATAGGACAGTTTGGGTTCTATAGCCTTGGCTGGCGACCAGTCTACCGCAGAATGCAACCTATTGCGGGATAATCTATGGCAACCTATTGCGGGATAATCTTCTACCCAATCAGTCATGTTTCTTTCGCGACATGATCCCCCAAAGCGTGTATCATGTATGGGACTTGACTAATAGGATTGGCAGGGGTGCTGAGGATACCATGGACCAAACATATGAGCAGCGACAAGGTTTTGGAAAGGATGCAAACGAAAAGGAAGCTTATACTTAACATTAAGAAGAGACAACTGAGGTTACTGGAACACATAATAAGAAAGGAGGGCTTGAAGAATCTAATACTCACAGGGTGGATAGAGATGAAGAGAGACCGGAGAAAGCTGTGCGAGACATACTTGATGGGCTTGAGCAAGTGAATGACGGAAAGAGGTCTTTGAAAGAAACACCAAAATTACTCGGCGCATAAAGAAGAAAGGCAGAGGATAAGCACGCTACTTATCGCAGCGGTAAGGCGAATCGACCATTTTTCCAGCATCTTTAGCAATGAATTGTATGTAGGAGTTCAACTTGAGGTCTGAATTGAGTCTAAGTCCCAATAGCCGATCAAAACACGGACCCCTCTGAGTCAACATCTGCTCATCGCGTTTGGTGATAGAGCTGGGTTCGACCGGCGATGTTGGAATGTCACTAGTTGTGTTTTCAAGGTATTGAATGTAACCAGCCAGTTTTTAATAGGTTGCGAAACTTAATAACCATTGTTTCTTTATTTTGATAATGATATATATATATATATTTATATATATATATATATATATATATATATATATATATATATCCACTCGTCAGTTAGTTAAGTGCCATACGTGATACACGCTTCTGCGAAAGATTATCAGGCAACAGGTTGCCTTTACTTTCTGCGGTAGACTCGTTGCCAGCCAAGGCTATAAACCCAATCTGTCCTGCTATGTAACCCATAAATAGAAGAGACCGACTAATACCTTTCCCAAGGGTATTTGCGCGAAAGTGAATGCAAGGAATTCAACTGGAATTTGACTTCCCGATTTGTCGTTCCGTGCCGATATCCACTGCACTACAATAATTTTGTAAAAATCTACACGAATGAACAAGTCCATGTTAAGTTTACCTTTATCAATAAATGTAAATGACTTATTGAGTTTATCCTTCAACGAAGAGGAGTTTTTGGAGAGATGATCACTTACGCCCTGAAGGGAGAGTGCACCTAAAGAAGAACACTAGACGGGCGACTCGTTCTCATCGTTTTATTGCTGAATGAACTGGAAGTAACCGTAAGTTCTATTTTAATACTTTCTTTTCTCCCACGCTTAGCAGCTGATCTCTCATCTTTAATAGTTCAGTCAGTCTGTTAAGTGCTATACGTGATACACGCTGTGGGCGATCATGTCTCGTAAGAAACATAACTGACTGGGCAGAAGTTTATCCCGCAGTAGGTTGCCATTGCTTTCTGCAGTAGACTGGTTGCCGACCAAGGCTATAGAACCCAATCTGTCCTATTATTTAACGCATAACTGGAGGGAAGAGACACATTAATACCTTTCCCAAGGATATTTGTGCGTAAGTTAATGCAAGGTATTCAACTGGAATTCGAACTCGGCTGCCCAATTTGTTGTTCCGAGTTGATATCCACTGCACCACAACGCACATCTAATAGCTCAGTAGGTGAAAAAGTAGTTAGTCACATTAAACTACACGAAAACCAAACTAGTGACATTCCATCACTGGATTGACCCATAACTTTTACCGATCACAACGAGTGGGTGTTCTCTTTAAGAGGCTATGTGCCTTGCGCGCTTGTTGGGACTGAAACTTGACACAGATCCCAAGTGAAACTCCCACATACATTCCATCCTTAAAGATGCTGGGAATGTTGTCGGTTCTACGTACTGCTCCAGTAAGTACCCAACTCCTCGTGTCATCCGCCAACTTTTAAAACAAAGAGAGATCAAGCCGGAAATGGGGCCCCGCTGCCATAATAGGCAAGAATTATTCACTCTTCACTTTCCAGTCTTGATAGAATCCAAAATCATCTCCCCGGCCTTGGAAGTGACTAATTATTTTCCACTGAATAATAATTTTCTCACAGACGAAACTTTGCAACTGTTGCTCAGTCGCTATTTCCATGGAAAGTGTTCAGACAAACAACGTTTCTTAGTTCCACCAGTACTAATCTTCTCGACTTAGACACGCAATTACACTCCCATTGTAGTGCACTGACCTCATTCCTTTCGTATTTCATTGGTGAGATGTAAGTTCACATTTAAACAGTTTCTTCCCAGGAACCGCTGTTTTGTTGAACCGACTCCCAAGAGGATGCTAAAATGGTTTCTTTCTTTCCCTTCCCACCAAAGCTATTCCTTGCGTCTGGATAAATTAACTTCTTCATTTTTGTAAAAGAAAAAAATCGGTCTGAAGAGTTGAACATTTATATATTCACGAAATAAATTATTGCCGACGGATTTGCAAAAATTTGCCCACCAACTTATTTTAATCGGCTAAGAAGTTAGCGACTCCGACTGACACCAAATCACGAAAATCTTCATTCTAGGAACAACCGTTAACTTCTGCACATTTTTAAGTGAGTTCACTCCATGCAAGGCAGTAAAACTTCTAAGACATAAGTGCTTACTGGGTGAGGAAGAATTATAATCTGAAACATGAGCAAAAACGAAAAAAGTAATCAGGGGATAGTGATTGGTACTGCATTTGGAGATAAATGTAGATAGAGCCGGAAGGGAGTTCTACAAGCGAGAAAATAAACTGTTAGCATCGGATTTACAGTAACATCTAGCCAACTCAACTGCAAATTGATAAGATCTCAACTCGTGTCTAATCAGACAGTCAGTTAAGCGCCATACGTGATACACGCTTGCACGATCATGTCACGAAAGAGACATAACTGACTGGGCGGAAGATTATTCTGTCGTAGGTTGCTATTATTTCTGCGTTAGAATGGTTGCCAACCAAGGCTATAGAACCCAATCTGTTCTGTTATTTAACCCATAACTGGAGGATCGACTTAATGCCTTTCCTAAGGATATTTACTTGTAAGTGAATGCAAGAAAATCAACTGGAATTCGAACTCGGCTCCTCAATTTCTCGTTCCGAGCCGATATCCACTGTACCACAACCCACATAAGTCTAGATACCATAGCGAAGTGCTCATCCAAACAATTATCATGAAAGTAGTAATAGAAAAGTCACTGGAAAGCAACCTTACGGTGGTGGGCAAGGGACTGAAGCCGAAACACCAGATCAGGTCCAATAACATTGTTGATATTTCTTTGGATTTTATCAAGGAGCTGTAGATAAATAGTAAGGGCAATGGATCATTTTTCAGTAATATTCTAAGCATGGATAGACATACAGATATGTAGAATAGATTCGGGAGAGAAAAATGTCTCGCACAACCCACTGGAACAACCTTCTTAGTAGCTGACCTAGCAATGGAGTCAGTGTAGTCTTTCCACTTCACGTCAGCTGAGAACATAAATCCAATAGGGTGCAACGAGACACTTAGCATCAACCATGCTGATAGAAGGCAGAGAGGGATTTCTTAGATTATTATTGGAGAGCAGTTTAATTTTGGAGGCGCTAAAATTAAGAGGTCATCTTTTGCTCCAGTTAACAGACTGGAGCTCCTTTTCTTCATCGGCTATCATTTTAACCTTATAGAACTGATTAGGCTTGCTATAGAGACAGGAGTAGATAGTTGTTTTTTTTTATTATTGTTTTAATCGTTTCGCCCCAAACAAGGCGGTACCGCCACTGATGCGCTGGGACTACATAAAAGAGATAAAGTTTTAGGCAGGAGAAGAGTGAGGAGAAAAACAAACAAGTTACAAGGGATGTGAGAGAAAGGGCAAGAGAAGGATGTGAACACAAGTGTGAAGAGAGTTGCGAATATAGAGAGAAAGGAAAAGAACACGATAGGCTGGGTGATGTGGAAAGGGCTGGAGTCAAGTGGATAAGAGATGGGAATGGACATTAATTTTAAATTCCAGGAGGTTGTAGCCGCCAGGAAAGCAAGTATATGAAGGGAGTTCCACAGGCAGGAAGTGCGAGAAAAGAAGCTATTGGGGTAGAATTTTCGGCTGCATTTGGTTGATCTAACTGTAAAAGGGTGGGAACTTGTTGCCAGTCGGGTTGCACGAGTAAATTCTTGTGGCGAGGGCACATGTGGCCTAAGTTCGTCGGAGCAGAAGACATGAAAATATTTGTAGAATAGACAGTGAGAAGCCACATCCCGCCGGTGAGAAGGTCGGTGGAGGCGAGCTGCCAAGTCGGGACCTATTACATTACATTACCGACTACTAACTTTTCCTGCTATCCTCTACCTTTACAAGAGGCGAGTAAAATCTTGTTGCGGGGGCACCAGTGACATAAGTTCGTCGGAGCAGAAGACATGAAAATATTTGTAGAAGAAAAGAGATATAGGAAAGCCACATCCCGCCGGTGAGAAAGTAGTTGGAGTCGAACCACATTACAGATTCTCTTTTGAAGCCTGTCGAGAACCCCGAGATGAACGGTAGGGTCGCCTGACCAGATATGACAACAGTATTCCATGCACAATTGGATGGTTGATTTGTATATTGTGTCATCAGCCTAGATACCAAGTTGAGAGGTGATGTCATCGTGAAAGTCATTAATGAAAATTAAAACAAAGTAGGATGAAGGAAAGAGTCCTGGAGAAAAGCTGCATTAATACGGAAGAACTTAGTAGAAATAATATAATTTTCATTTCATGATTTGATAGGAAAGATTGGATTAGTTCAAACATTTTTCAGAGACACCGTAACTTTTCAGCTTGTGGGGAAGAACTGTATGAGACCTGTAAGAGGTTTCGAGACATTATACAGTTTAGAGAGAACAAGAGCCAGTTCGGAAGCACATTTCTTAATGACTTATAGGGATGCTATCAGGGCTACATACTTTGTGAGGGTTTAAGTTAGAGATGATAGCAAGAAACCATAGAACCATAGAAGGGGTATGCATATCACTCAACAGAGACTCAGTTCTAAGCCGGAAGTTAGACAGAAACACTCCAGATGAGTCAAAGATAGAGTTTGAACAGCGTTCAGCTTTATCAACAGAAGATGTTAACACCTCAAATTGATTGAAGATGTGGGGAAAGAGAGACCTTACACATATTTAATACATTATCACATAGCTGCCGGTAATCACGAGAGCCAAAGTTCTTAGATGCAATTCGGTGTCTCCTTTTCTCTGCAAACATAGATTTAGGTCTTTCTAGGAATCGTTTACATTTATTACGAGCAGCAACCAATAAACGTTTGTTGAGACGGGAGCTGCCACGCTGGTATAGCCGAAAATGGTGTCTTCTGTGAGCTATAGTGGCTTAGCATGTTGGTGTGAACCATGAAGATTTTCGCTCAAGATTAAATCTCAGTGGCACAATTCTTAGTTTGAAGGTTAAAGATGTCAGTACAAGGGGTGTCACGCTGGTAACAGATAGATATCTTATGAATAGGCAGTTCATGTTTAATTCAATAGATGATTGAAATGAAATATAGATACTATTGAGTGATCTGAATTCCCAAGAGAGCAGTGTTGCGAAGCTCGGCAAGAGCAAGAAGAGGTGGTAAGAAATCAATCAAGTAGAGAAGCTTGCTGCTCGGTTTTGCTCGGGAAACGAGAAAAGAAAATCATAATATGAATGAGAGATGGAAAAATGTAATATCTGAATATGACAACATCTGGTTCCCTTTTCCTCTTTAGAAAGGGCTCCAGTGCCCGCATGCAACTCCTAGGAGCTTACGTCACCAAACATCTTCCTCTCGCTAGGGTGGTCTCTCTTGTATCTCCTGACCATTCATACATGTTTGCCCGTCTCACAACTAAACACGGCTATATTTTCTTTCTCTAGCGCTCCTCTTCTTATCCAGACTGCACCTTGCTAGGCACTATCTCTGATAATATAGATAAGGCGATTTCCTATGATTCGCTGGTTAATATATATTTCTGTTCGGAGACTTTAATTCCCACCATGCCATTGTGGCAAAAAACTTGCTCATGCTGGCATCCACACCCTGAAATTTGCAATCACACAGTCTCTCACGCAAGTGGTGGATTTCCCCACAGGCTTCTCCGATATCCATGAAGGGCAAGATAGATCTCTGTTTGTCTTCTATCCCTTACTCCTTCCATGCCATGCAGCTTTGCTCTCTGATTATGCTGTGGTTTCCGTTAATCTCTCTCTCTACTCCACCACCCCCAGGAAAATCCGACCACTAGAATTTCTTACTGCTACCAAAGATCGGACTGAGAATCATATCGTGAGTTTCTTTGTGACGCCCGCGGGAAAAAGTGTTTAGTCTCCCTGTTGAAGACTGCACCTACGATGTTTCCTCCTGGGTGAAATCTGGCATCGATGCTTTCTTCATAGCCAGGAAATTCCGACTTAAATCTCCTTCATCCCCCTTATCGTTTGCTTGCTCATCTGACATTGCTCACAGGAATCATTTCTGGCTTTATCGGAGCGACTCATATTCCTTAGCTCGTAATAAGTGCAGGAGGAGCCTAAATGATGCTTTTAACCAATAAATTTGAGGTCCTCACAGTCACAGCGGACAAGGTTTAGTGCTTTGCTTGTAGATTCTATATTTGACTCTAGAGTACCCACACACTACTTCCCACCTAGAAATGAGCCTCAACTGAGTGACGTATACATAACCCCCTCTTAAGTCTCTAACATAATTTCAAAGTTTGACCCCACCCAAGAAGCGAGCGAAGGTGACAGAATCCTAGTCATCGTCCTGAAGAAATACGTCTCTGAATTCTTCCCTTGTCCTCTGTAGTTCCTGTTTTTAAGAACTCTGGAGAAATCAGACCCTCTTATTACTACCCAGTCAGCTTCCCGCCGAATTTTGGCAAAGTTTTCGAGACTATTATCAATGCTGAAGTGGTTCATCATCTCTCAGCCAACAGCCTATTCTCCGACAAACATTATGGGTTTCACTTCACCAGGTCTACCTCTGATATGCTAACGCTCATCACTGAATACATATACCAGGCTCACGATTAGAACGGCAAAGCTCTAGCTGTTGCCCTGGATATCTCCAAAGCACTTGACAGAGTTTGGCATACTGGCCTTCTGCGCCAGCTACAGGGATATGGTATAACTAGACGTTTGTTCGATTTAATCCAGCCGTTCAATCAAATCGCATAATGACGGTCATATTGAAAGAGCATGCTCCCAGATCCTATCACACGAACTTTCTCTGATCTTCGTCAACGATCTCCATGATGTAATCAAATCTCAACTAGGCATCTACGCTGACGACAATACTATTTATTCACAGTCCAATAAGAATTCTGCCGAGGCTGACAAAGCAAACCTTGCTGCTGATCTTGAAAAGGGCCTCCAATCTGTGGTGGACTCGGGTAAGAAATGGCTTGTGAATGTTAATGCTTCCAAAACAAAGTTGCACTAGTCTGCTAGAAAGCAATATACTATGCCTCCTCAGGCTCACTTTATCAGCCGACTCCAAAAGTAACGACTACATTGTATCAATAGCTAAATTTACTGCCAGGAAGGTCGGGTCACTGTGTCAAGCCAAACGGTTTTTCTCGTCAAAACCCTCTTGCACATGTACAAATTTACGATCCGTCTGTGCTTTGAACACTGTTGTCATATATAATAGGGTTCTCCTGCAATTCATATCGGTGTTCACGACAAGGAGAATCTGCTATGTAATTGCTTCCGATTTGGCATCTCGACTATAGTCACTTTCATACCGATGTGGTGTGGCTTCCCTCTGTCTCTTCTATAAATATTTTCATAGCTCCTGTTCCGACGAGATTATCTTCCTTTTTTTTCTTTTTTTTTTAATCATCTCACCCCAAGCAAGGCATTCCACTGCCACTATTGCGCATGGGGCTACATAGGGGAAGGTAAAGAGAAAGAGTGGTTAGACATAGGGAATGTCAGGAGGAAGGTGACAGATGAGTAAGGATACCGAGGATTAGGGTTGGGCAGATGGGAAGAGTGTTTGATAGAATGGGAGCAGGTTAGTGTGTTAGGAGGTGTCTATTGACCTTACATTTAAACTCCTGGAGATTGTAGCCGTCGGGGAAGCAAGCGTGTGGAAGAGAATTCCACAGTCGGGAAGTGCGAGGAAAGAAACTATTGGAGTAGAAGTTGCGGTTGCATTTTATCGGTTTCACTGTAAAAGGGTGGGATCTAGTTTCCTGTTACCCACTCTATCTAAATTTACTCTAGCTACTAGACTGGCAACTAGGTCCTATCCCTTTAGAGCCCACAGAATCAAATGTAACCGTCACTTCTTCTCAGCTTCTTTTCTCGTATTTCCTGTCTGTGGAACTCTCTTCCGTATACTTGCTTCCCGACAATCTCCAAGAGTTTAAGTGCAAAGTCAATTGCCGTCTCTAATTTCTTTGGCTTCCATCTTTCTCTTATCCTATTAGCGAAACCCACTGTATCTTGTTCTTCCTTTTTGCTGTACTCTAACATAACTCCTGAACCCAGTATTTCCATCCTTCTATTATCCATTCTCCGAATGGATAATTTGCTTCTCCTGTAATTTGCTCCTCTTTCTTTTCGCTCTCCTCTCATGTAGCCCCCGCGCACCAGTGTCAGTACGACCTTGCATAGGGTGAAAACATTATAAAAATATAAATAAATAATAATTCCAAGGCTACAGATCCTTGTATACACTGTTATTTAACCCATAGCTTGAGGCAGGAAGTGGTGGTTTTATTCATCCCAATAACAATTGTGCGAAAGACAAAAACACGAGCTCTGATAACATTTTTAAAATAATGCAGAAAACGAATTATTAAAAAATGTCTTTATTCATATTTTTCTTCTTTTTTCTTTAAATAAAACAATGCGTGATCATCAAAAAGAGAATGAATGAAAGAAAGACTGAGAGAAGAAGGGAAGCAACACAAACCCAGAGAAACTGATAAATATCGCTGAAGATTGATTGTACAAAAGGAAATGTATTAATTGCATATGAAGTTGGGAAATACAGTCTTTTTTTTATTATAATACTTGGATCATTCCGAATCTGATATTTCGATTCATCGCTTCATATATTTTGAAAATTATTACGGTATTCATCTGGAAGTTGTTTGTGGTGCGATCAAAGGTTCGGATGTGCGTGAGTGTGAACATTGATCTGTTTTTATCTCATATGAGATTTTCTTAAATAGGAATGCTTGTATGAAAATGAAGATATCCATTATTTATTGCAGCAAACACACAATAACATATATATATATATATATATATATATATATATATATATATGTAGGTAAAGAAGCATATATGAGGCAAGCAAGTTATATGTAATTGTTATAAATATAGTTATACGTCATCCACATACAAGCCTGTTTCGCTGTATCCTAGCTCATCAGTGTGGCTAAACATTCATTTCCTTCTGGCCGGGATCGAAACTTGATTAATTTGGTGTCAGTCGGAGTCGTTAACCCCTTGGCCAATTAAAATAAGTTGGACAATTTTTTACAAATCCATCGGCAATAATTTATTTCGTGAATATATAAATGTTCAACTCTTCAGACCAATTTTTTTAAAAAAAATTAAAGAAGTTAGCTTTGGTGGGAAGGGAAAGAAAGAAACCATTTTATTGTAAAATTTTAGTTTTTAATTTCTAACATTGAGTTCACATCGAATTAATATCTTCCGTGCAATTATTCCTACCCATTACCAAAGATACTGCTCACACACACACACACACACACACACACATATATATATATATATATACATATATATATATATATATATACATACATACATATATATATATATATATATATATATATATATATATATATATATATGCACCCACTGAAGACACATTGTCATAAAAATTAGCTAATAAACTTTTGCGCGATTATCAACCGTCGTATATATAATAATATATATATATATATACACACACACACACACACACATATATATATATATATATATATATATATATATATGATAGAATAAAGAATAAAGAACAATGTAGGAAATGTGTCTTAATCTGACATGTATCATTTTTGTTGAAGCTTCTTCAGAGATCTGGTTACAAGAGACGAACATTTTTTAATTGAACGAAAAAAAGTGGTCAATTTCAGAGATAGATCGCTTGTAAATATAAAATTTAAAATTTTCACCTTAGTCAACAAGGTGATTGTCTGTTTCCTGCATGGACGTGATCTTCAGACCTGAACTTATCTGAGTCACGATAACAACTTTTATTATATTACATAAAAATTGAAAACTGAAAATGATTACCTCCCAAAAGATCACCGTAAAAATGTAAATATACGGCTTATATAAAACATAGATAATGTAACTTATTTTAGACAAAACAAACACTTTAGATTAAACAATTAAGATAACTAGTTAGTTAAGTGCCATTCGTGATACAGGCTTGGGCGATCATGTCTCGAAAGAGACATGACTGACTGGGCAGAAGATTATCCTGCAGTAGGTTGCCATTACTTTCTGCAATAGACTGGTTGCCAACCAAGGCTATAGAACTCAATCTGTTCCATACCCCACCCAAGTAAAGCAATTAAACAAAAAAATCAAAATAAACAAACAAATTAAATGTTTAAAAAAATAACAAACTTTGAACGTACCCATAAAAACAAATTAAATGTCACAAAATAATCAATAAAATTAATTTCGTAACAGATTTATAAATCTACTATCCGTCTGTTCATTGAATATTGCTGCCATATCTGTTCATGCACTCTTGCTATTCACCTCGAGGTTCTAGACAAAACTCAAAGAAGGATCTGCTACGAAATCGCTATTGATTTGGCAGCTTCAGTCACTATCTCACCGACGGGATGTGGCTTCCCTGTTTTGTCTTACACATTTTTCCATATTTTCTGTTCTAACGAGCTTCTTTCTATGGTGCCTGAAAATATGAATTTACTCGTGCTACTAGACTGGCATCAAGTTCAAACTCTTTTACCATCAAAATACACAATTTAACCGTTACTTCTTTAACAGTTTCTTTTCTCGCATATGACGTCTGTGGAACTCTCTTCCGTATACTTGCTTTCCTGATAGCTACAATTTCCAAAATGTTAAATGCAACGTCAACTACCATATTCTACCTCCCTAAATCCCATCTACCTCCCTAAATTCCATCTACCTCCCTAAATTTCATCCACCTCCCTTAATCTTTCCTTTTCTTCTCCATCCCCTCTACCCTGTTTTTCTCTCTGTGTAACTCCCTGTGTACCAGTGTCAGTCCTGCCTTTTCTGGGGTGAAACGATTATGTATTCTTATGAACACTGGATCAGCTTTTTATTATGTTTCGAATCCCCGAACGAGCCCCTAATTTTGTTACGAACATTGGACCAGCTCCCAATTATGTTACAAATACTGGACGAACATAGAATTTTTTTTTACTTACATGCAGAGGGGCAAACCCCAATTTTATTAGGATCCCGGACAAGGTCCTGCTTGTAACATTTAAAATAAAATATATAATGTCGTTCAGATTGGCCCGGGTTCTGTTAATTGTATTTTGATGTCGATGACGAGTAGAGGAATGTATGAAGGGAAACAGCAATAACGGAATGAAGAAACAGCTAACAATTTAAACGACAGACATGAATTTTATACATATTCTAAAGTTCAACAAGCAATATTCGATAACAGGGAAGGAAAATATTATGCGTAGATACGATGTTTGCGATACATATATAAAGTTCATACGTGTGTTTTTGAGAAGGAGGTATGAACTGTTCAAATATACTAAAGAAGTTTGCCTTAGTTAAATATAATCTTATTCGTGATGAATCGTCGCTGAGTTTCAGGTGGTGAAGATTACCCTGACCAGAAGCTAATATTTTTGCTTAAAGTCAGTGAAGTTGAGAATTCAAAATCTTATCTTTTCAGCAAAGCTGAACGTGAACGTCTGTTTCGTTTGGCTGTTTTCATCTCTGGTCTTTTGTGCCTTTTTTTTCTCATCACGTCGGTTGTCTTCCAGAAAAAGGGTTTTTGGCTTCTAACTCATAGGCGAGCCCATCTGCACTTTCTCTACTCATGGGCGGTTAACAGTTACTGATAATATAAGTTCGTTTATGATGGAAAGTGGGTATTGTCTTTTCTCTACATTTGCACGTCATTCTCCTCTCTATACGCGTACACGTAACAATACATATATGTATAGATATAATTAAAATTAAAAGTTTAAAATTTCAATACAAAATATACTCCTAAATAAATGAAGGGAGATCATTAATATTTGTCGTCATAGAAATAAGTATAAATTACAATAATTATCCTATTGTTCCAATTAGTCACAAAAAGGAAATCTTAAAGACAACTAAAATAATTAATAGCAAACGACAGCGCAAAATTTACAAACATCCTAACCTCATAGAAATTCGAACAACACACAAGAAAAGGGGTCATAAAATGCAACAAAAAAGATGTGGAGTATTCAACATAATAATAGAAGGGAAACACTTCAAGTTCGAAAACACGTCTACATTCAAAATAAAATCGGATCGAAACTGCAACTCGAAAAAATATAGTTTACGCTCTAACATGCGATAAATGCACAAAGATATACGTGTGAGCGACACAATGCTTAAATAATATAGTATCTCTTCATAAAAGTAATATAAAAATATCATATAACAGGAAATTATATGTCTCTCAACATTTGCAGGAATGCAGTGGGGGCAAATTCAAAGTAATACCCATCTACCAAAATACAGATTATGACACACTAATAATGCAAGAAGGAAGATTCACAAAAAAATACAAGCCTTCGTTCAACAAAACGACATGAAAAATACACACATCGAAAAACACAAACATACATACATACACACACATACATACACGCACATACATACACACACCAAATCCAAATGGTAACCCCAAACAATAAAAAAGAACCAGATGACTTATAAAAAACAATTCTAAAACATGAAGACGAAATAAAAAACGTTCACCCTCCCCCCCCACACACACATTCACGTAAAGTACACCAAATCCAAAATATCGTCAAAGCAATAAAAACAATCAGCTGACGGATAGAAAACAATTACAGCGAGACTCGTAGATAAGGAAGGCGCCTAGAAGAAAATTTTAACGTACTAATAAGGGAACCCCAAACCACAATCATTTCAAATCGGCGTAAGCACTTGATTCATACATTTATTTATTTATTTATTTATTTATTTATTAATCTGTTTATCTATTTATACACACGCTGATCTGAGAAACCATAGACATTTCAACCCGCCAACACTTGATTTATTTTATCTTATTTTATTTTATTGCTTCGATTTATTTTTTATTTATTTATATTTTTTTTACTTACTTATTTATAAACAACACATTGGCTTTCAGAAACAAAAGGAACTCGATACGTAAAGCCACAAGTTTATTCTCCTGAAAAGAGTCAACTTTAGACTCGAAACACGTGTAGCCTCACAAATACCATTATGGAAACTTAAAGTATCATAACCTGTATAATAACAACAGCAATAAATATACACTATAAACAAAACGTTCACGGTCTCTCACACTTTTTATTTTATTCTATAGCAATTTCTCTCATTGGAACAACCCTATTTTTTCATATATATATATATATATATATATATATATATATATATATATATATATATTGATTATTTAATTACTTTGTTTTTGTTCAGTAGACAGTTGTATTAAAAAGTGTTCAATACAATTATAACTTTAGGGCAAATTGCCTGAAGACACCACATGGTAGAAACCTAGGTCGCGTAATAGCACGTTTATATATATATATATATATATATATATATATATATATATATATATACTTATGCATCAAGTATTTCTCCAAATAAGTTTGTTTACAATGAACCGATAAGTTCTGCTTCTTCATGTTTCTGTTGTATTTTTCCCATTTTCGGATAAGGTGTTAGGTGTTGTGTTCCATGTTGTAGAAAACTGAAAAATACAAACTTTGGGGAATTCATCCACCATTTCGAGCAACGGAGGTGAACAATTCAACTAGAGGAATTGAAAAAAAAAATACCTTGTATCTAAATACAAATTAGAGACGTCATAATAGATTGATTCCTGTTAAATCTTTTGTGACAATTTTCAACACCGACTATGGATTTATCTAATTAAAATTTGAATGATTTTAACACATTATGGATAAAAAATTGTCAAACCTATATTGTGTGTTTTTTTAGATAGAGTGTGAGTAAAAAAAATTCAAACAGTTCAACAAAATCAAAAGAATCAGAGAGCGAAATATAGAAAATAAGAAGCGAAAATCATTCTGCTATTTTGATTTTTGTATTGTTTAGTTTTCATTGGTTATTGTGATGCAATGGATATCAGCTCGAAAAAAAGAAATTGAGAGCAGAGTTCGAATTCCAGTTGAATTCTTTGCATCCACTTATGCGCAATTACCCTTAGGAAAAGCATTAACCCGTCTCTTTCCTTCCAGTTATTAGTTGAATAACATGATATACTGCGGGATAATCTTCTGCCTATTCAGTCATGTCTTATTCGAGACAGGATCGCCCAAGCGTATATCACGTACGGCACTTAACTGATTGAAGTAGGCTTAATGTATAAATGTACTGTCAATTAGGGCTCTGGTGTATATAAGTTACTTTTGTAAGTTTGTCTATGCGATATTTGGATAGTAATGGGCGTATATATATATATATATATATATATATATATATATATATATATATATATAGTGCCCATAAAGACCGTGTGCACTTGAAAAGATTATACCTTTATTTGTACTTTTAAAGTTTACATGAACTTGATGGACAACATATATATATATATATATATATATATATATATATATATATATCATTAGTATCACAGCTGTATCACAGATTATATATATATATATATATATATATATATATATATATATATAATCTGTGATACATCTGTGATACTGATGAGCTGTGATACAGCGAAACAGATCTGTATGCGGATGACTATATATATATATATATATATACATATATATATCTGTGTGTGTGTGCAGTAGTAGTATTAGTAGTAGTAGTAGTAGAAGACCTTTTTCATATTTAGTTGTTATCTGCATACTGATTTGTCGATGTTTTCTGTAGAGGTAAAAAATATGTAACACCAGTTTTAGTTGTAGATATAAGTAAAGATTTTTTAAATAAATTTACGCCAAGCAAAGCAATACAGCCACTATGACACAATGGGATTACTAAGTACGAAAGAATAAGAAAAAGAAAAACGTTGTTATGGAGCGGAAACAAAAAAAAAAAAAAAAAAAAAAAAGGAATAGTAATAAAAAAAAAGACAGTAGTTAACGATTGACATTGCATATAAATGTCTGATGATCAAAATTGACTGAAGAAGCGGGAAGAGAGTTTTACAACTTTGTAATGCGAGAAAAGAAGCTGTTAGCAAAGAATTTACGTTTGCATCTAACTAATACTTTAGATTCTCAAAGCAAGGCTATTGTCAACTTAATTTTCTCTCATATTTGAAGATAGTGGTTTTTAGACTCCTAGATGTCTCACTAATGAAATATAAGTTATAATTACAATGATATTTACTCTGTTCAAGGCTCGAGTGCCACTCTGTGTAGAGGGTTACAGAGTAAAAGGCACAGTTTAAGCGCATATGAAGGAAAGATAACGATTAACTTTAGACTTGAACAGGTCAAGATTGTAGCGTGCAGGGAAGAATCATCTTGAAAATTGGTTCTACAAAGCAATGAGAAAAAGCTGCTCACGTGGAACTTACATCTCAGAAATGTAAAATGAAGAAAATAAGCGTAGTTTGTAACAATGCGTGTAAGATGGAGGGCCTTAGCTGTGAATGCAAGAACTGGTGGAACGAATGAATGTAGTTTGTCTGAACACATTCCATGGAAATAGCGACAGAGTAGTGAGAAGTTTGCGATGCAATCTATGCTTCGCGGGAAAATAGCTATAATCAAATATAAGAATCCTAATGATCTTTTAAACCAGAGGAATGAAATAATATTTAAATGTACACATAAAAATAGGTATAGGATTACATAACAAGATCGAAATTTAACTTAGAATTTTGATTTTGAAAAAAAATCTAGAATTTCCCGTTGTACCCTTAACATTTTTATCATTATTGTTATTATTTGTACTTTAATATTATTGCTTTTATTATTATTATTATTATGTCATTTTTCATCATATTTCGATTTCTGCTTTGGTCTCACTACCAACCAAGTCTGCGGGGAGACCTAAGGCAGGTAGTGGCGTGTTGTTATGGCTCCATTTCATGTTTTCCTATCTTCCCTATCATCCTCAGCATTACATAGATAAAGTTTTCCTTAGTGTGTGGGCTGTACTTAATAAGACAATTTTTTGTATGTCTCTTAAGCTGGGGTTTCCAGGGATTCTTTCAATGTGTTGTTTTGTTCCATTTTTTATCATTCCAAGTGCACCTACTATCACTGGCACAACTCTTGTTTTCAATTTCCACATTTTTTCTATTTCAATTTCCAGGTCTTTATATTTTGACAGTTTTTCAAATTCCTTGATTGCTATGTTACAATCCGCTGGACAAGCCATATCAATTAATAGACAAGTTTTCTCCTTCTGGTTTTTAACAATAATGTCTGGCCTGTTTGCTTCAATTTTTCTGTCTGTGTAGATGGTGTAATCCCATAGAATGGTTACATCTTCTATTTCTGTAACCGGTGCTGGATGATGTTCATACCAGTGTTTGTTTACAGCTTTTCCATAATGTTTGCAAATTGTCCAATGTAAATATTGCCCAACTCTATCGTGGCGATTTTTATATTCATTTGGGGCAAGCACAGAACAGCCTGAGATTAGGTGGTCTATTGTTTCTTGTTGTTTATCACAAAACCTGCATTTTGGATCCATATTATTATGCATAATATTTGCCTGAAAGTTTCTCGTGAAAAGACTTTGGTCTTGTGCTGCAAGTATAAATCCTTCAGTTTCAGACTTTAATCCAGATGCACGTAACCATCGATGAGTATTAACTTTGTCAACATTGGATTTATTGGCACGTACTGGATATTGGCCATGCAGAGGTTTGTCTTGCCAGCGCTGTTTCATCTTTTCAAGAGCTTTATCTTTGGCTTTCATTTTCATATTTTTTGCCGCAATAGTTGGTTCTTGGCTTCTGTTTTGCTTTTCTACAGAATCTACTAACTGTAAATCTTGTTTGTATTTACTGCCTTCTTTTATTATTGAATATTTTTTCTTTCTTTCTTCATGTTGCCTTACTAATTGTATCATCCAATCCTTTGTTGTTTCTATGTATGTTAGTAAGCCAATAGTTGTTGTCTTGTATGACAATTCCAGCTGAATAAGACCCCTTCCACCTTCTTTACGGGGTATGTATAGACGGTCTACATCAGCCTTTGGATGATGCATCTTATGCTTAGAAAGAAGCTTTCTTGTTTTAGCATCCATTCGCCTGATGTCGTTTAGACTTCAGTTTAAGATGGTGAAACTATATTGGACAACTGGGATTGCAATGCTATTAATGGCCATAATTCTGAGAATTCAATTCAGTTTTTAATATTAGTCGTAGCCTTCTACAGTACTGTTTACGCACTATTTCTTTCATTTTTTTATGGTGAATTTTTTCACTCTCATTTACACCTAGGTATTTATAAGCTACTTCTGGCTTTAATTCTTTTATCGTTACAACAGGGTCTAAGCTAACTGAGAATGTTTGTTGTAGTGATCCACGTAAAACTGTAGCTTTAGCACATTTATTCAAATTGAATTTCATTCCAATGTCTTCGCTGAAGCATTTTACAGTTTGTAGAAGACCTTCCAGCTCGTTATCATTCTTAGCATATAACTTTAAGTCATCCATGTAAAATAGATGGCTTATTTTCTTTTGAGCTATTTTATAACCACATTCTGTCTTGTTAAGTTGACTGGTTAGTGCTATTAATGATATGCAGAATAGTAAGAGAGACAAGGAATCACCTTGAAATATACCTCTTTTGATGTTTATTTCATCAGACTTATAGGTTCCATTTATATGATTGAGGTAAAGGATTGTTTTCCATATAGACATGCACTGTTTGATGAAATTGATGATGACGGGCGATATCTTGTATATATTTAAAGTCTTTAAAATCCAGGAATGTGGCACACTATCGAATGCCTTATGATAATCTATCCAGGCAGTACTAAGATTTTTCTTTGTATTGTAGCAGTTTTCCAGGATCATTCTGTTAATAAGCAATTGGTCTTTACATCCGTAACAACCACGTTTGCACTTATTATTATTATTACTTTTATTTATATTTTTTATATAATAATATTATTTTAATGTAAAAGTATTTTTTATCACTATTGTTATCATGTGTACTTTATTATTATTGTTTTTATTATTATTTTTATATTTATTCTTACTTATAGTTTTATATTATTTTAATTTAAGAGTATTTTTAATGGGTTTTATGAATTATTATTTTGTATTTTCGTAATTTTTATCATTTATCGTTATATTTTGTCATTATTATTAGTATCTGTATTATTAATTCTATTATTATTATTATTATTATTATTATTTTATTATTAATAATTTTTTAATTATTTTTATTACTATTATTACTTAATCGTTTCTAAATATTAGTTTCTTTATTATCATGTTGTTATTACTACCAATATGTTTTATATAATAAACTAATAGTATTATTATTACGATTAGAATTAATAAGGAAAACTAACAATTTATTTTTCTAGTGAAAATTCAACCCCTAATTTTTAATTTTGAATGTCATGCATCTAAAAATAAAATCTCAATGTCGCTCTTTCATTCTCTGTTAGAACACTTTCCAGGTATTTCAATTTCTGTACCTACTTGATTTTAGTACCACTGACCTGTAATTTCCATTTTAGGCTCATCTTGCTGATGACATTGCATTCAGTTTTCTTGTAGTTTATTTTTAGCTCTTTCTTCTCGCTTTCTTTAGATATATTCTGCAGGAGGGTTTATACTTACCTTCCCTAGTCTGCTATCTGCACTGTATCATCTGTATACTTTAAATTGTCAAGATTGTGGCCAACAATGACGAATCATGGCAGGCTTTCTACATCTCTCAAAATTTCCTCGTTGTATAGTTTGAATAAATCCTTGTCTTGTTCTCCTTTCTGTCTTTGTATATCTACTGTATTTATGTTATATCCGTATGTAGGCCGTTTAGATTCTTGATTATTTTAATGTCTTCCTTGAATGTGTCAAGGTTACTGAGCACTTCTAATACACCTAGGAGCTTATTTTGTCGAACTCCTTTGCACAGGGTATAAAACACAGCTACCCGTTCTTATACATTTGTATTGCTCTTTCTGGTAATATTCAGATCATAAGTATCACGTTCCGAGATCTTTGGAAAACCCCGCACTGTTCTTGTCCTATCATTGGTCTGATTCTGGTGCGTGCTCTATTCAGCTGAAATCGGATAATGTGCTTTGTTATTTGGCTCAATAGGCAGATTCTTCAGTGGAGTCCACATTCGTTTGCGACTGGTTTCTTATGCATTGCTATGGAAATAGATTTGCTTAGATCTTCCGGTATAGCAACATTATTTTGGATTTAATTTATTATTTCTTTAATCTTGTTTATTCAAAAATTGTCTAAGGCTGCAAGCATCTCTATTGCAATCTCATCTGGGCCTGCGTCTTTGTTTTTGTTCAATATACACAAAGATAGAAAAAGGCGTAAGACAAGGATGTGTCTTTTCACCGAATATGTTCAACCTATACAGCGAGAATATTTTGAGGACCCTAGATGACACACCAGGATTTATTATTGGAGGCCACAACCTGAACAACATAAGATACGCGGACGATACAGTACTGATTGCGGACACGGAAAGGAAACTGCAAGATCTCATACAGAAAGTAGCAGTGGAGAGTGACAAGAAGGGACTACAAATAAACTTTAAGAAAACTGAGTGCATGGTCATCAGCAAAAGATACAACCCAAAATGCCAAATACAGGTGGGGGATAACAGAATCAAACAAGTCCAAGAATTTAAGTACCTAGGAAGTGTTCTAACAGGAGATGGAAAGTGCGACACGGAGATCCGAAGGCGAATTGGCATGGCAAAGGACGCGTTCCAGAAGATGAGCAAGATACTAGCACACAGGAAGATCTCAATAGAAACGAAGAAAAGAGTGCTAGACTGCTACGTGATGTCAGTTCTTCAGTACGGCTGTGACTGCTGGACAATATCATCGAAAATGAGGAAAAAACTGGAAGCGGCCGAAATGTGGTTCTACAGAAGGATGCTACGGATATCGTGGACTGAGCATACAAGCAACGACGAAGTGTTAGAAAGAATGGCAACAAAAAGGAAATTGATGCTGAGCATCAGGAAGAGACAACTGAAGTTCCTGGGACATGCAATGAGAAAGGAGAGCCTGGAGAACCTGATACTGACTGGTCAGATAGAAGGAAGGAGAGACAGAGGAAGGCAGCGGATAACATATCTGCAGAGTCTGATCAGGTGGATGACGGAACGGGGGTTGCCAGGAGCAACAGGAGCAAACATACTAAGAGCCACAAGGGATAGGGAGACGTGGAGATCCATGATCGCCTACGTCCTGAAGGGACAGGGCACATAGAAGAAGAAGAAGACCAGTGCAGCTTTTACTTCTGTTTTTAATAGTTATGGACCGTCGGTATTTTTGCGTATTTTCGGTTGTTGTCTTCTTTTTGGTAGAGATCACCGATATATTCCTCCCATCGCTGAAGTATTTCTTCTCTCTCTAATATGATCCCCCACGTCCTTGAATTTAAGTGCATCCTATCGATGAGCATTATTTGTTCTTTTATTTTTTATGCATATTGAAGTAATGAATATGTAACGAATAGGCATACACCTTGATTCCCCCTTACAGTAATGTGATTGGCTGGTGTCAGCCATAAATACAACCGATGGCGAGGACGCATAGAGGTCTAAGTCCATAGGTCTATAGGTTTATCGCTAGAGGTCTATGACTATTGGTCAACATCTACTGAATACGCCTACGTCTCAGGATACTGCATACGACGAGTACCGTCCATTACGTCTACATACTAGACTGTTCTATCTGGTTACATTTACCTAAACCGCTTAGTTATCGCGAATGATATATATATATATATATATATATATATATATATATATATATATATATATCTTCCTTTCCGTGACATATCACATATTTTCTTTTATCTGTGATAGTCATTCTCTTCATTTATGCATATTTTTCCGTGAGCCATTTTTCTTTACCCTGTTTGCATTCGTTCTTTGTTTTTTTTGTGTAGTTTTCTGTATTCGGTTTCGTGTTTTGGCATTGTTTTCTCTCTGTTTTGCGTCACGATGAGAATCTCATTTGCGATCCATTCTGTTTTTCTTTTCCACTCATTTTCATTTGGGATGACGTTGTTTGCTGATGCCACTAAAACTTCCCTTTACTGTGTACCATTTCGAATTTCCATTTCTCTTTTGTCCCACGTATCTTTTTTTTTTTTTCGTGCTGTTTATATATTTTTCCTTCAGCTTCGGGTCACCCAGTACTCTGCTGTATTGCAATTCAGTTTCCTTAGTTTCATTCTTAGTATACATATTAAGCAAGATGGTCGCTTCTACAGTCGAGACTTAGATAAGCTTTTCAGTAAACAAGTATAAAAATACATTTTTATATTAAAAATATCAGCATTGCATTATTAAAAAAATATCAGTAATGTATTTTGTGAATGAAGTTATTTATACCCTCAAAGAAAATTAAAATTTAGGCATTAAATGACTCATAAGGTGTTGACATGCCGCTAAAAAAAAAAAACCCTTCTTGTCTTTGAGAAAGTCATTGTTAAGCGGAAAATAATTTGTTATCCACAAAGACGCGGAGACGATTTTGGAGACCACCTTGACTGAAAAGTGAAGCCTGGTCTACTCTTGCCATATAGATAAACCGTACTCTGTTTCCGGTCTGATGTGAATCTTGAAAAACAGAACGGAAAAAAAAAAACAGAATCTCCTACAAGGTGGCAAGGAAAGCTAGAAGACCTGATAAAACAAACTTGAAATAAACTGAGTTGATAGTAATCAGCCAAAAAAATAAATAAATAAATAAATAAATAAATAAAATAAATAAATAAAAAATATAAGAATAAAAAATAAAAATAAAAATGCTAACTATATGTTTTGGATACTAAAATCAAGCGGATGCAGAAGTTTAATACCTGGAAAATGTTCTGACAAAGGATGCGAATTCGACGTTGAGGTCCCAAAAATACATTAGCATGACCAAAAAACGCATTTCAAAAGCTAAGCAGAGTATTGACAGACAGGAGGATTTCGTTGGAAACATCGAAAAGAGTATTGCACTGTTACGTATTATCTGTCCTCTTTTATCACCGTGAATGCTGGACGATCTCTTCAAGAATGAAAGAGAGACTCGAAGTAACAGAAATATGGTTCTACAGAAGGATGCTGAGGATAACATGGCCATAAAATGTGACAGGGAGGGGATGCGAACGAGAAATAAAATTATGCTTATCAGGAAGAGAAAGCTGAAGATCCTTTTCCGCTTGATTTTAGTAATCAAAACATGTAGTTGGCATTTTTAGGCTTCTCTTTTTGATAATGAACATCAACTCAGTTTATTTCAAGTTTTTTTTTATCATTTCTTCTAGCTTTCCTTGCCACCTTCTGTAGTAGGTTCTTCATTTTTCTGGGACACATGAAGAGGAAGGAGGGCTAGGAGAAACTAATACTCACTGGACGGATAAAGAGAAAGAGAGATAGAGAAAAGCAACGCGAGGCATACTTAATAAGTGTAAGCAAGCGGATGGTTTGGGAGAGATACCAAGCAGAAAAAATGTTAAGAACAACAAGATATAGTGGAGCGTGGAAGTTCATGATAGCCTATGTCCTGAAAGGACTCGACACATAAAGAAGAAGGAAGACAGAGGATAAGTATGGCGAGTCAGATACAGCGGTACAGGGAACTGACTATTTTTCCAGCATCTTTGGCGATGGATTGTATGTAGGAGTTCAGCTTGAGGTCAGGATTGAATCTAAGTCCCCATAGCCGCTCCAAACAGCGACCTCACTGTGTGAACATCCGCATTTGGTTCTGGGTTCGATCGGCAATGATGGAACAATTTTCCTTTCGAGGTATTGAATGTAATCATGCAGTTTTTAATAGGTTACGAAACTTAATAATCATTGCTGCTTTATTTTAATAATGATATCCACCAGTAATTTTGTGAAAATCTGTACGCTTGAATAAGTCGATGTGATTAATTGAGTTTATCCTTCAGCGTGTGAGATTATGGTCATCCGTACGTGCGAGAGAGATGCAGTATTGTGTCTGTGTGTACGTTAAGATTAGAATAAAAGAAAATAAAGCATTGTCCACGCCTTTCTAAGTTTCTTTCTCTAATCACAGTATTTGCATTTGCATATGCACAAATATCTGAGTGAGTCCAAAGCTCTCTCTCTCTCTTCATCTATCTATCTATCTATCTCAGTCTGTTCATATCTATCTATCTATCTCAGTCTGTTCATATCTATCTATCTATCTATCTATCTATCTATCTATCTATCTATCTATCTCAGTCTGTTCATATCTATCTATCTATCTATCTATCTATCTATCTATCTATCTATCTATCTATCTCAATCTGTTCATATCTATCTATCTATCTATCTATCTATCTATGTCTGTTCATATCTATCTATCTATCTATCTATCTATCTATCTATCTATCTATCTATCTCAGTCTGTTCATATCTATCTATCTATCTATCTATCTATCTATCTATCTATCTGTTCTATCTATCTATCTATCTATCTATCTATCTATCTATCTCAGTCTGTTCATATCTATCTATCTATCTATCTATCTATCTATCTATCTCAGTCTATCATATCTATCTATCTATCTATCTATCTATCTATCTATCTATCTCAGTCTGTTCATATCTATCTATCTATCTATCTATCTATCTATCTATCTATCTATCTATCTCAGTCTGTTCTATATCTATCTATCTATCTATCTATCTCAGTCTGTTCATATCTATCTATCTATCTATCTATCTATCTATCTATCTATCTATCTATCTATCTATGTCTCAGTCTGTTCATAACTTCATGTGTCCTAGGCTAGTGTCACCCCATCTGTCTCTCTGTCTGTCCCTCTATATGTATACTAGCAGTATAGACCAGCGTTGCTCGGGTGTAATGAAAGCTTTAAAACTAATCCATGGTCCTGGAGTTTAGACTCTTTGGACGTTGGCACTAAAGACTAAAATGCAATAGTTGTTTCCAGTTAAAGCGAAACCGTAGACTGAAAGAAAAATGAATGGATGTATGTCAAATTCTGATTTCCTGGTATCGATATCAAATAAGACTTCGTCGTAAACTGAATCTTGAAGGCTAAATAAGTTCTCTGAGTAAATGGTATCATGGCTGAGACTAAGAACTACAATTATACCTAGTTAGAGCCAAACCTGAAGCGCAAACTAAAATAAAAGGGATGAGAAAATACAGACATACAGGCAGATAAACAGACACACACACACAAACATCTTGCCTTAAATATATATATATATATATATATATATATATATATATATATTATCGATTTTCTGAACTATTGTAAGAACTGCAACCTTGAAATTTCTGAATATCATTTCTTATGTCTTTGTTTATGAGTGTATTAAATTTGATTACAATCGAACCACTCGTTCTATAACCCAATTTTTTCGATTATCGATTTTCGATATTTATCGGGGGTACCTCGACACAAAACCTAGCTAAGAACACTCGCAGACGCTTATAGTACAACTGTGTAAATTTTCAAGAAAATCGGTTCAGCCATTTCGGAGTCTATAGATAACACACACACACACACACACATAGACAAAGTTCCATTTAAAAATAATTTTACATAGATGAATATCTACGTTTATATCTGTCACTCTTTCACTTTGTTCATGCCTGTATTAGTCTGAGGCGCTTCATATCATTGTCATATCTCTGAGGCTGACATGCCACACCTTCACACTACTGGTTATAATTATTAGGCCAGCCCATTTGTTTTGTAAAGAAATGATGTATTTCATACCATTTTTAAATGGATAATTCTAAATGAAAATAGAATGGTTCTTTTGTTATTATTACTTTGCAAAATTTTACTAGGCAAAGAATCAAAGATGAACTCGTCCGAATCACCTTAATTTATTTTTCATTCTTTCATTGATGAAACTGCAATATAGGTAATTATTAAATATTCATAAATTCATTTGATGCATATGTTATTGTACAGTATTAACAAAATAACAAATCTATTTTCATTTACAATTATTCACTTGGCTATAAATACTAAAAAAATAGTATGAAATACATCATTTTTTAAAACACTGGGGTGGCCTAATAATTATGGCCGGTAGTGTATGTCCTGACGATTGCGTTTAAGTATGAAACAGACAATTACTTGCTGGGCGTTGACGTCTAAAAGTCATTTAATTATTTGATTAAAATTTACTTTTAGACGAGTTCTTTCTTTCAAAAAAAAAATGTTTCTCCTTGGCGCACACTGTTTAGCGGAACAGTCATGTTTATGCTGTAACAACAACAAGAAAAATGGCGCGACTAAGATCAAAGTCCGATCACGATCGGGTGTCTAACCGTACTGATGAGCTGTGATACGGGCAAAGAAAACTGTCTGCGGATGACTACGCGCACGCCCGCCGATTGAGCACTATGGAGAAATGATGAACAGTAGCTAACTCAACGTTATTCATGCATCGTTCATTCAGTAATAAATTTGAACACTCTCGGTTACTGACGTGTGTTTACATCGTACATATAACACCCTAAAATTTACTTCCTCCACCGGTAGTGGTCGTGTATATACAGGCTGCGAATGGTAAATTGTCGCTATTTTATATTTTTAATTTTGCGCATAGGTGTTGTTTGTTTTGGATTTTGTTGGCTGCACACTATAGTAGGTCCAGTTGGTAAGGAACAAAGAGCACCATGACACAATTCACTCCACAAAAATTTGGAAATGGCCTGCAGGAATGTTTAGAATCCATGCCGGAACTTCCAATATGAACATTTCAGAGTATTTGGATGTTAATCTGAGGAAAGTGTCGAAGATTCAGAATGAGTTGGATGAGTCTAATCGTGATTACAAACGTGTTTGGAGTAATAATTAGTGTTATGCCTCTATTCATCATCCCACAGGGCCTTAAATTCAACACGGAGTCCTACGTCAAGTGCCTGGGTCAAATAGGGCAGCTGCTGGAAGACACTATGTCTAGCAACAAGGCTCTCAACAATGTTATACAACTAGGAAAACGCATTCATGGTTGTCAGACAATTTTTGAAACCGCATCACCCCTTACATCTAGCGACATAACTCCCTAGACTGCAACCCTTTTGATTATTGAGCGAGAGATCAACAAAAGTCTTTGTAACAGCAAAATGAACTGAGAGCAAGGATTATGGTAGCATTCACCAAATTAAACAAGAAGACTGCCCAGAAGAGTTGCAGGAGATTACGATGTTGTATGGAGGCTGTGGTGGAAACTAGAGGGTATTTCATTTAATGAATTTAATGTTTACTATTTCAAGATAGTTTTGTGCAATATTTGTAAATATATCTGTTAAAATGAGATTACAGTTTTATTTTCATTTTTGCATGATTCAATCGACAATTTATTCCTCGCACACTGAAATTATATATATATATATATGAATGTTCTATGTTTACTGTGTGTTAATATTTACTCTTTGATAATGGCTTATGTGAGCCGAAAGCTTAGACCCGATAAAAAATTCAACAAATACTGTGATTTTTTATTGTCTTTCAACGACATCACCATCAAGTATATCAGACGGTATGAACGGATCCTACACAAAATTAATAGACAAAACTTGTCTATATTATTCAATGAAACCTGCATTAATATATATATATATATATATATATATATATATATATATATATATATATATATATATATTACTGTAAATTTATCTTTAAACATATCTCGAAACTTGCCCTGATGATCCATTAGGTGAAAACCTAAGTAGGTCCGTTGGCTCTAGGTATATATATATATATATATATATATACATAACACCAGTGGCTAAATATATTCTTTAGTCCAACATTGAGTGAATCTAAGCAGATCTCAAGCTTCACCACTAACTCAGTTGTTAATTAAATTTCAAACAGTTGATAGAGTTAGATAGAACACCTCTTTAAATATATTTTGAAAAAAAATTGAATTTTGGTTCAATAGAGAAAAAAGTTACATCAAAATATGTGAAGTCCGAAAAGGGAGACAAACTACATAAGAACATAAGTGAGTGATTGACTAACGCTTCTAATAATAAATGTTATTCGTTACAATTTTTTTTCTGTTTAATATCTTTGCATGCAGCTTTCAACATTTAAACTCTGATAATATCTTTTATCATCAATCAAACTTTACCTATTATTTTATCAGAATTATTTATAAATAATCAAACTTTTATTGTTTTTTTTATCAATTGCATATATATTTTTTCTTTTTAATATTGTTGAATGGGGTTTTATATTAAATGAATAGCAATGCCTGGAAAAATCATGGATTACATGGTAAAATGCGTGCATGAAAATTAATATTCCTCAGATTATATTAAACCTGGAAAAGAACAGGACAAGCTATCAAACCTGGAAAAGTAAAGGACAAAATATTCTATTGAAGTAAAAAATAAGAAAGTTTTTATATTTTTAATATTGCAGCTAAAAATAAAATTCAAATTATTTTTAACTGGAATATTTTAAGTAAGAAATTTATTATTTTTACTTCACTAGAATAACTTGTCCTGTTCTTTTTCAGGTTTAATATAATCTTAAGAATATTACTTTTCATGCGTGCATTTTTCCATGTAATATATATGTATAATTATTATTGTTATTAAAATTACTTTTGTAAAACTTATTTTTACCGAGTAGACGTGTTCGAGTTGACATTTCTCTTTTTAAGTTTCGTAAACTTTGCAATGGATATCAGCTGGCCTAGATCAAAAGTTGCACTAAAGAAAAATGTTTCCTCACAGGAATCGAAAGTGTATCTTCGACTTTGATCAGAGAAACAACATCCATAGCCGAAGCGCGCGAAAACAAAACTGCCCACGAGCGACAATCTTGATAACGTCAATATCTATTTAAATAATGAACATTTTCTGTTGACAGTTTGGAAACGACAGTTTTTGCTATGCTTTTACCAGATAATTTAGAACTCGACATTTACAGCTTTTCAGGAAGTCCTTGCTGTCTAAAACACTTAAAAATAACATAGCAAAGAAGGTTTTCTTACAACTAAAATTCCTACGAGATATATATTAGAAACTAGCAGTATAGCCCGGTGTTGCTCGGGTGTAATGAAAGCTTTAAAACTAATCCATGGTCCTGGAGCTCAGACTCAGCCTAAAGAATATTTGTGTGAAGTTTGGTGGGAATCGGACAAAAATTGCAGATTTGTATAAAGGACATACAGACAGATAAACAGACACGAATTGATTAAATCGAATTTGATTAAAATCGGACCACTCCTTCTATAACCCGATTTTTTCGATTATCGATTTTCGATATTTATCAGGGGTACCTTGACACAAAACCTAGCTAAGAACACTCGCAGACGTTTATAGTTCAAGAAAATCGGTTCAGCTGTTTCGGAGTCTATAGGTAACGGACACACACACACACACACAGACACACACACACACAGACAAAGTTCCATTCATAAATAATTTTAGATATAAATTCCTGATGTCGTCTAGAATATTCAACCAACTCTTGTCAGTTTGTTTGGTTCTCATTTCCTTCTTTGTTTTCACATTCGCAAGCATTAAAGTTGTTACTTATTTCAATTTATCCATAAAATTCTCCTTCCGCGCGTTTTATAACTTTAAACTCTCAATGTGGATATTAATTTGAAATCTTAATATTCTGGGAATTTCATTAAAATTACTTCTGCTTCTTTGCATTGTGCCGAATGAACTGTTTTTTTTTATCCTAACTACAATTATAGATGGCCATTATGCATCAAATAAATATTTGGATTCCAATAACTATTTTTGATATCGTAATGAAATATAAAGTAGCTATCAACGCAGTATAAATACATGTTTTATCAAGAAATTGAAATAGTCACTTTAAGTAATTCGAGAAACTGCTGCGAGGCAATTGACAAATGATCACACTGCGTATTTAGGAACAGATACATTTTCATAGGGTTTATTGATTAGCAATGTGAAGCGATTGTGTGAACTTGTGTGTATTTTGTGGTCATCGCATCCACTGCGAATATGCATCGAGTTTACCTTGAAAATTAGACATTAGTTAGTAGGAATTATTCGAAAGATTAAGAAGGCTTTTGGAAATGATTCAAAGTAGTCAACATTTAATTAAGTACCAATGTTTCAATCGTAGTCTTAAATTCATGAAAGCTGATCCTTCATGAAAAACAAATAAAAATGTTTAATACAAGCAGGTATCATATATATATATATATATATATATATATATATATATATATATATATGATTGCAGCAGAAGAGTACCCTAACTGTTAATATTACATTTTCCTAATATAAAATCACTGGGTCATTTTACGACAGCCCATATTTGCACATTTGGGCATAAACATTTGCTAAATACACTTATAGATAAAATGCATTGTAGATATTTAACGAGAAATCGATAAATATAAATAGATTGGTATAGATTAATCACCAGATCAATAAATATAAATACCCAGAGATAGAGAGAATTGCTGATATCCTCTGACGAGTAAACGGTGTGATTGCTGGAGAATTCGTTAATCAAACTCCAATGACTGAATGCTGAATGTAACACTTATCAGCTTAGTGACAAAATTTATATTTGTATTAATTCCCTCATTCTTTTTTTTTCTCTCTCTCTCCCTTTATCTATCTATCTATCTATCTATCTATCTATCTATCTATAGATAGATAGATAGATAGATAGATAGATAGATAGATAGATAGATAGATAGATATTCAAGTTTATTTTCTCCAATCAATGTTTCGTACGAATGATATCTCCTCGTCAGA
This sequence comes from Ascarosepion bandense, assembly GCA_037127315.1. NCBI lineage: Eukaryota > Metazoa > Mollusca > Cephalopoda > Sepiida > Sepiidae > Ascarosepion > Ascarosepion bandense. The sequence continues at coordinate 3,110,854 of JBBBDQ010000872.1, read as the reverse complement.
GGGTTAGATACTTGAGTGAAATTTATTTCGAGACATCATATAATTCTTGTTTGACGTGATCTAATTTGAAATGATGTAGATAGATAGATAGATAGATAGACAGATAGATAGATAGATAGATAGATAGATAGATAGATAGATATTCAAGTTTATTTTCTCCAATCAATGTTTCGTACAAATGATATCTCCTCGTCAGAGGGTTAGATACTTGAGTGAAATTTATTTCGAGACATCATATAATTCTTGTTTGACGTGATCTAATTTGAAATGATGTAGATAGATAGATAGATAGATAGATAGATAGATAGATAGATAGAAAAACTTGAATGAGCTGAATAGATATGAACAGACTGACAGAGCAGAATGGCATAGATAGATAGATAGATAGATAGATAGATAGATAGATAGATACATAGATACGTAGAATACTGATAGAATTAGCAGCAGAATAAGATATTTTTTCATGCATATATCAAATTGCCTAATTAACAGATTTATCATTTATTCTTATTTCTGATCTTAGACAATATAAATTACGATCTCCGCTACTAAATTGCTTTGTGACGTCATATTCGTTTTTTCATGTGAAATCCCTAATCGTCCCCATCGACGGAAGCGAAGCTGAGACCTCACGTTAATTTCTACTGGTAGATCTCCCGTCATGAAGACGATTTCTCGACATATCGCTGGTCAGTATTGTTTACGGCGCCAAGCAATCGACTTTGAGGTAAAATTCTTAAGATCTATTGATATGAAGAGAAAAGACAAAAAAATGTTGGGACTCGAGGTCTCAGCATGCAGTATCATTTATTGGCACAATGAATTTGCTTTCAACACAATAGAGCGACAAAGCCTTTGTATTGTTTCGGGCATGTGCAAGAAATCCTAGCGATCATGGTTCTAAAGGTACGCCTGTCTTTTCAAATTAAGAACAATGTGTAATAGCTAGGTTATTTTTCATTTTTTCATTGTTCTCTTCCTTCAATTTTCTTCACCATTATCGTTAACTCTGTGAAAACATGTGAGCTGCTGGCTGTTTCTTTTTGACATTGATTTGTTGACAGTGAAAAAGAGAGTTGGAAGAAGAGGAACGTGTCGAATAGTTCATCAGCTGAAAATGTTCGCCATTTTGTCTGACTGAAGAACAAAAGGCGTATGAAAATCGACAGTTTAACTATTTAAAATTATTTTAAAAAAAACGTTTAAGTAATACATAACGTTGTTCGACGCAATTAATGTGCCTGTGTCAGTCCATTCTTCATATATGATTAACTTTTTTTATATATTCTTCAGATACGTACTTAAAAAATTACAATTTGTGCTTTAAGCGGATTTAAAAATGTACACACGTAAAATGATGGAAAATATTCGCAAGTAAAATGATCGAGGAAATTTAAAATGTTTCCTACTGAAAATCACAGTGCGTTTTATAAGGGTGAACTTGAAAAATGACGAAAAGAATTCGCAAGTAAAATGGTCGAGGGAATTTGAAATGTTTCACACTGAAAATGATAGAGGGATTTTACAAAGGTAAACTCGAAAAATGACGGAAAGGATTCGCAAGTAAAATGATCGAGTGAATTTAAAATGTTTCACACTGAAAATGATAGAGGGATTTTACAAAGGTGAACTCGAAAAATGACGGAAAGAATTCGAAAGTAAAATGGTCGAGGGAATTTAAAATGTTTCACACTGAAAATGATAGAGGGATTTTACAAAGGTGAACTCGAAAAATGACGGAAAGAATTCGAAAGTAAAATGATCGAGTGAATTTGAAATGTTTCACACTGAAAATGATAGAGGGATTTTACAAAGGTGAACTCGAAAAATGACGGAAAGAATTCGAAAGTAAAATGATCGAGTGAATTTGAAATGCTTCACACTGAAAATGATAGAGGGATTTTACAATGGTGAACTCGAAAAATGACGGAAAGAATTCGAAAGTAAAATGGTCGAGGGAACTTAAAATGTTTCACACTGAAAATGATAGAGGGATTTTACAAAGGTGAACTCGAAAAATGACGGAAAGAATTCGAAAGTAAAATGATCGAGTGAATTTGAAATGCTTCACACTGAAAATGATAGAGGGATTTTACAATGGTGAACGCGAAAAATGACGGAAAGAATTCGAAAGTAAAATGATCGTGTGAATTTGAAATGTTTCACACTGAAAATGATAGAGGGATTTTACAAAGGTGAACTCGAAAAATGACGGAAAGAATTCGAAAGTAAAATGATCGAGTGAATTTAAAATGTTTCACACTGAAAATGATAGAGGGATTTTACAATGGTGAACTCGAAAAATGACGGAAAGAATTCGAAAGTAAAATGATCGAGTGAATTTGAAATGTTTCACACTGAAAATGATAGAGGGATTTTACAAAGGTGAACTCGAAAAATGACGGAAAGAATTCGAAAGTAAAATGATCGAGTGAATTTGAAATGCTTCACACTGAAAATGATAGAGGGATTTTACAAAGGTGAACTCGAAAAATGACGGAAAGAATTCGAAAGTAAAATGGTCGAGGGAATTTAAAATGTTTCACACTGAAAATGATAGAGGGATTTTACAAAGGTGAACTCGAAAAATGACGGAAAGAATTCGAAAGTAAAATGGTCGAGGGAATTTAAAATGTTTCACACTGAAAATGATAGAGGGATTTTACAAAGGTGAACTCGAAAAATGACGGAAAGAATTCGAAAGTAAAATGGTCGAGGGAATTTAAAATGTTTCACACTGAAAATGATAGAGGGATTTTACAAAGGTGAACTCGAAAAATGACGGAAAGAATTCGAAAGTAAAATGATCGAGTGAATTTGAAATGTTTCACACTGAAAATGATAGAGGGATTTTACAAAGGTGAACTCGAAAAATGACGGAAAGAATTCGAAAGTAAAATGATCGAGTGAATTTGAAATGCTTCACACTGAAAATGATAGAGGGATTTTACAAAGGTGAACTCGAAAAATGACGGAAAGAATTCGAAAGTAAAATGATCGAGTGAATTTGAAATGCTTCACACTGAAAATGATAGAGGGATTTTACAAAGGTGAACTCGAAAAATGACGGAAAGAATTCGAAAGTAAAATGGTCGAGGGAATTTAAAATGTTTCACACTGAAAATGATAGAGGGATATTACAATGGTGAACTCGAAAAATGACGGAAAGAATTCGAAAGTAAAATGATCGAGTGAATTTAAAATGTTTCACACTGAAAATGATAGAGGGATTTTACAATGGTGAACTCGAAAAATGACGGAAAGAATTCGAAAGTAAAATGATCGAGTGAATTTGAAATGTTTCACACTGAAAATGACAGAGGGATTTCACAAAGGTGGAACTGGAAAAATGACAGAAAGAATTCGAAAGTAAAATGATCGAGTGAATTTTGAAATACCGTACTGAAAATGATAGAGGGATTTTACAAAGGTGAACTCGAAAAATGACGGAAAGAATTCGAAAGTAAAATGGTCGAGGGAATTTAAAATGTTTCACACTGAAAATGATAGAGGGATTTTACAAAGGTGAACTCGAAAATGACGGAAAGAATTCGAAAGTAAAATGGTCGAGGGAATTTAAAATGTTTCACACTGAAAATGATAGAGGGATTTACAAAGGTGAACTCGAAAATGACGGAAAGTATTCGAAAGTAAAATGGTCGAGGGAATTTAAAATGTTTCACAGTGAAAATGATAGAGGGATTTTACAAAGGTGAACTCGAAAAATGACGGAAAGAATTCGAAAGTAAAATGACTGAGTGAATTTGAAATGTTTCACACTGAAAATGATAGAGGGATTTTACAAAGGTGAACTCGAAAAATGACGGAAAGAATTCGAAAGTAAAATGATCGAGTGAATTTGAAATGCTTCACACTGAAAATGATAGAGGGATTTTACAAAGGTGAACTCGAAAAAATGACGGAAAGAATTCGAAAGTAAAATGATCGAGTGAATTTGAAATGTTTCACACTGAAATGGATAGAGGGATTTTACAAAGGTGAACTCGAAAATGACGGAAAGAATTCGAAAGTAAAATGGTCGAGGGAATTTAAAATGTTTCACACTGAAAATGATAGAGGGATTTTACAAAGGTGAACTCGAAAAATGACGGAAAGAATTCGAAAGTAAAATGGTCGAGGGAATTTAAAATGTTTCACACTGAAAATGATAGAGGGATTTTACAAAGGTGAACTCGAAAAATGACGGAAAGAATTCGAAAGTAAAATGACTTGAGTGAATTTGAAATGTTTCACACTTAAAATGATAGAGGGATTTTACAAAGGTGAACTCGAAAAATGACGGAAAGAATTCGAAAGTAAAATGATCGAGTGAATTTGAAATGCTTCACACTGAAAATGATAGAGGGATTTTACAAAAGGTGAACTCGAAAAAATGACGGAAAGTATTCGAAAGTAAAATGGTCGAGGGAATTTAAAATGTTTCACAGTGAAAATGATAGAGGGATTTTACAAAGGTGAACTCGAAAAATGACGGAAAGAATTCGAAAGTAAAATGATCGAGTGAATTTGAAATGTTTCACACTGAAAATGATAGAGGGATTTACAAAGGTGAACTCGAAAATGACGGAAAGAATTCGAAAGTAAAATGATCGAGTGAATTTGAAATGCTTCACACTGAAAATGATAGAGGGATTTTACAAAGGTGAACTCTTCCGAAAATGACGGAAAGAATTCGAAAGTAAAATGATCGAGTGAATTTGAAATGCTTCACACTGAAAATGATAGAGGGATTTTACAAAGGTGAACTCGAAAAATGACGGAAAGAATTCGAAGTAAAATGGTCGAGGGAATTCTAAAATGTTTCACACTGAAAATGATAGAGGGATTTACAAAGGTGAACTCGAAAAATGACGGAAAGAATTGAAAGTAAAATGGTCGAGGGAATTTAAAATGTTTCACACTGAAAATGGTAGAGGGATTTTACAAAGGTGAACTCGAAAATGACGGAAAGAATTCGAAAGTAAAAATGATCGAGTGAATTTGAAATGTTTCACACTGAAAATGATAGAGGGATTTTACAAAGGTGAACTCGAAAATGACGGAAAGAATTCGAAAGTAAAATGATCGAGTGAATTTGAAATGCTTCACACTGAAAATGAGAGGATTTTACAAAGGTGAACTCGAAAATGACGGAAAGAATTCGAAAGTAAAATGGTCGAGGGAATTTAAAATGTTTCACACTGAAAATGATAGAGGGATTTTAAAGGTAAAGGTGAACTCGAAAATGACGGAAAGAATTCGAAAGTAAAATGGTCGAGGGAATTTAAAATGTTTCACACTGAAAATGATAGAGGGATTTTACAAAGGTGAACTCGAAACAGACGGAAAGAATTCGAAAGTAAAATGATCGAGTGAATTTGAAATGTTTCACACTGAAAATGATAGAGGGATTTTACAAAGGAACTCGAAAAATGACGGAAAGAATTCGAAAGTAAAATGATCAAGTGAATTTGAAATGCTTCACACTGAAAATGATAGAGGGATTTTAAGCAAAGGTGAACTGAAAAATGACGGAAAGAATTCGAAAGTAAAAATGATCGAGTGAATTTGAAATGCTTCACACTGAAAATGATAGAGGGATTTTACAAAGGTGAACTCGAAAATGACGGAAAGAATTCGAAAGTAAAATGATCGAGTGAATTTAAAATGTTTCACACTGAAAATGATATAGGGATTTTACAAAGGTGAACTCGAAAAATGACGGAAAGAATTCGAAAGTAAAATGATCGAGTGAATTTGAAATGCTTCACACTGAAAATGATAGAGGGATTTTACAAAGGTGAACTCGAAAAATGACGGAAAGAATTCGAAAGTAAAATGATCGAGTGAATTTGAAATGCTTCACACTGAAAATGATAGAGGGATTTTACAAAGGTGAACTCGAACAATGACGGAAAGAATTCGAAAGTAAAATGATCGAGTGAATTTGAAATGCTTCACACTGAAAATGATAGAGGGATTTTACAAAGGTGAACTCGAAAAATGACGGAAAGTATTCGCAAGTAAAATGATCGAGTGAATTTAAAATGTTTCACACTGAAAATGATAGAGGGATTTTACAAAGGTGAACTCGAAAAATGACGGAAAGAATTCGAAAGTAAAATGATCGAGTGAATTTGAAATGCTTCACACTGAAAATGATAGAGGGATTTTACAAAGGTGAACTCGAAAAATGACGGAAAGAATTCGAAAGTAAAATGATCGAGTGAATTTGAAATGCTTCACACTGAAAATGATAGAGGGATTTTACACAGGTGAACTCGAAAAATGACGGAAAGAATTCGAAAGTAAAATGATCGAGTGAATTTGAAATGCTTCACACTGAAAATGATAGAGGGATTTTACACAGGTGAACTCGAAAAATGACGGAAAGAATTCGAAAGTAAAATGATCGAGTGAATTTGAAATGCTTCACACTGAAAATGATAGAGGGATTTTACAAAGGTGAACTCGAAAAATGACGGAAAGTATTCGCAAGTAAAATGATCGAGTGAATTTAAAATGTTTCACACTGAAAATGATAGAGGGATTTTACAAAGGTGAACTCGAAAAATGACGGAAAGAATTCGAAAGTAAAATGATCGAGTGAATTTAAAATGTTTCACACTGAAAATGATAGAGGGATTTTACAAAGGTGAACTCGAAAAATGACGGAAAGAATTCGAAAGTAAAATGGTCGAGGGAATTTAAAATGCTTCACACTGAAAATGATAGAGGGATTTTACACAGGTGAACTCGAAAAATGACGGAAAGAATTCGAAAGTAAAATGATCGAGTGAATTTGAAATGCTTCACACTGAAAATGATAGAGGGATTTTACAAAGGTGAACTCAAAAAATGACGGAAAGAATTCGAAAGTAAAATGATCGAGTGAATTTGAAATGCTTCACACTGAAAATGATAGAGGGATTTTACACAGGTGAACTCGAAAAATGACGGAAAGAATTCGAAAGTAAAATGGTCGAGGGAATTTAAAATGTTTCACACTGAAAATGATAGAGGGATTTTACAAAGGTGAACTCGAAAAATGACGGAAAGAATTCGAAAGTAAAATGGTCGAGGGAATTTAAAATGTTTCACACTGAAAATGATAGAGGGATTTTACAAAGGTGAACTCGAAAAATGACGGAAAGAATTCGAAAGTAAAATGATCGAGTGAATTTGAAATGTTTCACACTGAAAATGATAGAGGGATTTTACAATGGTGAACTCGAAAAATGACGGAAAGAATTCGAAAGTAAAATGATCGAGTGAATTTAAAATGCTTCACACTGAAAATGATAGAGGGATTTTACAAAGGTGAACTCGAAAAATGACGGAAAGAATTCGCAAGTAAAATGGTCGAGGGAATTTAAAATGCTTCACACTGAAAATGATAGAGGGATTTTTCAAAGGTGAACTCGAAAAATGACGGAAAGAATTCGAAAGTAAAATGGTCGAGGGAATTTACAACGGTTCACAATGGAAAGAATCGAGGAGAGTTACAATGGTGAACACGAAGAATGATGCATGGCGTTCATGCAGAAAATGATCGTGGACATTTTCAATGGTTTACGGAGAAAATGATTGAGGAGATTTAAGATGATGTGCATTAAATATGATAGAGGACATTTTTAATGGTGTATACTTAAAATGACGGAGGGCCTTTGTAATAGTGTACACGGAAAATGATGGAGGATATGTGGAAGGATTCACCGGATATAACTTAGGGTATTTAGAATGATGCACACAACAAATACTTGCGGGTATTTACAATGGTACACGTTGAAAATGACTGAGAAGATTTAAAAGATAGGCAAATGATTGAGTAGATTTAAAGGGTTCACGCAGAAAATTTCAGAAGCAATTTACATGAGTACACTTGAAAAATGAGAGGTGATTTCCATGGATGCACACGAGAGGATTTATAAGGGTGTTCACAGAAAATGTTTTTGTCTGTTTTTTGAATACTTCAGACATCTTCAAAAATTATAACTTTGTTATAATAGTATAACAAATGGCGTGTAAAAGCTAGTGTAGAAGGCATAAAAATATTATTTTCTAAATACTGTCAGCACATTATGAGTAAAATTATTTATGAATTTACATATCCAATAGGGAACTCAATTCTTACGAAAAGAAACCTATCAATAATTATATTGAACCCGCCGCCTCCAATCTTTTATGACGTTTGACGCTATATCACTCTAACCAGAGTTCAATACAGGAGCATTTAAACAAGTTTTCCCCCTTCCACTGTGGCCAAAGTATTGAACTCACAACTCTTTGGTTAGAGTCACTGGATTACTTCATCTAACGCTTTTATCAGCTATCCGGTTGATGAAATAAGATGTTCAGTTTAAAATTCCAATGTATATCACCTGAAGAAGGCCGGAACCTACGACTGAAATATCCTGAATGTGACAATGAAGATGATGGCAACAGTCAGAACAATCTAAATAGTGAAACTAGTTACAGTATCAGTAACGTAGTGTTATGGGAAAACACACCTATTCCTCAGATAATGAAGTCTCCCTCCTATATTAAAAAGAGATAACAGGAAGTTATTCGGAAGTTCATAGAAGTACTTTAGATTTCTATTAGTGTTCAGTAGTACAACTAAGCAGTTGATATTAGACGGCAGTTCGCCGAATACTAAGGAGTTAGCTCTCAGTGGAAGATTACCAAGTTCTATTCTGGGTACGTTAATTCGATTAGTATCCGACAAAAGACGATTATAACCTTCAATGCGAAAACTACTTCACAACACATAGATATATGTATTTGTTTTTTTCATCACATCACCCCGAGCAAGGCGGTAACGCCACTGATGTGCAGGGGGCTATATAGGAGCGAAAAGATTGGAAAAGAGAAAACCGGAAACCGCATCCTAAACAGGAAACAAGGGATGAGCCTCTTCACCTGTTCAATAGACGTGGGTGAAGTGTGAACCGGGCGATAGTTTAGTCTATCTACTCCAATTGAAAAAAAAAAAAGAAAAGAGTGAAAAGATTGGAAAAAGAGAAAGCCGGAAACCACATCCTAAACAAGGAACAAGGGATGAGCCTCTTCACCTGTTCAATAGACGTGGGTTGAGTGTGAACCGGGCGATAGTTTAGTCTATCTACTCCAATTGAAAAAAAAGTGAGAAGATTGGAAAAGAGAAAACCGGAAACCGCATCCTAAACAGGAAACAAGGGGTGAGCCTTTTCACCTGTTCAATGTATATTACTATAAGTTATACTTTTAGTGGATACATGTGTTTGAGTTGTTATATGTTTGAAAATTTGTGTGTCCGTACGTGCGTATGTTTTAATATTACAGGGGTTTAAGAGAATTTATATGTGTTGTCACTTCAAAACAACATGATTTATTATGATTAACAAACTGTTAAACATGTACTTCTCTATATTCAGTACAACGCTGAATCCTATTAGTAACTCTTCTCCAAACCATTTTTTCATTTCTATATTAATTTCATTTCTATATTAATTTTTCATTTTTTCATTTCTATATTAATTTCATTTCTATATTAATTTTTCATTTTTTCATTTCTATATTAATTTCATTTCTATATTAATTTTTCATTTTTTCATTTCTATATTAATTTCATTTCTATATTAATTTTTCATTTTTTCATTTCTATATTAATTTCATTTCTATATTAATTTTTCATTTTTTCATTTCTATATTAATTTCATTTCTATATTAATTTTTCATTTTTTCATTTCTATATTAATTTCATTTCTATATTAATTTTTCATTTTTTCATTTCTATATTAATTTTTGAAAATTTATCAGAAATTTATTGTATTAATTCCGGAATTATTTTTGCTTTGTGCAAGATCCTTCTGGAAAACCAGACGAAAAAGTTTGCTGGTTTTAACATGATGACCACTCATTGGCTGCACGTTGTCCTATTCACCTTAGTTCAAAATTAAATTTTAACCATTCCCGAACGCGTAAGCTTAATCTTAAGCCATCTTAAACTACTGTAATTTATGTTTGTTCAGTAAAAGTTAATATAAATAGGAATGTTACATTTGCCACACTCTTCATATATCCAGCCTTGTCGATTCTTGATTTCTTGCCGTGCTGAGCTTGTCATTTGAATTTGTTCCCAAATCCTTCACAAACACCCGCTCCACAAACGCACATTGACACACATTCAGGCAAAAATACATGCTCATTTCTGCGTGTTTTCTAACCGTAACATAAATCTAATTAATTTTATTTTTTTGATAATCTTTTAAGAAAACATTTCTATTTCTCTTGAAGCGACAAATGTTTCGTTCATTTTTCTTTCCATAACTTTCTATTTCTTTCTCTCTCTCTCTCTCTCTCTCTCTATATATATATATATATATATATATATATGTATATATATATATAATAAATTTCGAAGTTCAAAACCGTTGTATGATCATTTCTACATGAAATCCCTAAGAGAGATTTTACATTTCATCGTCAGCTTATACTCAAAAGAAAATATTACCGGCGGAAGTTCAAAAATTTACGCCACAGAAAAAACTAGAAGGGTGGGATTAATAAGTAGATAGCAATCAATGTCTATTTTCAGATTTTGGACAACATTATATATATATATATATATATATATATATATATATATCCTGATTAACATTTTCTTAACAATGATTGTATCTTTTCGCTTTTCTTTTTTCTGAATTCAAACCAATCTTACTTGTTGAGCTCGTCCTTTATTTTCAATTTCAAATCCCTCTCTCTCTCTCTCTCTCTCTCTCTCTCTCTCTATCTATCTATCTATCTATGTAAATATTTGATATATATATATATATATATATATATATATATATATATGTGTGTGTGTGTGTGTGTGATAAATTTTTTACTTTTTATAAAATGATTAATTCTTGTATCATATACTTCACTTTAATTCTTTAAAAATGTCAGCCCCTAACACAAAATTTTCCAAATCGTACTGTAGTGCTATAACTTTCTGAGGCCTTCTAGAACTTTCTTTGACCTTATAGAATATTATATGACATTTCAGAACATTTTAGAGTCTTCTAGAATTTTCTGGAAACTTTTGACGTGCATTTTGTGGGACTATATAAGCATCTGGAAGTTGAATATCAGCACTGATAGAAAGCGATTTTTGTCAATAGTTTTCATCAGTAAGTGGATGAAAGTAGTGAGCGTTGTTCTTTTTTTGGCACTTCCCACCTCTGGAATTTCCTTCCATTACTTGCTTTCCCGACCTCTGCAATCTCCAAGAACTTAAATGCAAAGTCAATAGTCATCTATCTCACTAACCTGCATCCTCTCTCTCATGCTCCTTTCTAAGTCCACGCCACTCTCATCAGTATTCTCATCCTTCTCTCACCCACTTCCTAACACCCCCACAACCTGTCACTTTTTTTCATAACTTTCCTCTTATGTAACCCCCTGAAAAACAGTGGAAATAAAATGCCTTGCTTAGGGCGATATGATTATATAAAAAAATCTTTTTAAAGTCCTCTTGGCCGTAACGTTTTTTTTTTAATGTTGAACCCTGGTTCAGATATACCCTGTTTACTTAGTTGATGTAAGTAAGTGTTATACCCAGTCTGTTTCAGGCATTCTCTTTTACTGATACATGTCGAGATTCGTAAGTTCCCCAGTTTCTTTTTGGCCACTTTTTCATCTCGACTGGGTTATTCTTTGATTTTTCCCCTCTGGTATTTATTTTATCTTTCCTTCTACGTTAGTGAGTGATCTTCTTGATTGTGTCTGAACACAGAAAACAGCGGCCAATTATTTTTTTGTCTTACTATCATCAATTATTTTTCTAGATTGAATTTTTTGTTTTATTTTAGTTTATTTAGTTAGTTCATCCCCTCTCCGTCATTTTATATCATTATATTTTTATATATATTTATATAAGGATATTTTTATATTAAGAAATTGTTATGTGATGTTGTGTTTTTGTAGGTTCCCTGTGAATATGGGGCATTGTGGTATATGTAGGAATGAATGATGAAGAATAAGTTCTTGCGGTGAATGAGCAAATTGTAATGAATGAATAGGTCGTGAATCTGATTAGCTAAGTCATGGACAGTGTTGTATCGTCGATGTGAATGATACAGAGAAGAATGAGTGTTTAATACATTTATTCCGCAATATATACAAAAAATACAAAATAATAAGTTACAAACAATAAACAAGACAAACTTACGATCAAAAAGGAGGAGGGTGTAAACGGTGAATAGCTGACGAAGTAAATCTGTTCGAATATTAATCTGCCTGTCACAACTTATCAAAATGAACCTTTAAATACATATTCGTAGACTCTTTCAGACTATGAGCCAGTCCATCAGTTAGAGTGCTGAAAGAATGGTAGCTACTCTACAACAGATAGAAAGTGTTGACCATCTTTACTCCACTTTCCCTTTCTTTTTTTGTGTTCCAAAATTCTATTATTAAAAAAAGGTTATGCGAATAGGAAAAGTGTGTTGTGTTTGTGATCAAATATTTTTGGTTTGTTTCAGAGTACATTAGCTTCCTGATTGGGCAACACTGATTTTCTAAAAGATCTAAAACTATTCATTTTTACAATAATGTCTCTTTAAAAAGTGCTTTTGCTACTAAAAAAAACAAACAAAAAAAAAAAGATCTGGAAGTAGAATCTATAAGATTTTAAGAATTACATAAAAGAACAATCATCAGAAAACAAAAGCAGGATGCCACTGAAAATCCAAAGAACGTCTGAATGGAATCACTAAATAAGTAACAGGTTAAATTAAATTTCTTAAATTTATCAGTTCAAGTCATACAAGAAAAACTAGCTCAAGTGCTTAACGCCTACGATAAATGTGTACAACGAGGAAAACATGATTCATTGAATGAAATTTTTTGACATCACAAGAAAAAATGTTGATTGGCTGTGTAGTAAAAATAAAACTTCTTCGGATCAAAAGCAAAGGGCATGTTGCATATACAACTGGAAAGACTGCGAGTTCCAAAAATATTCATCAATCCAAAAGAAGAAAAGTAATCATTGAGTAAACTACAATAACAGTAACCACAACTACAACATCAACCACAACAACAACAGCAACCGCAACAACAACAGCAACCACAACAACAACAGCAACCACAACAACAACAGTAACCACAACAACAACAGCAACCACAACAACAACAGCAACCACAACAACAACAGTAACCACAACAACAACAGCAACCACAACAACAACAGTAACCATAACTACAACAGCAACCACAACACCAACAGCAACCACAACAACAACAGCAACCACAACAACAACAGTAACCACAACTACAACAGCAACCATAACACCAACAGCAACCACAACAACAACAGCAACCACAACACCAACAGTAACCACAACAACAACAGCAACCACAACAACAACAGTAACCACAACTACAACAGCAACCATAACACCAACAGCAACCACAACAACAACAGCAACCACAACACCAACAGTAACCACAACAACAACAACAGCAACCACAACAACAACATCAACCACAACAACAACAGCAACCGCAACAACAACAGTAACCACAACAACAACAGTAACCACAACACCAACAGTAACCACAACAACAACAGCAACCACAACAACAACAGTAACCACAACAACAACAACAAACACAACAACAACAGTAACCACAACAACAACAGTAACCACAACAACAACAGCAACTTCAACTTCTTAATAAGTGACAGAATCGGTAACCCAATCAAAGAATGAATATGAAGAGTCCGAAAGTTCTAAAGAAAAATCTGCAAGAAAAAGGAGGACGTATAGGAAAATTCAAACTGCAACCAAATTAGTAAGATCTTCAAACTTATCAACCAGCAAACTGCAAATGTTTGTCAGCAGTTATCTCAAGAATGAATTGACGTTGAGACACCTTATCAAACTAATATTTACAAATTCGCTATAGGGAAGCTGTTAAATTTAAAGAAGGAATGAAGAAAACATTACTCTTAGAAAATTGGCCATTGTTTTCTTATGGTAAACAAGAATATCAAGAGCATGTTTCGAATGAAGAGAAGTTAAGTTAGAAACATTACATCTACCAAATGTAAAATCCGTTACTGTTGTCAAAGGAATACCATCTATTCTGGATAAACACAATTAATGGAAGCGCATAGAGATTATTGTTTCGGACATTAAGAGTGTGAAAACTGGAAGCAATCATTATTCAGTTACGAGTACTATTTTCTGAAAAGAAAATGGTATAACCACAATTTATTGGGTATTAACATCATGTTCTTGACCGTGTGATTCACGTAGGAATGATTGACAAACGTGGAGGTCCTGGGTATGACCGTAAACTGAATCCGGAAGCATGGTCCTTGATTGGAAGGTTGTGAGGAGCGTGAAACTACCTCTTAATTGCTGTTGTTTCCAGGTCCGCCCTGACGTAGGAATGATTGACAAACGTGGAGGTCCTGGGTATGACTGTAAACTGCATCCGGAAGCATGGTCCTTGATTGGAAGGTTGTGAGGAGCGTGAAACTACCCCTTAATTGCTGTTGTTCCCAGGTCCGCCCTGACCCAGGGTGGTAGGACCTGTTAGGGTCCCAGCTATAGGTAAATAGTTAAACTCCAAATCAGGGTCAAAATGCTATGAAAGTATTTACCAACGAAACGTTTTTGAATGAAAAATATTACCAACAAAACGGTTTTGAATGAAAAATATTACCAACAAAACGGTTTTGAATGAAAAATATTACCAACAAAACGGTTTTGAATGAAAAATATTACCAACAAAACGTTTTTGAATGAAAAATATTATCAACAAAACTTTTTTGAATGAAAAATGTGACCAACAACTGTGATTAAAAATAAAAATACGTTTCTGGCCTTAAATGACCCTTTAGATGTTGATAGGCCGTTAAACAGGAACAAACAAACAAACAAGCGTAGAGCAAAAACGCATCAGCCAATATAAAATTTTTGACCAAGTTTAAGGGCCCGGAATTCAATATAAAAGTTCAACCATGTGTCACATAAGGCCTCAATGGGGAGGTTTTCCTATATGATAACCAAACTGAAAAATAAAGTTTCGGAAATATTTTGATTCTTGTCTCTCAGTGTGTATATGCTAAAATCGAATTTTCTGATTAAAGTGACTTTTTTCAAGAACCGAACAAGTTAATGTCATTTTCATTATTTAAATCATCGATTTATTAGACAGGAACATAGGGTTACAAAGACATCATAATCCTAATATGTATATAGTTTGGAGTCACACACTTGATATCTGAGAATCGCGTAAAAAGAAAAGATTGCGTGTCTTTTTCAAAAGTAATTCACTAACTCACTTCCGACCAGAAAAACATTGATTAATGAAGTACTTTCTCATAAGGATGTGAGTTGTAGTGCATTGGATATCGACTCGGAACGAGAAATCGGGGAGCTGAGTTCGAATTCCAGCCGAATTCACTGCATTCACTTACGCGCAAATAACCTTTGGAAAGGCAATAATCCGTCTATTCCTTCCAGTTATGGGTTAAATAACAGGACAGATTGGGTTCTATAGCCTTGGTCAGCAACCAGTCTACCGCAGAAAGCAATGGCAACCTCTTGCAGGATAATCTTCTGCCTAGTCAGTCATGTCTTTTTCAAGACATGATCGCCCAACCGTGTATAACGTATGGCACTTAACTGACTGACTTTCTCATAAATTCAATACTACGAGGACTAATATTACTACTAGTAATAATAATAGTAATAATATCGATATTAAGTTATTACTGCCTAAAGGTTTAGCTCTTTTAACCTCATTTATCTTGATCGCTTTTAGTAATCTGAGGTCTGACAGATTTTAAATTTCAATTTTGACTTATATTGACTGACTGATTGATTGATTGTAGCAGATTAATTAAAACCAGAAAATGTTTTTAGATCGTAAAAATAGTTTTTTTTTGTATAGATTTAGTAATACACGTCTTACTAATTAACCCAAACAGGTGCATTTTTCAAGGGTATTTGCGCGTAAATGAAGTTGGATTTCAGCTCTCTGTTGAACAATACGGAGATCTTATCCATTACACGGCCAAAGTATACAAGCATACAGGTATTTACAAGCGGTACTGACTTGACTGGGCGTACGAGAACCGGTGTCTCCTCTTGATGGGGATATAAGTCTTAAATTGTAGGTAATACCTTATTTAAAATGTTGGGCACCACGTACGAATGGGTTAAATATTTTCAGTATCCTAGCTTAGTTAGAGTTAATTAACCCACCGAATGCATGAAACTTACAAATTATCAAAACCATAGGAAGGACCCAATATTTTGGCCTACACTTATATATATATATATATATATATATATATAGTCATCCGCAGACAGATCTGTTTCGGTGTATCACAGCTCATCAGTACGGTTAGACATCCGATTGCTTTTACCGAGAATTGAAACCCGACCGAATTCTACCTCTGAGCTATGGGCGCTCGGTAGAAGGAGGCAGAATTTTAGCGTATGATGTATCATACGCCAGTAGTCAGAGTGCTCTAATTAATTACTGAATGAGTGATGCGAATATATATATATATATATATATATTGACAAAAGGTATGGTTTGGTAATAATATAAACTTATTTATAAATGGAGCTTTGTCTGTGTGTGTGTGTGTGTGTGTGTGTGTGTGTATGTGTGTGTGTGTGTGTGTGTGTGTGTATCCGTTACCTATAGACTCCGCAACGGCTGAACCGATTTTCTTGAAAATTTACACAGTTGTACTACAAGCGTCTGTGAGTGTTCTTAGCTAGGTTTTGTGTCGAGGTACCCCCGATAAATATTGAAAATCAATAATCGAAAAAATAGGGTTATAGAAGGAGTGGTCCGATTTTAATCAAATTTGATACACTCATAGACAAAGATATAAGAAACGATCTTCAGAAGTTTCAAGGGTGCAGTTCTTACAATGGAGCAGAAAATCGATAATATATATATATATATATATATATATATATATATATAAGGCAAGATGTTTGTGTGTGTGTCTGTTTATCTGCCTGTCTGTCTGTATTTTTTCAGCCCTTCTATTTTAGTTTTTGATTCGGGTTTGGCTCTAAGTAGGTATAATTGTAGTTCTTAGTCTCAGCCATGATACCATTTACTTAGAGGACTTAATTAGCCTTCAAAATTCAGTTTACGACGAAAAAAACTTATTTGATATCGATACCAGGAAATCAAAATTTGACTTACAACCATTCATTTTTCTTTTAGTCTACGGTTTCGCTTTAACTGGAAACAACTATTGCTTTTTAGTCTTTCGTGCCAACGTCCAAAGAGTCTAAACTCCAGGACCATGGATTAGTTTTAAAGATTTCATTACACCCGAGCAACGCCGGGTTATACTGCTAGTTCACATTATTTACATTATTTGCATGAGAAATGGTACGTTGACATACCTCGCTGGATTATCTACACGGATTCAGTTCAAGATTCTAATAATCTGAAGAAGGCTGGAGCAAAATCACAGTCGAAACGTCGTGAACATGGCAATAAAAATAAGGACAACAGTAATGTAAATAGATATATAGGGAGAGAGAAAGAAAAAAGAAAGATGGAATAAAGAAAGACAGAGAGAGAGAGAGAGAGAGAGAGATAGAATTGCAAATGTACTTTGTAGATTGATGCAGAAAGTGCTTGCGTGCATCTACAGCCAAGCGCTTAAATATCAACCTAATATATACATATATATTCATTACCTTTTTTTTTTTACCTTATTTGCCCTGGGCAGTTTGCGAATACTTATTCTTGATTTGTCGTGTTGGCGAGCGTGATAAGAGAATTTGAGTTTACTCAACAACAAAAATCTTCCAATGATCAAAGTTTATGGGAAAAAATATACTTGTCAACCTATTCTGTATCTGCCTTTCAGTTGATCAGAATCAACACTCACACACACGCACAGACACACACACACACACACGCGCGCTCACACACACACACACACATATATATATATATATATATATATATACAAAAAACACACAAAATAGGGGCTACGCACGATTCGTTTAAAGTTAGATTTTATAATCACAAAACCTCATTTAAAAATGAAAAATACAGACACAGCACGACCTTATCTAATTACATCTGGGACATAAGATCTAAAATTAAAAAAGACCCCATTTTGAAATGGGAAATAATAAAAAATGCACCGATTACAATAAAGGCAGTAAATTCTGTAATTTGTGTGGCGAGGAAAAACTAGCGATAGCCTTGTTCGAACCCGTCCATAATCTGCTTAATGCTCAAACCGAAATTCTAAACAAATGTAAGTTTCATAAACTTAAATTCATTGCTTAGTGTGAGAGCGTAGTGTTATATTTTTTATATTTTTTAATTTATGTGTTTAATAAAATTTTTTTCATATTTAGCGTGTTTTGCTTTTTTTGTTCTAAACCCCCCCCCCTTTTGTTGTTGGTATGGTTCCTCCTTATCTTGTGCATATCTATTTATTTGGTTTTATCTTTAGTGTTTTAGCCTTTGCCCTGACGATCCGTAGTGTGAAACCGCAGTAGGTTTTGGCTCGCTTTAGATTTTTTTGTGTGTCTTTGCTCTACTTTTGTATATCTTTTGTACTTTGTATCGAGCACTTTTTCTTGTGGTTGGTTCCGTTTGGGTTTTTTTTTCTTTACTGCGGGGTATTGAATGTTTTGTTCTTGTTCCGCGGATTTCTTTTTTTCTCCCCATTTATCCGACGCCTCAGTGCACCGGATTGTAACGGAATTAGGTTCTGTTTGTTAGTGGTTTTTTTGAAGGTTTATCTTAGTATAAATTTACAGCCTACATACTTACAGAGTCTATTTAGTTATTATATATATATATATATATATATATATATATATATATATATATATATATATACGTGCTAACGAAGTGCACATACTCGACATAATGATTTTATTGCCCCAGATACTTTCGGAAAATTCATTAGACATTCACATGTGATTCATTATTAATATGTTTTTCAATGTTTCTATTCAGATCATATTGTGTAGAAACAGTGCGAAGGTAAGTCAAAAATTATCCGCACTTTCAAAATAACATTTAGTTCGGTTTGTCACACAGCCTTCTGCTCATGCATGCTTATAGCTGGGACTATTGTGATCACGTGATCGAAGTTTGATGTTGATTTTTACTGTTTTCTTACTGCTCTTACAGTGTAAGTAAAGTATAAACAATGGCAGTTCCACTAGCAGTGTACACCAATGAGAGACAATGAGCAATTATCCGATTTCTTTGGACGGAAAAGTGTTTAAGGAGCTGACATTCATTTTAGGCTTTTAACACAATACGGTGACAAAAGTAGACGTGTGTATGAGTGCATCGAGAAGTTTAAAAGCGACCGGACAAACGTGGCGAAGGAGGAAGTAGAACGCCTGTCAATCTCTCCACTGACGAGAAGATTCAACAAAGTCGAAAGATGGTTATGGCAAATTGAGGCGTTTTCATCAATAAGGTTGCACGTTCCCTGTAGTTTCGTATCAATGCTCTTTGAGCCTTTTTGGTGCACACTGTATTTTTGAGCGGTTCTTGGAAAGAAATTTGTTGAGGACCTTCATTTGTCACATCCTCAAATGACATTGTTTACTTAATTTCTTCCAGTACAAGCAGCCCCTCAAGAAAGAGTTGCAGTCAAAAGGTGGAAGGTGAATATGATGTGTTATATGGATGGAAGAGAAAGTGATAAGAAAAAGAGATTATGAGGTTAAGGAGGATAGATAACGATTGAACATTGACTTGTTCAGAGATGCACTCACATAGGCTGTTCCGCAGAGTGGTAGTTATTGGGAAAAAAACTGTTTCATCCCGACGTTTTCGTTACAAGCGTGTACTCGCATTAAAGTGTCTGGAGTTTGTGTTTGTTTTTTGCTAAACGGCATATCAACTTCTGTTGGTTATTTATGCCAAAAAGTAAGAATTTTAAGGTATCACTTTTAATGTTCAGTTATAGTTAAAAGGTTGATTTAGTCAGATTTTGATGATTTTTTTCCTTTTTATATTTAAAAAAACCTGAAGATGTCTTCCAGATTTGTATACAAAAATGTAATGCTGATAAATATTTCCATCAAAAATGTGTTATGGCAATAATTTTTTTTAATTTAAAAATGTATTGTTGGTAATATTTTTCCTTAAAAATGTATATCTATCTAAATTTATTTATAAATGGAACTTTGTGTGTGTGTGTGTGTGTGTGCGTGTCTGTTACCTATAGACTCCGAAACGGCTGAACCGATTTTCTTGAAAATTTACACAGTTGTACTATAAGCGTCTGCAAGTGTTCTTAGCTAGGTTTTGTGTCGAGGTACCCCCGATAAATATCGAAAATCGATAATCGAAAAAATCGGGTCATAGAAGGAGTGGTCCGATTTTAATCAAATTTGATACATTCATAAACAAAAACATAAGAAACGATATTCAGAAGTTTCAAGGTTGCAGTTCATACAATAGTGCAGAAAATCGATAATATATATATATATATATATATATATATATAAGGCAAGATGTTTTTGTGTGTGTCTGTTTATCTGTCTGTATGTCCTTTATACAATTCTGCAATTTTTATTCGATTCTCACAAAACTTCACACAAATATTCTTCAGGCTGAGTCTGATTATGGATTAGTTTTAAAGCTTTCATTAAACTCGAGCAATGCCAGGCTATACTGCTAGTATTTCTATAAAAGTTTATATATATATATATATATATATATATATATATATATATATATATATATATTTTAATCGTTTCACCCCGAGCAAGGCATTCCACTGTTACTATTGCGCAGGGGTTACATAGGGAGGAAGTGATGAGAAAGGATGCTTAGATATAGGAAATGCCAGAATGTGGGTGATAGACGGGTAAGGATACCGAGATTGAAGGTTGGGTAGATGATGAGACTGAGAGAATAGATGCAAGTTAGTGTGATAGGAGGTGTCTATTGACCTTACATTTAAACTCCTGGAGATTGTAGTTGTCGTGGAAGCAGGCATGTGGAAGGGAATTCCACAGGCGGGAAGCGCGAGAAAGGAAGCTGTTGGAGTAGAAATTACAGTTACATCTTATCTGTTTGACTGTAAAAGGGTGGAACCTAGTTGCTAATCTAGTATCTCGTGTAAATTCGTAACTAGGAGGCACCAATGATCTAAGTTCATCGGAGCAGAAGCCGTGAAAGTACATATAGAAGAGCCACAGGGAAGCCACGTCACGCCGGTGAGAGAGTAGTTGCAGCCGGTCTGCCAAGTCAGTATCGATCACGTTACAGATTCTCCGTTGTATTTTGTCAAGAAGCCCGAGGAGAGTAGCAGGAGCACCGGACCAGATGTGGCAGCAGTATTTAATACACGGGCGGATGGTAGATTTATATATGTGCAGGATAGATTCAGACGGGAAAAACTTCCGGGCCCTGCACAGAGAACCGACTTTCATAGCAGCGGATTTAGCAATAGAATCGATGTAGTCATTCTATTTGAGGTCCGCCAAAAGTGTAAGTCCAAGGAGGCGTAGTGTTTTACTTTCTGGGTGGCAAGCCTGCTCCATGCTAATGGGAGGTAGGTGCGATTGTCTATGATGGTTAATGGATAGCAGCTTTGTTTTGGAAGCATTGAAATTCACGAGCCATTTCCTACTCAAGTCCACGACGGATTGTAGGTCCTTTTCAAGCTCAGCAGCGAGGTTCGCTTTGTCGCCCTCGGCGTTGATAATGGCTTCGTAAACTTTGCCAAAGATCGGAAAGAGGCTGATAGGGCGGTAATTAGCGGGGTCCTAGGGTTCACCAGTATTCTTAAATATATGAACTACTGAGGAGGGCTTCCAACAGGCAGGAAAGCAGGAATCAGATAGGCAGAAGTTATAGAGTTTAGAGAGAACAGAGGAGAGTTCTGGTGCACATTTCTTCAGGACTATGATTGGGATTCCGTCACTACCGCTCGCTTTGTGAGGCTCAAGTTTTGAGATTATCTTAGAGACGAGCGAGGGTGTAATGTGGACGTTATTCAGTTATGCCTTAATTCTAGTTGGGAAGTCGGGTTTAGTTACTCCTGACGAATCCAGTGACGAATTGGTGGAGAATCTACGATCAAAGCATTCAAAGCCTTGTCCGCTGAGGAGGTGAGGACCTCAAATTCATTGATTAGTGGGGGTATTGAAGTCTTATTCTTGTTGAGCACGTTTTTGCAGAGTCGCCCGTAATCTTTGGCGCCGAACTTAGAGGATGCTATGCGTTGCTTCATTCTGGCAGCAAACACCATCTTAGCTTCGTTTAGTATTTTTTTACACTTATTACGAGCTGTTTTGGTTTTACGAGTGGCTTCGATAGAGCCGGAAGAAATGGTTCCGGTGGGCAATGGCGGCCGAGCAAGCGAGCGAGAACCAGGAAGACGAATTTGATTTAAGCTGGAATTTCCTGGCAGGGATGAAAGCATCGATGCCAGCCTTAACCCAAGAGGAGACCTCGGACGCTCATTCTTCGACGGGAAGACCGAAGACGTTGTTCCAGGGGACGTCACGGAGAAAGTCTCGGAACGAATCCCAGTCCGCTCTCTGGTAGGAGTAGGATATTCTGCTGGTCTGGGTTTCTTGGGTAGAGTGAGAGTGGATCGAGATGTTGACGGAAACTATATATATATATATATATATATATATATATATATATCGTGAATTCATTATAAAATTTCAGTATCTTGAATTAATAAATATTAAACAGTTCAAATACATCGACGTATGAAACCATTATATCAAAGTATTAGAGAAAAATAAATTTAACCTATATTAGGCTGCGCCAGAGGTAGTTTTACACAGCACCGCACGTTTCTGCAAAGGGAAAACATCAATCTGAAAACTTGTAATGCTAAATACTCTCGTCAGATCGAGACTTTCATATAGATATCATGCGTACTGCCAAACCCGTTCAGAATTATCTAAACTCTCCGCTGTATATAACCGCTTCCTAAAAATCAATGATGAAAAATATTTTTGAGCGAGTGAAGTCTGAGTGCTTTGGCAAAGATCGTCTCTCTTTCAACGGACTGGACCTACAGATTCACAAACAAATAACTATACTAAATAACAGAAATCGCATCACTTGAGAACTACCAATACCAGAAACAACTAAAATGGATAGCACATATAACTCGAAGAGAAAATAATAACATACTCAAGATGTCAACCTCCCAGAGTACTTCATATAAAAAGATTAAGAAGGAAACCCCCATCACAACCGGAAAGAGCGATAGCAGCTACTGTACTTGAGGAACCTGTTGTCCTGAAAATTATCGTAAGTGAAGTATTTTATAAATTTCCAACGAAAGCAGTACTGGCTTCACGCTAAATAAAAGCCAAACGCTTCTTTGTAGGGAAACTGCAAATATTAGAATTAGCATTGGCAATGGATTTCATATGGGTTCCTCTTCAGGTCTAGAATGGAAAAAGTCATAAGATTTTAAATGCATGGAGCCTCGTTGAGAGTAGAGGCGTTCACCATGATTAGTGAAAAATAAGGGTCTCAACAGTGATAGTAAAACGAGATTAGCTTCACTTATTTTTAGGTGTTAAAAGTAACAAATCCCATATTTCTTTAGTGAGATATTAGAGACATACCAGGAAAGATATCGGCTGTTAGAATCAGATAATCTAAGTTTTTGGAAGTGCATTTATAAACAGTTCTCTCGTTTGCATATTTGTTTACTACTGAGCTGAAAAGATAGACCACTAATTTGCTAGATAGATCACTAATTTAAAAAAAAAAGAAAAGAAAATTAATATAACCGTTGTGGATTCTTGTTTAGAAACCTCACAAAATGATAATAACAAAAACACATATGGAGAGATAAAATGTAAGTTATATTGAACACAATATATACAACCTGGAACACGGGTTAGTAAATACAGGAATACTAGGAATACTGTTAGTTGGAATCAATCTCGTAAAGAAGAAGTCCGAGTAATAAGTCTATATTCTTACTGGCCAACTAAGCGGCGGCCCAACTGCCCAACTCCTGCTACATGCTTTCTAATACGCTTTCGTTCTCTTTACGCAGGGTTATATGTACACCTTAGACGAGTCTATTTATTGTGTAAAAAGGGGTACTCCCCAATAATAACTAAAGAGAGGGACTCTGAAACCGCTTGCAATAATTTCATGAGCGTCGGAAGACTGGCGATTCACAACGAATTTCATAAACCTACCTGGGAGAAAGCGTTTGATGATTGCATAGATTTTTCCAGAGTGGTCACAATTAAACAGTTTGTGCAGCAACTTCGTATGCTACGACTTGTCTTACGCAAACACCTTGATAAAACTACCATACGCCTCACTGATTCTCTGTTTGATGGTAGTGAAAACATCTGCAGATGACTTAGACGAGATAAATTTCATATAAAGAAGTATGGAAAGGGAAAAACTGTGAGAATAAGAGAATAGATAGCTAGATAGATAGCTAGATAGATAGATAGATAGATAGATAGATAGATAGATAGATAGAGAGAGAGAGAGGGGGGGGAATAGTGAGAATTCTTTACTTTGCATGAAAAACTGTGAGAATAAGAGAATAGATAGCTAGATAGATAGATAGATAGATAGATAGAGAGAGAGAGAGAGAGAGAGAGGGGGGGAATAGTGAGAATTCTTTATTTTGCATGAAAAACTGTGAGAATAAGAGAATAGATAGCTAGATAGATAGATAGATAGATAGATAGATAGATAGAGAGAGAGAGAGAGAGAGAGAGAGAGAGGGAATAGTGAGAATTCTTTACTTTGCATGAAAAACTGTGAGAATAAGAGAATAGATAGCTAGATAGATAGCTAGATAGCTAGATAGATAGATAGATAGAGAGAGAGAGAGAGAGAGAGAGAGAGAGAGAGAGAGAGGGGGGGAATAGTGAGAATTCTTTATTTTGCATGTGTATTTTTTGTGAATAGATTTTCATCGCTTATTGGCTGATATTCAAAACTTCATTAAAATTCGTGTTCGTTAAAATATTTCTTTTCGTGTGCCCTCTTTTTTATTTTCTTATATGCTCACGCGTTGCTCCCTCTATTTTCTTTACTCAAAGTCAGTTTGAGCGTGATTTTTGAAACGATCTTTTTATTCTGTCAATACAAGAAATCTTTGTTTTCAACTTTTGCTTCTGTCGTTTTATAATTTTGTCTTTTGAGAGGTGTCTGTTTTTCTTCACTTTTAAAAAAATGTTTTAGTTACGTTAGTGTTTATTTTTTATTCCTTCACTTGTCTTTTTTTTCTTCTTTCTCTCACTTAATCACTTCAAAATTCTTTTTTTTTTTACCACTTTTTTATTTATCTTTTTTCTTTCACTTCAACGTAATTCAATCTGCTTTTGGTGTTTCCTTAACATTACATTTTACACTTATCACTCTGTCTCTTTTCCAGAATGTCTGACGCTTCTTTTCATGTTCTGACACTTAACCTGCCTTAAATAGCCATTTCCACCAACTTAACACGTTGAAATAACTCTAGAGGTGCTATTCCCACTTCTCAAGACAAAGTGAATAAAAATTGTAGAAACAAAAAACAGAAAACATCATAAAAATGTCAGACTGGATGATTTGCTTTTCAGCCATGGTCTCCTGTTGACTTAAAGTTAAAAAGTGAAACGTGAAAGGCAAAGTGAAAAATGAACATGAACCGAAAAAGACAAATAAAAGAAAAGGTTACGAGGCAAAAATTGAAGAATAACGAACGTGGCGTTAGAAAAGGAGGCAAACAAACAGAGCAGGTGTCCATTGCAAACAGACGAACGCAAAGAAATGCAACTGTTAAGGGTGATGTTTTTGTTAATTGGGAGAAACCAGCCAAAAGGTGATTTGGTGGCAGAAAAAAATAATAACTGATCAAATACACAATGTATTGAGCCAATAAAAAAGACAGATACAACAAGAAAGAAAGGAAAAAAAGAAAGAAAGAGGTTCATGAGATGTGGCTGGATAAATATTTGATGGAATAAAATGACTACATGAAGAAGAAGGAAAAAAAGAAAGTGTGAATGAATGAAAGAAAGAATGAAATAATGAAAGAAGGAAAACGAATAAAATAAAGAAACATAGAGAAAGCAAGGAAGAAACAATAAATGAAAGAAAAAAGAAAGACAAACCTACATGAAGAGGTTCATGAAAGAAAGACGTATTTATAATGTAACACGAGCAATATTTGACGAAAGAATATGACTGTATAAAGCGAAACAAATAATGAATGAAAGAATGAATGAAAGAAAGAATGAAAGGGCGGCTCAAAGAATGAAAGAATGAGAGAAACAAAAATAAATACAAGAAGGAAAGAAAAAGTATAAAAAAAGAAACAAAGAATGAATGTATAAAAGGAACCGGGAAAGAACGAGGAAAAAGAACGAATAAATGAATGAGTATGATGCAACATTAGAAATATTTTACAGAATAAAATTATTTAAAAAAATAAATAAAGAAAAATAAATAAATTTAACAGGCATTTATCAAGTAACATTATTTGACTGAAGGAATATATCTGTATTAATATGGAAGAAAAAAAAGGAAGAAAGAAAATATAAATAAAAGAAAGAAATGAAAGACAGTGAAAGACTAAATTGGAAAAGAGAAAAAAAATGAAAAGTTTGTTAGAGAAAAGAAGCTAGAAAAAAAAAAGATTTTTGTGATAGTTAAGTACGAAGAAGTATATTTTTGATATATTAATATATTAATATATATATATATATATATATATATACATATATATATATATATATATATATATATATATATATGATATATTGATATATTAAGCCCATGGGTGCTTAGTATATCAGACAACTATATTCATTCAATCAGCAATAGTTCAAGTCGAAATAAAACAAAAGCTATGATAACGAATAGTGATTTTCACAATTAGCAAACCATAAACATTCGGATGTTTATCACAGTACGGTCTTCATAGGCCATTTTTCTCGTCCTTGTGTTTTCATCAGCTAAGCTTTAAAAATTTTAAGAAGGAAAAACGACAAATACGGAATGTCTTTAAAAAAAGATCAATGAATTAAATTTCTACATAAGATAAATTTATTGTATATATATATATATATATATATATATATATATATATATATATAGGAAGCAGATATAAATTTAAACAAAATACGAAATATGAAAAATGAACAAAGAAAAAAGGTTAAAATGAAAAGCGATTTCAAAAGAACTGATAGCATTAACTAGCAAACGCGCGCACACACACGCGCACACAAAAAACAGAAAAATGAAAAAAAAATGGTTTTACACTGTGATTCATGAAATTGCATTAAATTATTAACAATAAAATATAAAAGAATACACATCAATTGTAAGAACGTAGAATCTACAGAAATCAGTAAGAGAGACGTTAACATGCGAATTACAAATAGGAGATACACAAATTAAAGACGTATACAAATTCAAATATCTAGGAAATGTTTTAACAGAGGATTGAAAATGTGACACTATGTTTACCTTTTTTGCCTCTAGTACAACCCAAACATTTTGTTTTTCCATTTTTCACTGTCGTGTAAATCAAATCTGATTTTCTTTGTTTTTTTATATTTTTCATGCTGATGTAAAACAGGTGTGTTTTTTTTTAATTTTTCATCTCATTTAACCTAAACCATTTTCACTCGTGTAAACCAGACATGTTTTTTTAACTTTTTTTTCTTCTATGCAAACCAGAACCATTTATATATCTGTGACTTTTGTGTAAACCCTGTATGTATTTATCTTTTCATTCCTGCTTATAAATTTTTGACTTTCCTGCAAACTAAACCTGCTTCTACATATTTTATGATCGTATAAACAGCATGTACCTTTGTTACTATTCTGTAAACGAGACAGGTTTTTACCTTTTGGAATCTAATGCAAATATGACCTATTTCAACATTCTTGACTACCTTGTAAACCTGAACTGTTCTTCTTTTTTTTTTTTACTGTGTAGGATGTGTCGACGATGCAATGGATAACAGAACTGAATGAGAAATGAGAAATTCAGAGTTCGTATTCCGGTCGAGTTCGTTACATTCACGTACGCGCAAATACCTTTGACGATGATATGAACCCTTCTTTCCTACCTATAACTATGAGTTAAATAGTAGGAATTTTATGTGAAAAAAATTCATTGTTATTTCCAAAACAATAATACAATATTCACTCGAAAGAAATCATACAATCTAAAAAAAATTCTGCTTTAAATAACCCACAAACGGTTGTTAACCCGTTAAAAACAAATTCATTACTATCGTAGAAATCACATCTATATTTACTGAAGTGGACCCAAAGTGGGGCCACGGAAGGAAAACTCGGAACAAGGGTTAGAGGTAAAGAAAGATATATTAAACAGAAAGGTTACAAAGAATAGTGTAAGAGTAAACGGAGCTTGCTATCCAGTGTTGTCCGATATTGGTAGTAGTAGGCGGCTGCGCACTGTTGGTGCTACAATATTTAGTCGGCCTTCCAACTTAAGGCGTAATGTGACACAAGGTCATTTTATGTGGGTCTTCCGGGCCATATAGCCCGGCCAAAAATATCTGTTATTCTCCAGTCGTGATTTTACCCTTTAGCGGAACCACGACTGGCTTAGTGCTCTCCGCCCAAAGGCAGAGAGCTGACAGTGTCAATAGTAGCACTACTGGTGCTACAATATTTAGTTGGCTCTCCCACTTAAGGCAACATGTGACACAAGGCCAGTTATATGTGGGTCTTCCGGGCCATATAGCCCGACCAAAAATATCTGTCTCTTATTCCCCGGTAGTGACTCTACCCTTCGGCGGAGCCACGACTGGGTTAGTTGATAATTAACCCTATTTCAAGATAGCAAGTATAGATTCTTTATTGATTTGAAAGATAAGAAGAAATTTTTTTCTAAAATTGAATAGAATTAGAAAAATATATTTACTTTTGTCCGGAAAAGTAAACGAATTGATTGAATCTGTGCTGGTGGACCGTAGACATAATATCATGGCACTGTTTTGACGAGTTCATGGCCCCAGATCAAATTGGAATATGCGAATTTCCTGTCTTCGGCTACCTACAGTTTTGAGTATAAATAACCAAGCAATAGAGAGGGAAACTCTCTCCCACTCAACGATGAAGGGCTAAAGACTCAGTCCAAATGAATAATTGATATTATTTTCATTTTGAGCTGATAAGACGTACAGAGAGAGGGATAACTGAATTCCTCGTGGCTAACTTTACCTCCCCGGTTTTGTGCCTTTTCAATAAAATCGAGGTGGAAAACGAAATTAGGGGTATTAGGCCCGTGATTTTGAAGAAGACGATCAGTTTGAAATCAGCAACCTGACTGAGCAAACCACCTCTCCCGTGAAAATTACTTCTATGAGTTATAGTGTGATAGTAAAATACCAGTCAGTTAATTTGTGCCTCACCTACATTTGAACCTGCTTGTAAATGTGTATATAAACTTGGTATAAATATATATAAATCTACACCCGTGTCGTTGTCGTGTTGAACTGATTATATTTCGTTCGCTGGTTACCGGGTACCCAGGATCGTGTTATATCTGGTGACCAGATTGGTGTTATATTTGGTGCCCTGAAGAAGCTAAACATTGTATCTGGTAGCTCTGACTAAAGGACTAACACCCTATGGAAATTAGGTATTGCGTTTTAACTATATACCGTCCTCTTGTGAGCCTGTGAGCCTGGACTGACTTAGCCAGTTAATAACAGGCAATCGCTCCGAGATCAATCAAACACAACGTGGGCAGAGTAGTCGAGGTTCAGGAAAGTTTGGCTCGGGTGCACCCGGGGATCTTGTTATAGATATAATCATCATTTTGAAGGTTGTGTAGAAATCATCAACTGTTTGTAGAAGAATAAAATAATTGATAAACATGAGATGAAAAACTTAACAAATTGTTTATTAGGTACCGCCACGGACTTTACTAAAAAAGCGGAAAGCGCGTTTCAAATAATTTAAATGCCTCCAATTTTTATTACAAGAAAAATTAATTTCCGTAGATGAATAATCATTTAAGCATTATTTACATTGTTCAGACCGTTGAGACCGTTGATCTCATCTTCAACTGAAATTTTGAACCGAACTATTTACTCCAATCACTGGGGGAGATTGTTTTCGTTCTATGATCCATGCTACTTCCGATGTCTTAGTTATCACTATTTAAATCAACTCTCTAAGTTTTTGTTAACCACAAATGTCTCCAGGTATTGAACTCTTTAGGTCAAATCATTGGATCCCACTAATGATTTTATCCACTGGGCCACTTATCTTTGAGGACATCAGTATATGAATTTGTGGAACTTAAACCTAATGTCTCAGTAAAAAAAAAAAATAATAATTACCACAGCTCCTATTAAATTATTGCTTTTTGTAATTGAGTCTCTCTAGCACTCAGTGTTACTGTTCCCGTATTGTATTCATTTCTATGCTTGACTGGCGTAGAAGATTTTTGTGTCCCAACGTATGAGCTGATTCCTTAAGTGGAATGGAACGCGAACACTCTACCTCACTTACTGAAAAAAGTAACCCCTCTCGTCTTAGTAGTCTTGTTTAAGGTGAACTGGACAAAAATAAAATGAAAACTCTACTATTTGTCCTAGAGTTACGTCTGTAAGTCAGTTAGTAAAGTTAGTTGAGGATGAATTAACATAAAACTAATTAGACGCATGCTTACTTTTTGTTTAAAACAATGAAAACAACGTTTGTTTATTCACGGTAGCCTATGAGATAGCAACGATGAATATCTCTTTCAACTTTTCTAATCTTTTCTTAAAAACACGCGAAAAAATTACTGTACAGGTGTAGAGGCTCATCCCTTGTTCCCTGTTCAGGATGTGGTTTCCGGCTTTCTCTTTTCCAATCTTTTCACTTTTCTTTTTTTCTCTTTTTCATTTTTTTTCTCAATTGGAGTAGATAGACTAAACTATCGCCCGGTTCACACTCCACCCACGTTTATTGTACAGGTGTAGAGGCTCATCCCTTGTTCCCTTTTCAGGATGTTGTTTCCGGCTTTCTCTTTTCCAATCTTTTCACTCTTACGTAGCCCCTTGCACATCAGTGGCGTTACCGCCTTGCTCGGGGTGATATGATTAAAAAAAAAACGACTTACTATTCAGACAGGAGTAAACATTTGCATCATAAGCATAGGTGCGAACGGATGCTATCAGGAAGATCATTGATGAAAATTAGGAACAGTGTGTGTAAGTCCAAGGATATAAACCTGTGGGACACCTGCATTAATAGTCAGAAATATAGAAATAAGCTATGAATAGATATTCAATCTATTTCTTTATCCAAATTTCAATTTTTGTTTAGTGTTGTATCTTTATGCTAATGAAGGATGTGCGTTGCGTCTTGGAATGAGAAATCTGAGAGTCGAGTACGAATTACTATTGAATTTGTTGCATTCAGTCAGTTAAGAGCCATACGTGATACACGCTTGGGCGATCATGTCTCGAAAGAGACATGACTGACTGTGCAGAAAATTATCACGCAGTAATTTGTCATTGCTTTCTGCGGTAGACTGGTTGCCGACCAAGGCTATAGAACCCAATCTGTCCTGCTATTTAACCCATAACTGGAAGGAAGAGATGGATTAATACCTTTCTCAAGGGTATTTGCGCGTAAGTGAATACAATGGATTCAATTGGAATTCGAACTCGGCTCCTCGGTTTCTCGTTCCGAGCCGATATCCACTGTACCACAACGCACATCCACTGTTGCATTCACTTACGCGCAAATATCATTGTGAAAGGTATTAATCTTTTCTTCCTCCAGCTATGGGTTACATAACAGGACAGATTGGGTTCTGTAGTCTTAGTTGGCAACCAGTCTACTTCTCCGGGTGAATAAAAGAGTTTGCGTAGAGTCAACGCTCCTAGATGTAAAAAAAAAGATAAGTTACAGAAGAATCGACACCTACTTCGTCGATGGCGAAGGGGCGTCGATGCCCTCTGCTCCAATGGAAGCGATAGGTTTTAGGCGTGTTGATGAAGTTCTCTTCTTTTGTACATGCTTAATACGCAAGATTATTTTGTATGCTAGTCGGGTATATGTGAATGCATCCGCAATAGTAGGTTTAATACAGACAAAGCCAACAATCGGCCGGCTATCTCAAGTTGTGTTGTTTCAACAATGCTGATACTAGCGAAAGATGTTTCTCAAAAGTTTAGAAAACTATTACGTACAGGCAAATTTCGTAAGAAACAAAGAAAAATATTGGTTGATGCGTAATAGCAATGTTCCTGAAATGAATGCTGAACAATCTCCTCACAAACGAAGGAGAGATTTGCAGCAGCAGCAGAAATGTGGTTCTGCAGAAAGAATTCTGAGAATAACATTGATTGATCATATGAGAAAAAGGAATCAGTTCCCAAGTCGGCATATACGCTGACGACACCACCGTTTACTCTCGCCTCAATCAAAAATCTTCTGAGTCTGACAAAGCGAATCTCGCTGCAGAGCTTGAAATGAACCTCTAATTGGTGAACTGGAGTAAGAAATGGCTCGTAAATTTTAATGCTTCCAAAACGAAGCTGCTATCTATTAACCATCATAGACAATCACTCCTACCCCCATTAGCATGGATCAGAGTAGCCTCACTGAGAGTAAAACACTTCGCCTACTTGGTCTCACACTCTCAGCAGACTTCAAGTGGAATGACTATATTGAATCTATAGCTAAATCCGCTGCTAAGAAGGTCGGTTCATTGTGCAGAGCCAGGAAGTTTTTCCCCGTCTGAATCCATCTTGCACATATATAAATCTATCATCCGCCCGTGTATGGAATACTGATGCCACATCTGTTCGGGTGCCCCTGCTATTCTCCTCGGGGTTCTTGACAAAATCCAACGGAAAATCTGTAATGTGATCGACACCGACTTGGCAGCTTGGCTGCAGTTGCTCTCTCACCAGCGTGATATGGCCTCCCTGTGCCTCTTCTACAAATACTTTCACGGCTTCTGCTCGAATTAACTCACTGGTGCCGTCTATGTATGAATTTACTCGAACTACTAGACTAGCAACTGGGTCCTACCCTTTTACAGTGAAACCGATAAAATGTAATCGCAATTTCTACTCTAACAGCTTCTTTTCTCAAACTTCCCGCCTACAATCTCCAAGAGATTAAATGTAAGGTCAATAGTCATCTCCTATCTCACTAACTCGCATCCTTTCTCTCAATCTCTTTTATCGAACCACTTTTCCGGCATCATACCAGTATTCCAATCCTTCTATTACCCTCCTTCTGACAGCCCTTATAACCTGCTCCTCTTTCTCATCACGTTCCGCCGATGTAACCCCTGCGCAACAGTGGCAGTAAAACTGCCTTGTTTGTGGTGAAATGGTTAAAAAAAAAAAAAAAGAATTTAACATCAGAAAGAGGCTCTTTTAACACTTAATGAAGAAAGAAGGCTTATGACGTGCTTACAGGACATACTGAAGGCAAGCGGGTGAAAGAAACGCGGCGTATAATCTACCTAAGAACTTTGTCGAAATGGTTTTTAAAACAAGGATTAGAAAAGATAGTCAAAAGTTTACTAAAATCTACAAAGGTCAGAAAATTGGGGGAGTCTTACACACCGACGTTCTGATAGTCAGTCAGTTAAGTGCCATACGTGATACACGCTTGGGCGATCATGTCTCGAAAGAGACATGACTGACCGGGCAGAAGATTATCCCGCAGTAGGTTGCCATTGCTTTCTGCGGTAGACTGGTTGCCGGCCAAGGCTATAGAACCCAATCTGTCCTGTTATTTAACCCGTAACTGGAAGGAAGAGACGGATTAATACCTTTCCCAAGGGTATTTGCGCGTAAGTGAATGCAATGAATTCAACTGGAATTCGAACCGATTTCTTGGTCCGAACCGATAACCACTGCCCCACAACGCACATCCCCTATGATAGTACACAGCACAAAGTAAAAGAAGATTCTTACGGCTCCAGTACGGTCACCGAAGTTAACCAACGACCTGTTTGATCAGTCCCTAGATATGTGACCGCTTGGGAATATCAGGTGCTTTAAATTAGGATGTGTAATGGATAATGGTTCATCATCATTTATCCATCAAACCCAATGGTGCACAGGGCAGCAACCTTTTGTTGCTGTAACAAACTGTTTTTTACGGGGCAGGGTTGTTAGCCCTGCACCCAACTCCCAAACCTGAAGGACCGGTGAAACATTCTTGGTCCTTACCTTTACAACACCTGGTATTCCCAAATGGTCACCATTTAAGGACTGACCAGGATCGATGTTGCTTAACTGCGGTGACTGGGCGGGAACCGGTGCATTCAACACGATATAGCCGTAGACTAATAGTTAATGGTAAGGAATTATTAATTAGAGAGCCGAGTTTCAATTCTATTTATGTTCGTTTTATTCACTTAATACATTTGGGAAAAGTATGAAAACCTTTTCTCCCAACTAGCTATGGGTTAAGTAGTGATACTTATATCACTAAAATCATTATTATTATTATCTCTCTAAAAAATTGCATACAAAATATTTAGTTTTCGGTATTAAATGACCCATAGAGGTTGATATGCCGCGAAACAAAAACAACCAATTTCATCTTCTATGCTTTATTTTTTACTAGCAGCATAGCCCGGCGTTGCTCGGGTGGAATGAAAACTTTAAAACTAATCCATGGTCCTGGAGCTCAGACTCCTTGGACGTTGGCACGAAAGACTAAAAAGCAATAGATGTTTCCAGTTCAGGCGAAACCATAGACTGAAAAAAAAATGAACGGATGTAAGTCAAATTTTGATTTCCTGGTACTAATATCAAATAAATCTTTTCGTCGTAAACTGAATTTTGAAGGCTAAATAAATACTCTAAGTAAATGGTATCATGGCTGAGACTAAGAATTACAATTATACCTAGTTAGAGACAAACCCGAAGCAAAAACTAAAATAAAAGGACTGAAAAAAATACAGACATACAGGCAGATAAACAGACACACACACAAACATCTTGCCTTATATATATATATCATCGATTTTCTGCACTATTGTAAGAACTGCAACCTTGAAACTTCTGAATATCGTTTCTTATATCTTTGTCTATGAGTGTATCAAATTTGATTAAAATCGGACCACTCCTTCTATAACCCGATTTTTTCGATTATCGATTTTCGATATTTATCGGGGGTACCTCGACACAAAACCTAGCTAAGAACACTTGCAGACGCTTATAGTACAACTGTGTTAATTTTCAAGAAAATCGGTTCAGCCGTTTTGGAGTCTATAGGTAATGGACACACACAGACACACAGTCACACAAACACATACACACACACACACACATTTCCATTTATAAATAAGTTAAGATAACTGATCTATACACTGAGGGATTTGAAATATTTACTATTTCTTAATTAGCTATCACTACTTCCATAACACGTCCAGATCATAAGTTATTTTTAGAAAAGTGTGTGTAATTTGTCTTTGGTTGGTACTGATTTTGGAAATTTCCATTTGAATGTATTAACATAAAGGCCTTATCATGTAAACAAGGATTGATTTGTTTTCATTTTTTAATATCCTCGAAAGATTACATATTGAAACAGGGTTTTTATATCCGACTAGCACTTCTATATTGTTAAATTTTAGATTCATTACGGAGCAGATAAGCAATTAGTTATTAAGGAAAACCAAAAGATTAAGAATCTGAGACAACTGAACCCACTTGGATATGTAATGACAAACCCAGTCTTGGAGAAATTGACGCTCAGTTGAAATACGGAAAGCGAAGTGGGCAGCAGAAGTCATCGGTCCACCTCCAGGAACAATATCTTAGAATTAATAATTGACCATAGAGTAAGAGGGATGACAAAATGTTAAATTTTATGTAGAGCTACAAGGTATAGAAAGATGTGGAGAACCACGGTCGCCTACTTTTGGAAGATACACGACACATAGCAGAAGATATATAAGCTGACAATGTGAACCATTTCCAGGAAAATACGAAAATCTTCCTTGGAATCATAATTTTCCATTATGAGAACCATGGGATGATGTAAGAGTTGAGTACGGGCCTAGTACTTTGCATTCATTTTCGCACAAATCACCCTGGCAAAAATATGAATCCATTTCTTCTCTCGCCACACTATTTATATTTAAATCAATATTAACACATGGAATTCATATTTAAATCAATGTTATAAGAGTTACCCAATCTTGCGAATATCTTTGATAGCAGAAAAATATATATAACCTACGATCCAATCAGAAACCATTACCTACGATACAGTTGTAGACATGGTGCTTATTAATTGACGAACTCGAGACGATTTGTTGGTTAGAAAAATTAGAGAATTTTCCGTAATTTTTGTAATGTTGACTATTTACGATCTTATTTTCTGTTGATGGAGTGTATGATTAACCATATTTTCAAAAATGGCTATGTTACATAACATTTTGTACACATAAAAAAATCAAAATTTATTTTAAAATTTGCTTAATCTAAGTTCACAATAACTTTTACTTCGCATTTTTTATATTTTTGATTAGAAAATGTAGTTTTCATTTCATTACAATATCAAAGTAATGCAGTAATTTATAATACTTTTAAATTCTGATAATTAAAATAAAAAATGAATTAAATAAAATAATGAAGACAATTCTTGTAAAATTTCATTATTCATTGATTTTTTTTTTCTAAAGACAATACTGTCCATAATGTCAATTTGATTTTACGATTCGGAGCAGATTTTCAGGAAATGAGTAACAGTAAAAAAAAAAAAAAAAAAAAAAAAAAAAAAAGAAAATGATTTACATTCTCCAGGGAGTCCTGCCTTTAACTATTAAAACAAATTTTAAAATCACAATTTAATTTCTTGAAATATCATTAAATTGAGAAAGTGGGTGGGTAACATGTTTTCTATGTATATGTCAAATAATAAAACTTATTCATTATGAAACATCCAGATCAGTGATTTTCATAGGTATTCCTAGAATCTCTTGGTCGCTAGGGATTCTGCGAGAAATGCTACTATAATTATATTTTCCTTTGTTAGTTTACAAGACTATTACGCCTTACAACTATATCATAGATAATGAAAAATTTTATTTTGATAGACTGGAAAAAGGTGAAAACACGACATTGTATAAGTGAGAAAATGAAAGCAAGAGAGAAGATTGAAACGGAGAGAGACAGAGAGAGAGAGAGAGAGTCAGATAAAGTTGATAAGAACAGATACTACACTTTTATCGTAGTTAAAAGACTGAGAAGTTATTGCATTTTCTTACCACTTCAAGATGGTAGGATGTGACACAAGATCAGTTTAATGTGAGATTTCCAAGCGCGTGCACCCGGGCCAGGTCCACAAATAATCATCAGTTGTAAAGGCATCCGTATTACTACCGACCTCCACTTTAATGCAATGAGGTGGAGGGTACTGGAAGCTATTTTCCGAGACCGGCGTTTCTGCGGACAGAGAGATAAAATGTAGTTCATCCCCCCGAGTGTAAATAATACAATTTGATCCTGGCAAAAAAGGACACGAATCCGTGGCAACTGCGATAAAACTGAAAATTTTCAGACTCACATTATTGAAAGATGGAAACAGATTTCGGCAATCACCTAAAATCCAGTTATCATAAATAATAAGTAATATCGTCTGCTCAATTATTTTTAAACTACTAAGAGAAATTTTCGTAAGACGGGGATGCGGCTAGTAGTGATAAATAGGCCATGTATTTTTTAGTAACTTTTTGTGTAATTTTATTTTCGTAATTTTACAATGCATATACGCCATATTAGTCGAAAATACCCGGTTATTATAATAAAAGATTCAAGCGCTTATGTAACTGAAAATTATAATAATCACAAAGAATGTGCTTAGCGATGTCTATATGACGTAAATGTGAAACCGCCCTCCCTGGCTAGTGGACATGATCTGACGTAGCGGATTCGTAGTAATTTTCTTTAATATTATATTCGTAATTTTACTAAACACGTAAGGCATTTTGCTGAAAAATCTTTGATAAAGGCTTCAACCTCGTATATTATTTAAAATTACAATAATAGTATTTAGCGATGTCTATATGGCGTCAGTTTGAAACTGCGATCTCTGGTTAGTGGATAGGTTCTGGACGTTGAGGTTCATGTATTATTGAGTTATTCACTCGAGTACAGGATACATGTACAGTGTCCATATATTATGATTTCCACGTGAACTACGATATAAATATAAAACAAACATTAATGTTGGTAGATAATAATTTTTAGGAAGTGGTTCCCTGAAACATGAAAACTATTTTAAGGATGGCACAAGGATATGCAGTAATAATTATCTGAGTTCAGCCTTCCTCCGAGTATGTTACATTCGCTGTAGCATATTTATTTTCGGCAAAGATATGGATCTATGTCTTCTCCCTTTGTTATGGGTTAAATAAATAGACAGCCTGGGATCACTAATCATCGTTGGCAATCAATCTAGAACTGCAACTTTGAAATCAAAACCACTTATCATACGGACATTGAAGGGAACCTCGACGTTTTGTAATGGTTAGCATACTGGTATCGCTTGATCCATTATACTGGGTGCTGTATTATGACTGGGTGCTCCACAATTTCGGCCTTGTACTACATCTAAGCTATATTCAGAAAATCATCCTTTTGCCCGAGCATACGCGCTCGGGTTTCCACATTAAAAACCGACCTTATATCACAACTCACCCCAGAGGTGGGGACTGGGTAAATAAATATCATACGGCCATTGAAAAAGATTATGGAGTTCACAGGTAACTGAGGCGCAGGGCTATGGAATTCTTGTTTTTTGACTGAGATCGTATAAAAAAAGAAATCTTTGTACTAGCTGCCGGCATTTCAAATTGCAACACTTGTTCCGAATTCAAATTCCTCAAACCAAATCCGTTTCCTTTCTCAAATGAAATTTAATTAACAACATTAAGCGTTTTTGCTGAAAAGCGTTTTAACTAATTCTCAGACATCTGTCTTTGTTCAAACCCAACAAAACCGTTAAGCCTTCGAGAGGTTCTACCTTTCCTATTACGTAAAAAAAATAAATAAATAAACGTTTTATTTCACAATGACTGTCTTACTCAGGTGTACGTAAATGACTCCTAAATTGGTGAGATTTTTTTTTGCAACAACTTTTCTAAATTTAATTCCGAATCATAGACTCATTGGTTACTTTGTGGGTGAGATGGCCATTGTATTCAATTGTTTAGTATTCAGTTGATTTCCATTGTATCAAACTTACATTCCAGGTGAAAGCGTCATCAACAGGTTAAAAAAAATCTGAATGCAAACACATTCACACAAATAATACGGTTAACTAGTACTTTGTATCGTATCTCGGAATGTCCCGACCGCCTCCAATACAGCATAACTCCCTGGGGGGCGCTCTAATAATTGCCCTCCGGTTCATTTATTCCTCCTGAAATCACCATACCGTCACTGTTCCTGTAGATAGATAGTCAACTAATTACTAGTTGGTGGCAGCCGCCCTTAGGCTTGACAATATTTGACCTTTGCCAAACACTAACAAAAGAAAACCTTTAAATGAAATAAGAGAAAATAAACAAAGAAACTGATTGTAACCACTGAGTGTATTTCTGCCCGATCTATTTTCTATGAGTTCTCCTGTTTTGTTTTTATTTTATTTCATTACTTAAGATTTTACAAGTAATTGTCAGGTTAGATAAAGAGTCCGTTTGTTAGTTTGAAGTGAGTTTCTATATCAGGAGTCAGACGTATAGTAAAAACTATCAGTGATTTAAAAAGCGAATATTTCATTTCTGTCCTCATTTCTGGAATAAGGAACAATAATTATTTACCTTCAGACTAATGTTCTCATCTTTGTTGTTGCTATATTACAACGATTCGGCCGCTGGGTCTTTTGACTTTTCTTCGTCTGTCGATGTAGGTAAACTTTCGGGGATTTTGAACTTAACTCTTTCTTGAATCGGTGAGGTGTAGATTGTCTTCGTTCCGCTATCCATCACTACTGATAACCAGGGCAATAGCTTCTTGTTTTAACTCAATGATTTCGGAAGTTTATAATAGTAATTGCGAGTTCACTTCCTTAGCCGGGTGGTATAAGCTTGGATATAAATATTACTTAAAATTATAATAATCATATATTTAGCAATGTATATATGGCATCTGTGTGAAACTGCAATCACTGTTTAGTGGACAGGTTCTGGGCGT
Organism: Ascarosepion bandense; assembly: GCA_037127315.1. NCBI lineage: Eukaryota > Metazoa > Mollusca > Cephalopoda > Sepiida > Sepiidae > Ascarosepion > Ascarosepion bandense. The sequence continues at coordinate 3,070,676 of JBBBDQ010000872.1, read as the reverse complement.
GACGAATTCGAATATCATTGAGAGATTCACTCGAGTACAAGATGGATGCACAGTGTCCGTACATTACGATTGCTACGTGAACTACGATATAAATATGAACGAGACATTGATGTCGGTATATAATACTTCCTCGGAAGGGATTTCATGAGACATTAAAACTATTTTAAGGGTGACACAAGACAAGTAACTGAGAAATAGTAAATAAGAAAATGACGAGATTTTTGATGATACCGGTTCATGAGTTCAAGTTAAATTTTCTGATGTGTTTAGCAACTTATTTGCTTTTCATTCAACTTTACTCACACTAAAGAATCATCATGAGGATCATGATGATACTGTTAGCACATTTTGCGCCTTTCCGGTCACTACTCCTCGTAATTGGGGTTCATGGTGACTTTCAAGACAAAATAATACATAATTTGCTGGTTCCTTTTGCAGCGGGTATGCTGATGCTACCACGTCTATCCTCTCAATTTAACCGGAAGGTTGATGCTGTTGACCACAGTTTAGCAGTCATAGTAAACATGCGACATTTTGGAGCTATATGTGAGAATTGGATGTAGGCCATAGACCAGTACAGTTCCGCATTCCAATTCATGTAAAGCAGGGTTGACCGCTTCTCTACGAAGATATTACGACTGAGATACATTCCATAGTTGAAAAGTTTTCTTCTGTAATTACAGTGCGTAGAATAGAAAAATAGAAACTCTGTTAAGCGACACTATTGTTTATGAAAAAAAAAAAACACAACACGAGACATTAAGGCGCCTGAAAAATTCAATTAAAAAGGTTACCTCAAAACACATCAACGAAAAATCCCGAAATATGGAGAAAAGGATATACGACCATAATAAGCGGCATAAAATTAAACATTGGCTCAAATCACTTTTATGCTACAGAAGGCTTTCTAGTCATAAGTTTCATTTAGAAAACGCTCCTTAAATAAAAATTCAGTATAATTTATGCAGGCAATGATCCATTAAATGGACTATTGAGATTTTATTGAGATTTATTTGTTAATAAATTACAAGCAGTATAGCCCGGCGTTGCTCGGGTGTAATGAAAGCTTTAAAACTAATCCATGGTCCTGGAGCTCAGGCTCTTTGGACGTTGACACGAAAGACTAAAAAGCAATAATTGTTTCCAGTTAAAGCGAAACCTTAGACTGAAAGAAAAATGAATGGTTGTAAGTCAAATTTTGATTTCATGTTATCGATATCAAATAATTTTTTTCTTCGTAATCTGAATTTTGAAGGCTAAATAAGTCCTCTGAGTAAATGGTATCATGGCTGAGATGAAGAATTACAATTATACCTAGCTAGAACCAAACCCGAAGCAAAAACTAAAATAAAAGGACTGAAAAAAATAGACATACAGGCAGATAAACAGATACACACACACAAACATCTTGCCTTTTATATAGATATTATCGATTTTCTGCAGTATTGTAAGAACTGCAACCTTGAAACTTGTGAATATCGTTTCTTATGTCTTTGTCTGTGATTGTATCAAATTTGATTAAAATCAGACCATTCATTCTATAAGCCGATTTTTCGATTATCCATATTTATCGGGGGTACCTCGACATAAAACCTAGCTAAGAACACTCGCAGACGCTTATAGTACAACTGTGTAAATTTTCAAGAAAATCGGTTCAGCCGTTTCGAAGTCTATAGGTAACGGATACACACACACACACACACACACACACAGACAAAGTTCCATTTATAAATAAGTTTAGATTAATGGAAAATCCTTACTAAATAAATATATAATAATAATAACAAATATGAAAAAATATTAAAAATATGGAAAAGGAAATATGAAAAAGAAAGCCATTGTTAAAGCTTTTGAACAAATGAAATAACGTTGGCAAGACAAACGTCTGCATGCCTAATATGCAGAACGTGATAATAAATCCGATGTATTTTTTTTTAATCGTATCACCCTTAGCAAGGCGGTATCGCCACTGATATGCAAGGGGCTACGTAATAGTGAAAAGATTGGAAAAGAGAAAGCCGGAAACCACATTCTAAACAAGGAACAAGGGATGAGCCTCTTAACCTGTTCCATAGACGTGGGTGGTGTGTGAACCGGGCGATAGATAGATCTATCTACTCCAATTAGATAGATCTATCTACTCCAATTGATAAAGTTAATAATCATCGATGGTGACGAGCGTCTGAATTAAAATCTGAAACTGTAGACTTTATTCTCAAGACCAGAGACTTTTAACTAGGAACTTTCATACAAAATAAATTAGAACCAAAATAAATTAGAACTGACAAATATCAGGTAAGAATTGACCATCTAATCTTAGAATGTTCTGTACATGTCCCAAATGAATATAAAAATCGTCACGATAGAATGGGGCAATATTCATACTGGTCAATGTACAAAGACTTTGGAAAATATGTAAACAAACACATATATGAACACCTAACACCGGTTACAGAAACAAAAGACGTCAACATTTTATGTGATTTCACCATCTACACAGACAACAAAATTGAAGCAAATACCGAACATTGTTGTCAATAACCGAAAAGAAAAAACATTTGACTACTAATATAAATGGTTACTAATTAATAAGAATTGTCCAGTGAATTATAATGTAGCAACCAAAGAATTTGAAAAACTAACAAAATATAATGTGAGTTGTGGTGCAGTGGATATCGGCTTGGAAAGAGAAACTGGGGTGCCGAGTTCGAATTCCAGTCGAATTCCTTGCATTCACTTACGCGCAAATACCCTTGGAAAAGGTATTAATCCGTCTCTTCCCTCCAGTTATGGGTTAAATAGCAGGGCAGATTGGGTTCTATAGCCTTGGTCGGCAACCAGTCTACCACAGAAAGCAATGGCAAATTACTGCGGGATAATCTTCTGCACAGTCAGTCATGTCTCTTTTGAGACATGATCGCCCAAGCGTGTATCACATATGACACTGACTGATCAAAGTATAAAAACCTGGAAACTAAAATATAAAAAAATGTGGAAATTGAAAACAAGAATAATACCTTTGTTAGCAGGTGCGCTTGGAATTATTAAAAAAGGAACTCAACAACATCCCAGTATAAAAGAAATTGTCTTGATAATTACAGCTTACACACTAAGAAGAACTTTGTCCATGTTACGCTAGTGAGAGGTAGAAAAACAAATCATGATGCAACCATTAAAAACACACCATTACCTGCCTTAGGTCTTCCAGCAGATTTGGTAGGTAGTCTGACCATAGCAGAAATCGGGATATCATGGTGAAGATAAGAATAATAATAATATTATTATCAAAACCTGGATTTGTCAGTTTATCGTTTGTTATTTAATTTTCAAGCGTTGCTACCCGGATGACATTTTAGTTCTATTAGTTCTAGGACAGAACGCTTGAGAGTGATCTTATATCGTTGGGCCCTGCGTAAAATGAACGTTCCCGCAAGTTTAAACGTATTTTAAACTTACCCTTTGACTTCCTTCTATGGAACGTGTGTGTGATTTTGGTGCACTTGGAGATATCGTTGGTTATTTCAATTTTCGCCTGTTGTTATTAAATTGTTAGTGAAACACTAGGAGATACGTAATCCTTACAAAATAAATAAACTGAATTAAAATTCATATCAAATTTATTTAAAGATGAAGTTAAAGAAGCTGGTGATGGACTTTCGGAGAAGCACGTAACACTTTGGTTATCGGCGGGGTCTGTGTGGCGATGGTGGATCAAATTAAATATGCGTGCACGCCTATTGCCGAGTATCACCCCTGGATTAGCAATCTCTGCGTTGTTCCGGAAAAGAAAGTTTTACTCTCGATGTCGGTCCATTTCAAAGCAAAAAAAAAAAAAAAAAAAAAAAAATCAAATTGCTTTATGTATTTAGCATTCCATCGGTTTCTTATTAAACTGTGTTGACATCAACGAATACTTTTTTGTTATGGTCAGAGACTGGAAGCTGATCTAGCACTAACTACACAGTTGGGTAAAAACTGGCTGGTTATATTAAATACCACGAAGACCAAACTAGTTACATTCCATCATCACCGATCGAACCCCGAATCTTGAACAAAGAACTGTACCAAATAGAAGAAAACACATCACTTGAGGACGTTTCTTCGCCATATTGTTTGCTTTGTTTTAATATTTTCCTTTCAGATTTAGTGAACTGGTATTTGTCACAGTTTTTATTATATAATGTGTAATTTAATTTAATATTGCAGGGTTTTTTTAATTAGAGTAGATAGACCTTTCTATCGCCCGGTTCACACCCCACCCACGTTCATTGAACAGGTGTAAAGGCTCATCCCTTGTTCCCTGTTCAGGAAGTGGTCTCCAACTCTCTTTTTCTCCTCAGACTTCAGTAATGGTGCTCATGCGATTTTCCTGTGATGTGCGTGGTCGGTGGCAACGTTTCTTCATTCTGAGGATACCGGGTTGGCAGTTTTCTGGTTGCTGCTTCCGACTGGTAGTTAGGAGCCCTACCTCTTGCGTAGCGTCAAGAGCGGCTGCTATGAACACCGAGGCCACACTTTACTGCAGCGCGAGCCTGTTCCCTTTCACTGCATGTCGGAGCTAATGACCGTTTATCTCCTCTACTCGAAATCTCTCTACAATAAAAACATTAATGAATTTGAGGTTCTCACGTCATCTGCGGACAAAGCTGAGTGCTTTGCTCGCAGATTCTCATCCAACTCCACATTTGATTCATCTGGAGTACCCTCACTCGACTTCCCTATTAGAACTGAGGCTAAACTGTACAATGTATATATCACTTCGACAGTAGTATCCCGAGTAATTTCAAGACTTGACCCCATAAGGCGATCGGTGGCGATGGAATCACGATGATTGTCCTTAAGAGATGTGCCCCTAAACTCTCCCCTATTCTCTCTAAACTGTATAACTACTGCCTTTTTGCTTCCTGTTTTCCTGCATACTGGAATTCCTCTTCTGTCGTTCCTGTATTTAAGAACTGTGGTGAACCCTCGGACCCATCCAATTATTGCCCTATCAGCCTCCTACCAATTTTCGGGAAAGTGTTCTAGGCCATAATTAATGCTGAAATAGTTCAACATCTTACTGCCCATAAACTCTTCTCTGACAGGCAGTATGGCTTCCGCATTGCCAGGTCCACGGACGACATGTTAACGACCGTTATGGAGTACATGTTCCTGGCCCTTGAGGAGTCCGGCGAGGCTCGTGCTGTTGCATCTCCAAAGCTTTTGACAGGGTTTGGCACTCTGGCCTTCTATGCAAGCTACGAGGTTACGGTATTACCGGACGCTTGCTTGTTCTGATCCAATATTTTTTAAATAACCACAAAATGACGGTCGTTTTGAATGGGCATGCCTCTACATCCTACAGTACAAACGCTGGTGTCCCTCAGGGCGTTATCCTGGGCCCGACGCTCTTCCTTATTTTCATAAATGACCACCCAGACGAGATCAAGAGCCAAGTAGGCATCTATGCAGATGACACCACAATTTACTCCCGCATCAGTAAGAAACCCTGCGACCAACATAATCTCGCCATCAGTAAGAAACCCGGCGGAAAAACATAATCTCGATGCTGAGCTTGAGAGGGATCGACATTCTGTGGTGAATTGGGGTAAGAAGTGACTTGTCAATTTCAATGCGTCTAAGACCAAGCTGTTGTCTGTCAATCATCACCGGCAACTTCTCCTGCCTCCCATAAGCATGGACCAAGCGAGTCTCCCTGAGAGCAATACACTGCGTCTCCTCGGCTTTACCCTCTCCTCTGATCTCAAATGGAATGACTACATTGAGTCCATAGCTAAATCCACTGCTAAGAAGTTTGGGTCACTGTGTCGGGCTAGGATGTTCTTCCCGCCTGCATATTTACAAATCAACCATTAGTCCGTACATGGAATAATGCTGCTGTTCATCTCAGTTTTCTTGACAGGCACCAAAGAAGAATCAGTAATGTGCTAAGTACCGACTTGGCGGCTCAACTACAGCCACTTCCCCACTGATGAGATGTGGCCTCCTTTGTCTGTTCTATAAATACTTTCATTGCTTCTGCTCCAACGAACTTAAGTCACTGGTGCCTCTGTAACAGGGGTTTACTCGTGCAACCAGATTGGCAACTGGGTCCCACTCATTCACAGTTAGATTAACCAAATGCAGACGACAATTCTACTCCTGCAGCTTTTTTTCTCGCACTTTCCGCCTGTGGAACTCGCTTCCATATTCTTGCTATCCTGACGGCTACAACGTCCAGCAATTTAAATGCAATGTCAATACACATCTCTTAACCACTTGACTCTAGTTCTTTCACCACCTTTCCTTTCTCTCCACCTTTGCAACTGTCATCAAGCCTATATTCCCATCCTTCTCTTGCTTCTTTCTAACTGGTTCGTCTTTCTCTTCGCTCTCTCCTACTTAATCCTTTATTCTTATGTAGCCCCCTGCACATCAGTGGCGTTACCGCCTTGCTCGGGGTGATACGATAAAAAAAAAATAAAATAAAATAAACACACATATATCCGCTAAAAAAGCTAAACCAGGCAAATTAAAATCACCTAAACCCCTTAACATTTCCTTTACTAACATCCGGGGTATCCGAACCAATTTCAGTAGCGTTGAATCTTTTCTCCATCAAAAGTCCTCTGACATCCTAACTCTGTGTGAGACTAATCTCAACTCCTGAATAGCCTCTTCTGACTTCTTTATCTCTGACTACCTTCCCCTCTTCAGAAAGGACTCCAATGTCCACATGCATGGCCTTGGTGTTTACGTCATTGAACGCATTCCTCTAGCCAGGATGATTTCACATGTAATCCCCACATCATTCTTATAAGTGTTTCCGTCTCTCTGTTTTAAGTTCAGTTCGCTACTCTTCTTTCTCTACCGCTCCCCATCATCTCTCGACTGCTCCGTTCTTGACAGCATCTCCAACAATATCGACAAGGCCATTTCCACCCACCCGTTTAGCCATATTTTTTTGTTTGGCGACTTTAACGCCGATCATGCTGAGTGGCTGTCTAACTCCCTCACAGATCTTGCTGGTGTACATACCATGAATTTTTATATCACTCAGTCCCTTACGCAGGTGGTGGAGCTCCACACATTTCTGTAATAACTCTGACGGACAAGATTCATTACTAGATCTGTGCTTTACCTCCACCCCTGACTCTTGCAATGTCGAGCAACTCTGCCCTCTTGGAAACTCTGACTATGCATTAGTTTCCGTCAATATCTCCTTCCACTTCCACGCCACCCAAGAACCTCAGAACAGCAGAATATCTTACTGCTACCAAAGAGCCGATTGGCACTCGTTCTGCGACTTCGTGAGTGACGTCCCTTGAAATAAAGTATTTAGCCTTCCTGATGAAGACTGCGCGGCTGAAGTCTTCTCTTGGTTTAAGGCTGGCATCGATGTTTTCATCCCTGCCAGAAAGTTGAGACTTAAATCCCACTCATCCCCCTGGTTCGCCCCTGCTTGCTCAGCGGCCATCGCCCACCGAAATTACTTCTTTTGGCTTTACCGGAGTCAGGCGTCAGATCATATCAGGTGCCTTTTTGCCTCGGCTCGCAATGAATACAAGAAGGTACTTAATGGAGCTAAGCTGATGTTTGCAGCCAGAATGAAGCAGCGCATAGCATCCCGTAAGTTCGGCTCCAAAGACTACTGGAGGTTCTGTAAAAGCGTGCTGAACAACACTAAGCCCTCCATCCCCACTCTAATCAACGAATTTGAGGTCTCACTTCTTTAACAGACAAGGCTGAGTGCTTCACTCGGAGATTCTCCACTAACTTGACACTGGACTCGTCTGGAGTATCTGTACCCGATTTCCGTCTCCGAACCCAGGCCCAACTGACTGACATACTAATTACTCCCTCGGTGGTCTCCAAAATAATTTCTAAGCTTGACACCCATAAGGCGAGCGGTGGCGACTGAATACCCATCATTGTTCTAAAGAAATGTACTCTTGAACTCTCCTCTGATCTCTGTAAACTCTATAACTTCAACTGTTCTGCCTGCTGGAAATCCTCCTTTGTGGTTTCTATATAAAAAAAATATTGGAGAACCCTCTGACTCCGCTAATTATCGAGCCTCCTACCGATTTTTGACAAAGTGTTCGAAGCCATCATCAACACAGAGGTGGTACAACATCTCACAGTCCATAGACTCTTCTCTGACAAACAGTATGGTTTCCGCTTTACCGGGTCTACTGCTGATATGCTCACGACCATCACTAAGTATATACACCCGGCCCTCGACAAAAACGGCCAAGCCCGAACTGTGTCTCTTAGGAGATGTCATCTCCAAAGCGTTTGACAGAGTCTGGCATGCTGGCCTTCTATGCAAGCTGCAGGCTATAGTATAACTGGACAATTGTTTGACCTAATCCAGTCCTTCTTTTCAAACCGTACAATGAGGGTGGTATTGAAAGAACAAGTTTCCCAATACTATCACATGATTGCGGGTGTCCCTCAAGGCTCTATTAGATCTTACGCTTTTCTTTATCTACAATAACGATCTCCCTAATGTATTAAGATCCCAAGTGGGTATATATGCTGACGACACTACGGTTTACTCTCGTCTCGATCCAAAGGCTGAAAAAGCAAACCTCGCTGCCGAGCATGAAAAGGACCTCCAATCCGTGGTGGACTGGGGTAAGAAATGGCTCGTAAATTTTAATGCTTCCAAAACGAAACTGCTATTTAATAACCACCACAGACAATCGTTCCTCCCGCCCATTAACATGGATTAGGCTTCTCTCCCTGAATGCGAAACACTGTGCCTCCTCGGGCTAATTCTCACACCAGACCTCAAGTGCAATTACTATATAGAATCCATAGCTAAATCTGCTGCTAAGAAAGTCGGTTCTCTGTGTAGGACCAAGAAGTTTTTCCCGTCCCCAACAATCCTGCACATATACAAGTCTACCATCCGCCCGTGCATTGAATATTGCTGTCATATCTGGTCCGGTGCTCCAGCTATCCACTTAGGTGTCCTCGACCGAATCCAACGGAGAATCTCTAATGTGATCGATCCCGACTTGGCAGCTAGTTTACCGACGCAGTGTGGCTTCCCCGTGTCTCTTCTACAAATACTTTCACGGCTTCTGCTCCAATGGACTTAGCTCACTGGTACAACCTATATACGAATTTCCTCGAGCCACAAGATCCCACCCTTTTACTGTGAAACCAATAAATTGTAAACGCAAATTCTACTCCACAGCTTTTTTTCTCGCACTTCCCGCATGTGGAATTCTCTTCTGCATCCTTGCTTTTCTGACAGTTAAAATCTCCAAGAATTTAAATATAAAGCCAATATTCATCTCCTGTCTCATTAACTTACATCCTTTCTCTCTTTCTCTCATGCGTTTCTACATCCACCCCACTCTCATCAGTAGTCTCTTCTCTCTCCTACTCTCTTCCTGACACCCTCTGCAACCTCTCACTCCTCATAGCATTCCTCCTCATCCACCTCACTATCATCAGTAATCTCTTCTCTCTCCTACTCTCTTCCTGACATCCCTTTTACACAGTAAAATGCCTTGCTTGGGGGCGACACGATTATAATATATATATACACATATATATATATACATATACATATATATATATATATATATATATATACATATATACATATATATATACATATATATATATATATATATATATACTTATTAGGAGGACAACCCAGTGTCTTAAAAAATGATGTATTTCATACTATATTTTAGCATTATTGCCAAGTAAATGAAAATAGAATGTTTCTTTTGTTAATACTGCACAATAACATGCGCATCAACTGAATTTATAAATATTTAATAATTACCTATATTGCAGTTTCATCAATGAAAAAATGAAAAACAATTAAAGTGATTTTGCAAAGTAATAATAGCAAAAGAACTATTCTATTTTAATTTAGAATTGTCCATTTAAAAATAGTATGAAATACATCATTTCTTTAAAAAAAAAAAAACTGGAGTGGCCTAATAATTATGGCCGGTGGTGTACATACATATATATAAAACAAACCTGTGGTTTGTTTTATATATATTTGAAAGAAACCACAAAATTTCTAAAACCAGCACAAAGTCTGCCACGTGAGCAAAGAAAATAAAAATAAAGACATGCGAAGAAAAGCTCATAGACATTCACCTACCTAAACAGTTAAAAACAGCGCATTCTGATCGCCTAACGATCGCGGTAGCGGGAAACTTGATTCACGGTTTAAACTTTGTTTACTCTTTTAATATATATATATATAAATATGATGATTGACACTTCTTTGCAGAAAATCATCTCTTCAGTTGGTATCCCATTTCATTTTATTGTATATTTTATTCATAATTTTAATATTTCCATCTTTATTTGAATAAATCCGTCATATATTTACGGTTACGTTAGATGATTTTCTAAGCGCCGCTTAAATGTAGCACAAAGCCAAAAGTATGGGGTACCCTGTGAGGATCGAACTCACTACTCAGTTGTAATAGGTTCAAGCGAGATAAGCTTGCTAACCATTACACGACGATAAGGTGTCCATTTACGGTTAGGTTAGTTAGATTTAATGACATATAATGTAGATATAAGGTTTATAGGGCATACGATATTATGAATTAATAGGCAGGTAGACATAAACCGGTTATTTACCAGAGTCAAGAAAGTAGACAAATCTTATTCACACGGTCACACGGTAGGTAGAGGTTAAGCCTTACTCTAAAGTTAAAGAGAGAGAGAGAGAGAGAGAGAGAGAGAGAGAGAGAAAGATAAAGTGATAGAGAGAAAGAGAAAGAGAGAGAGAGAGAGAAACAATGGTTTGCACAAAATCAAAGAGGCAGGCATTGATCAGAGTTATATCCGATTCTGCGTGCAATAACCGGAAGAATGTTCCTTTTGTAGGCGATGAAGTCAGTAGATTTGATACACCACGAAATTCGTCATAAAAGAAATGTTTTACGATAAACTGCGTATTATAAATAAGAAGATTCTTTTTATAGGAGATGCAGTCAGCGTATTTCATGTGCCAGCGACAGGGTAAAATGGCAGTAATAATTATGAGTTTTAAGATATACTAAGTGAATATCGAATTAACGTGTGATTAAATGTTTTTCCATCATTTCAACCCAAGCAAGCCAATAAAGCCACTAAGATGCAAGGGGTTACTAAGTGTGAAAGAATATTAAAAAAAACATTATTAAGGAGATAAAGAAGGGGAAGCAGGAATTAAGGAGATTGATAACACGTTTAATTTTTTTAAGATCAAAGTTGACTGGAAAGCAACAAGCCGAAAGATAGTCCCACAAACGAGAAATGCAAGAGAATAAACTTTTAACATTGAACTTTACATCTAGCAATATTAACTTTAAATTTATGAGACCGAGTTGACACTCTGGTCAGTCGATTAAGTGCGACATATTTCTTGGGCGATAATCTTCTGCCTAGTCAGTCATGTCTCGAAAGATTTTTCCTGCAGTAGGTTACCAGTTCTTTCTGCGGTAGACTGGTTGCCAACCAAGGTTATAGAACTCAATCTGTTCTGCTATTCAACCCATAGCTGACTGGAATTCGACCTCGGCTCATCTCAAGCCAATATCCATTGCAACACAACGCACATCTAATCTAGCACTATGCTTAAATTCTTAAAGGTACTAAAGAGTGAGGCCCATTAATGAAAATGTTTATAGAAAAGGCGCAGTTAAGCTACATTACGACAGTATGAAATTGGCTGAAGGACATATACCATATCAGAACCGATAATATTGCAGATTCTTCTTTGGATTATATCAGAGATCAATAAATATATACCAGAAAAACAAAACCAAATTTGACAGCAATATTCAAAGCATGGACGAATAGTCAGTCAATTATGTGCCATACGTGATACAAGCTTGGGCGATCATGTCCCAAAAGAGACATGACTGACTGGGCATAAGATTATCCCGCAGTAGGATGACATTGCTTTCTGCGGTAGACTGGTTACTGACCAAGGCTATAGAACCCAATCTGTCCTGTTATTTAAGCAATAACTGGAAGGAATAGACGGATTAATACCTTTCCCAAGGATATTCAGCTGGAATTCGAACTCGGCTCCCCGATTTCTCGTTCCGAGCCGATATCCAATGCATCACAACGCACATCCTTGTATGTGGACGAATGGTAAACTTTTAAATTTATTTGATTGATTCATGCGAAAAAATTGTCTAACGTATAACATTATGTGTCTCATCAAGGACGTAACAAACAAAAATTATGTATTTCGTTGTAATATCAATATCTAGATTAGTATATTTTATGACAATTTAGCTTCATATTCGTAAGTGAAATTTCAATACATTTCTTCACCTTAATGTTTGCAATATCATTTCTGAATAGATTCCTAATTTTCATTTAGAGATAATTCTTTGTTGATAAACAATGATCTGTCTCCTTTGTAAGCTGGTTACCAAGCAAGTCTATATGACCTAGTCCTGATATTTAACCCATAGTTGGTAAGGAGAAAAATAGATTCCTATATGTGATTTTCTAATCATAGATTAGATGTGGCACAAGGCCGAAAGTGTGGATTTGGTATATTTCGTTTTTCGGCATATAAACCTCAGTGATAGCGAAATTACTGAGACACAGGACAATTCATATTTTCTTACGTGGGTTTCTGGTTGGCAGTTCACTTCATCGACTGGTAGTAAGGAGCCTGAAATCTTTGGTAGCACTTTGAGAGACATCTCAGAACAACAGTCGCTTAATATCATGGTATGTCACGCATGGGTAGGTGTGCCTTCATGTATTTCCGGTGTTCAACCCTAAGGCTTATGCTTTAATCTCGGGCATTTAATACTGATAAGATTTTTAGAATAGTTTTGTATAATTAAAATATTTCTTCTTTGAAATAAATCCGTGTGTAGATTAGGTTTCATTGACTTAGTTTTGTAAAGTGGGTTTTTGTTTTCCGAAAATGTATTGCTGGATTTTTTTTTTTAATGTATTACTGGTAATTTTTTTTCTAATTGTTTTCATGTTAATATATGTTTTTTACAAAAATGTATTACTGGTACTTCTTTTTTTCTCTTTAAAGTATCACTTGTATTTTTTTTTTCGGAATTGAATTGCTGGTAATATTATATTTTTAAATATATTGCTGGTAATTTTTTTTTTAATGCATTGATCGTAATTTTCTTTCAAAATTGTGTTGCTGGTAATATTTATTTAAATATATTGCTGGCACTTGTACTACAAAAATCCATCTCTACACTTTCATATTGTTCTGACCCCAGTTTTAGGGTTAACTATTTACCAACAACTAAGACTCTAATAAGTGCTACCACCCCTGGTCAGGGTAAATCTGGGAACAACAACAATTAAGAGATGGTTCCACAACCATCAAAGTCTTTCGATCAGAGGTTCTGCTGCCGTATGTTGTTTGTTTTTCATAATACCCAGGACGAGAAAGTGTGGATATGAGGGACATATTCACTAGACTGTCTGAGAGACTGAATAATAGTAAAAAAAAAAACAAAAACTTTCATACCTGATCTGAGAAGTAAAAATGTTGTGCAGCGAGGAGAAATTTTTGAATAATTTAATATTTGTAAAGGAGGAAAATTCATCCTTATCCCACCTAATGATTGGGCACATTGATAGATATATTGATTATTGGAGGGAGACCTGAATGACAACCGGCCTTTTAGGGAAAATCTGCCTGAGTTAAGAGTGAGCACGAAATCTTGCGTTTTGCCTAAAATCGAACGCTGACTACGAGCATCAGAGATAAACAATTCCAGCCACGATGAAACGTGGGTGGATAAAGCATTTGCAACGAGAGGAGAAGAAAAGACAGTTTGGTAAGCGGACATAGAAAAGGAGAGACTAAAACAATGTAAGAATAAAGCAAACTAATAGAAAAAGAAACAATGAATAAAAAATTAAATAATTTATAAGTCGAATAAAATTTGTTGCAGTATGGTATGCTGTGCTAGGTTTTAGACATAGATAGATAGATAGATAGATAGATAGATAGATAGATAGATTGTGCATAAATTAGGAGAAGAAGAAGCTAATAGTGGAATAAGAGAGGATAGCAACACGCACACACACATAGATAGATAGATAGATAGATAGATAGATAGATAGATAGATTAGTAGTGAACAAAGAATAGAGTGAAATAAAAGAAAATAGAGACACGCACAGATACATACACGCACAGATAGATAGATAGATAGATAGATAGATAGATAGATAGATAGATAGATAGATAGATAGATAGATAGATTAGTAGTGAAAAAAGAATATAGTGAAATAAAAGGGAATAGAGACACGCATAGATACATACACACACAGATAGATAGATAGATAGATAGATAGATAGATAGATAGATAGATAGATTAGTAGTGAACAAAGAATAGAGTGAAATAAAAGAGAATAGGGACACGCACAGATAGATAGATAGATAGATAGATAGATAGATAGATAGATAGATAGATATTTTTATGAATTGGCTCTGAAAGCTACGATTAGACTGAAATATGTGAGGATTATGTTAGATAGGTTTGAACGGTTGAAGCTAATTTGATAGGTAAGTTCAGACTGCGATACAGCGTGAGAAAAATGCAGACTGGGATAGAGGAATTGGTAAATAAGAATGGAGCGAGAATTGTAAATAGGCGAAAGGATAAAATTCTCTTTAATAAAGAAGTAAAGTCCCCCCCCACAAAAAAAGAATATGACAAGCAGCTCCATGCCAAGATACGAAGGTTAAGACGAAGCAAAAGAGGGTTAATGCGCCATCATCGATCTACCGACACGTGAGAGCTGTCCTCGTGTCAAAAGATCAGATATTGACTCCTTAATAAGAATCTTTCCTTTTGTGGAAATTCACCACCAGCCCTCAACCCATTTCACCACTATCTCTCCTGCCCACCCACCGAAGATGTCTTTCAGATAATTTAAAAGAAATTTTTCGCTTTTTTTATTCCCTGAACTTTATGGAATTTAATAACTGACACGATTGGATTATTCGATCGCACAACATCTATTATAGCCGTATGATCGATTATATGTCCTGTCTTTTTCTCTCACACTCTTTTTCCCCCCCAATAATTCTTTTTTTATCTTTCTCTAAATATATTCCTTTTTAACTAAGCACCTCTTTTTCAGATTTCTCTCAGTCTCTTAATCATTCTGACCATGTCTTCTCTGCTCACTCTCAAGATCTAGAACTCTCTCAGAACTGCCCTTTATATTTATATATTCCTTTATACTTTATTAATATTAGCGTGCTAATAGACATAAGCATATTGCATGTCTATATAAAAATGTTATTATGTGTTTGAAATATTCATATGATAGTATATGGGTGTATATAGGTATATGTTAAAAATATGTATGAACGTAAGTAAATATTTATTGATTTATAAGTATTTTACAAATATTTTATTAGATATGACGCGAAAAATGTAGCACGATTACATATGGATGAAACGAAACGCACCGTGTTTTCTATGGACGAAGAATATCTTCTGTTATTTAGTTCCCTGAGTATATACCAAAATATACATATATATAGTCATTCGCAGACAGATCTGTTTCGCCGTATCACAGCTCATCAGTACGGTTAGACTCTGATTGCTTTTTTTACCCAGGATTGAAACCCGACCGAAATGGCGTCAGTCGGCGACTCTACCCCTGGGCTATGTGCGTTCGGAGGAAGTAGGCAGACTTTTCAGAGTTTTATCATTATATGCGCCCAATAGCTAGCGCACTCTAATTCATTTCACTGAATGAGCGATGCGTATATGCCAGAGTAGCTACTGTTTATCAAAGTCTACTATTTTTCCAGAGTGCTCAATCACGGTGTGAGAGCGTAAGTAGAATAGTGAGCATAATGTTAAGAAGAAGTCTAAATATGACATAAGTTTTTATTTTAAAGCTTCAAAGAATATTTTATCAAGGAAAAAAGGATATAAAAGTAAATTATATAAATACAAAATATAAAGTTCAATAAACTTATTTTGTTTAAGTTATAAGAATAATTATATAACATTCAAAAAATAGATGATCAAAAATATCAGAACGATTAAATAAATCTATTAAATTTAATAACACTTGAAAAATTACATGACACCTGTGCCTATTTTTATATTCGCAATGGCATAGAAAATCCATTTCTTGATTTCTTTTTGTTGAGTTAGGTAGTTTTTGTGCAAATTTGTAACTTTTGAGAATTTTAGCAAAAAAGGTCAAAACTGAATTTCTCACATCATTGCCCTTACATATTGTGTATATGTTATTGTGTGCTTATATTAAACCGTGTTTATCACTAAATAAGTAATGACTAATAAATCTAGATTTAATATTTCTTTCTTTTTTTTTTATAGATTTTGACAATGACGTTAAGACAGTGTAAAAATGATACAAATAGATTCTGCTATATATGTGGCGATTTAACATTTGCTAAGGAAAGGTCCTGAAGGGACAGGGCACATAGAAGAAGAAGGAAAAGAAGGAAAAGAGCAGCATTACAAGCCATATCAAGAAATTATTGTACAAAGCTTACTTTCATTGTGAATAGGAGACCAAGACAAGCCATGGGCCATTGATGTCTGTTCCCTTACGTGTGTGAAGACATTGAGTCCATGGCATGGAAGAATGAATGGAAGAATGTTCACATGAAGTTTGGTGTGCCAATGATTTGGCGTGAGCAGAAAGACCATTCTAATAATTGCTATTTCTGTCGGCAAGACTATACGGGCTGTACTACAGCAAAGGAAAAAAAACACATTACTTACCCAAATTTGCAATCAGCAATGCGACCAGTTGAGCGCTCAGAAGATTTACCTGTACCAAAACCCTCAGATCAAGGAATGTAGAGTTCCAATAGTGAAGATTAACATTCCGGTGATGAAACAACAGAACTTTTTGATTCAGAAAGCAATAGTAAACCAATAGCATTTTCTCAAGAGGCTTTAAATGACTTATGTAGAGATCTCTATTTCACGAAAAACAAGTGAGCTTCTGGCATCAAGGCTTAAAGAACGTAATCTTCTTAAAGAAGGAGTGAAGGGAACATTCTACAGAAAACATGCACAAAAACTGCATGTTTTTTTTACAATAAAAGATAACTTATGCTTCTGCAATGACATCGCTAAACTTTTTGAACAACTGGAAATACCATATGATAATAACAACTGGCCACTTTTTTTAGATGCATTCAAAGAAAGCATCAAATCTGATTTTGTTACACAACGGTAACACTGTGCCATCTGTTCCCATAGCTTACAGCGCAACTATGAAAGAATCATATGAAAATTTTAAAACAATTTTAAAGGGCATACACTGCAATAACCATAAATGGCATGTTTGCGCAGATTTCAAGGTTATAGACATGCTTACTGGCTTGCAGCTTGGTTATACTAAATTTTACTGCTTCCTGTGCTCATGGGACTCCAGAGCCAGAACTGAACATTATGTACGCAAAGATTGGCCTGTTAGAGATGAAATTGAGCAAGGAAAGCATAATATCAAGCACCAACCACTTCTGCAAAGTGATAGAATCTATTTGCCTCCTTTGGATATTAAACTTGGTTTATTTAAGATATTTGTGAAGGCCCTAGATAAGGATTCCTTTTCATTTGCATATCTTGCAGAAAGGTTCCCTTCCCTAAGTCAAGCTAAAATAAAAGAAAGTATCTTCATAGGTCCCCAAATTCGAAAAATTATACTTGATGAAACTTTCAAGAAACATCTCAAGGAAAAAGAAAAATTTACCTTTGAATCATTCAAGAAAGTTTGTGATAATTTCCTGGGAAAACATCGTTCAGATGACTATGTGCATGTTGTGAATGATCTACTGCATCGTTATCATGATATGGGATGTAACATGTCTCTAAAAGTTCATGTTCTCCACTCTCATTTGGATCTTTTGCGGAGAATCTTGGTGATGAACATGGCGAGAGATTCCATCAGGATATCTCAGTGATGGAGAAATGTTTTAAAGGAAAATGGAACCCCGGCATGTTGGCAAACTACTGCTGGAATATAAAAAGGGAGGACGACACTCTACACAAAAGGGTTAAGAAGGTAAATGTTGTCTAAACTGACAATTCTGTGTTTTCCATCCATAAACAATAATAATAACTATGATTTATAGTACATGAAAACGCTGCCTTATCTAGAGAAATTTGGTATCAGGATACTTTTCTTAGACCGAAACAGGTCTTATGTAGCATGTACTTTTTAAAAACTTTAATTTTGTTGGACAGTGTAATTATTTTGCATTATTGAACATTTTTTAGGCCAAGAATATAAAATCGGGTATTTTACTAAATTACACCGGCTCTTTACTGGTTCTTGCATTGTAAACATGGCGAAAAATCTGTGACGTCATTGGAATTTAGAAACTGATATTCAAGTTACGTAATGAAGATAAACACTCGAATGGGGATATTTCAAAGAGTGTGGTGAAATCTAAATGTGCTATTCATAATATTTTAAGAAAATTTGAGAAAACTGGATCATGTGAAGCGAAGAAACCACCTGGCAGATAGATTGGTAAAGAATAAAACAGCTAATGCTAACATTGGCATTAAAATATCAAGGCACACTATTTCCCGAAGACTTAATGCAATAAATCTTTACAGTTGTATAGCCTTTGCGAAGCCTTACATTTCTAAAAAGAATCAAATGAGCTGATTGAAATTTGCCACTGAACACCTCATATGGACAGAAAAACAGTGAGATTGTGTTTATTTTAGTGATGAGTCAAATTTTAACCCTTTCGGTTGTGAAGGGGGAAGGTTCGTTCGACACAGTTCTAAGGAACGATATTTGCCTCAGTGCACTAAAAGTAGCGTTAAATTTAGAGGAGGGAGTGTGATGGTGTTTGGCCTGATTTCAACTGCTGGTACGAGACCTCTTGTTAGGCTACACTGTAAAATTAACACAACTGTATACAAAGAGATATTAAAGAAACATGTTGTACCTAATCTGAGAACTGCAATTAAACAACCAGCTGAATTTATGCATGATAACGCGCCATGTCACACAGCGAAGTCTGTCAAGACATTTCTTTCTGAGGAGGATGTTACCGTCATGGAGTGGTCTGTCCAAAGCCCAGACATGAATCCTATTGAGAATGTTTGGAAGTTACTAAATGAAAGAGCTAAGGAAAAGAATCCAACAAACGTCAAAGAACTATGGACTAATTTGAAAGGAGAATGGAAGAAAATATCCGTTATTGAATGCAAGACATTAATTCGCTCATGTAGCAAAAGATGTTCAGCTGTTATTGAAAGTTAAATTTTTTCACATCAAGTTCAAATGAATTATGAACGCTATTTTCATTTAGATTTGATGTATCCATTATAATAGTATGATTTTCTTAATCGCTCTGATGTTTTTGACCGTCTATTTTTTCGAATGTTATATAATTATTCTTATAACTTTATCAAAATAAGTTTATTGAGCTTTGTATTTTGGAATGATATAATTCACCCTTATATCTTCATTTTTCCTTGAAGCAATTTTCTATGAAGCTTTAAAATAAAAAGTTATATTACATTTAAACTTTTTCTTAATATCGTTCTGATATATATATATATATATATATATATATATATATATATATATATATATATATTAAAAAAGGATTAATTCAAAGATGTTGAATGGCCATTTCGATATGAAGATCCCCACAGGGGACGACACATCACCTCAGCAACAGAAAAAACCTTTCAGAAACTGGGGAAAAATTAGTCTACTTTTCCTTTTTAAATAGATTGCAAAGAAATTAAAAATAAATAAATAATAAAATAAAATAAAATAAAATAAAATAAAAAGAAAAATAAAGGGAAAGAAAAAAGAAAAAGAAAAAGAAAACGAAAAAGAAAAAGAAAAAGATAGAATAAAATCAAATAAATAAGAAAAGAAAAAAATTGACATCGTCTGGGTTCGCAAAAAAAAGGGAGAATGTAACTAAAAATTAACAGATAGCCGTGTTAAATCGACCTAAGTTTAAGCAACACGGAAGAAAGGTGGTAAGAGAGATAAAAGAAGGAAGGGAGGGAAAAAGAAAGAAACTAAAGAAAAAACAAATTTTTTAAATATTACAGACGCTGGACAAATTCAAAAACCTAATTTCCCCAAAATGTTGAAGTATTAGAAAAAGGCCTTTACTTAAAAAGGCATAATTATTAATAAAAGGGAATAAAAAGATATATGATTTAAAATAAAATTATTTTTTAAAAAATTAGGTCATTTGAAATTAAACTAAATAAAGACAACACTAGGTAAAAAAAAAAAAAAAAAAATATATATATATATATATATATATATATGTGTGTGTGTGTGTGTGTGTGTGTATGTATATATATATATATATATATATATATATATATATATACGGTGCCCACACTGACTGGTGACAGTCTATTTCATGCTCGAAATCAATCTTCACGCATAGGAAAATGTTAAAATATATATTTCAATTGTAGCAAAAAAATTGCGTCATAATTATAAAATTACTGGTATTGAACCTTGATTCAGTTAAAACATTTTGTTGAATAATTAGATTTTATCATATTCCATACGAAGGAAAAATTAAAGGCCAGTTGGATGAAAGAAAATACAAAGTACATGAAGACCAAAACTCAAAAAGATTAATGGTTTCAGAAATACCATATAATTGCACCATTTAACCTATCATTTATTTGATAATAACTCAGTTAAATTGTATAACACCTACCAACAGTAAAACACTACAGATGCCGGATGAATTAAATATTAATGCATTAAGCTACCATTAATGAAATAATATAAAATTAAGGACAAATACTAAATATATCTGAATAATAATAATTTGAGAACAAACGGCACGAACTATCATGTGAACACATTTAAAACACGCGACACTTGAAATTGAAGAAACAGACAATAGCACAAAAAGTCACAAAAGTCTTTGGTGATGACTGACTATAGCCAAGGTACTCAGACACCGGATAATTCATACCCAAATATTGATTTTATTACGTGGGCCTTTGGTTGGCAGTTCGCTGCATCGACTGGTAGTAAGGAGCCTGAAATTTTTAGTAGCGCTTTGAGAGACAACAGTCGCTTAATATCATGGTATTTATAGTGCCACGTCACGCATGGGTAGGTGTACCTTCATGTATTTCCGGTGGTCAACACTGAGGCAATATTATACTTTAATATCAGCATTGACCACAGGTAGTAATAGTTATGTTGGGCCTTTTCTTTTTCTCCTCAGAACAGATCTTCTTATTACAAATACAATGAAAAGACATACGCAAAAACTAGTCAACAAAAACTCAGTAACCCCACGTAACCTTTCTTTCTCCAATATTAGTGGTATCTGTCAATACGGAAATGAGGTAATATTTACACTATTTATATTATTCGGAGTATTGTTCTCACTTTTATGTCGTTGTACGCTCCATCCTTCTTCAGGTGCTAGGAATTTCGAACCGACCCCTTTATTACGATACGTGGGGTATATCATTTTCATTCCATGTGTGAAACCACTTCTGGTAGCCATGAATTACCTCCCTTTAACTTAACTCTCAACCTTATTTATCCACCACTGCTGTAGCCTGGTATTGAACTCACTACTCTTTGGGTCAAGTCACTAAGACTAACCAACGTCTATATCCAAATGGCCCAGTGAATATAGACGTTTGTTAGTTCGTAATAAAGAATTCGGTTCGGAATTATTAGTACCTGAAGAAAACCGAAGCATACAACGACCGAAATCTCGTAAACATGGCAGCAAAGATGAGAACAATAGTCCGAATAATGAAAATAGTGATTTGTGGTATCGTTTCCAGCTTCTGCAGTACAGAATCTTTTTTCTTGGAACGTCGCCAGATATCTTTGCACTTTGTGAAACCAATTTAAATTCTTCCATTACTATCAATGAATACTCTGTTCTTTCATTTTATCGAAAATATTATAGTATTCATATACATGGCCTTTTACATCCGTGATAATCTTACAATGGCAAGGGAATTATCATTCAAGTCCCCAGACAACTCTTCCCTGCGCTTCTGACTGTCCTTATTACACTGTGTTAGCTATTTCTTTCTTTTTTTATCACGCGCCGTCATCTCAAGACGGCAATAAAGTAGACAAAATTTCTGACGATATGGTAACTGCACTCTCTCTTTATCTATCTACGAACACTTTTGTGTTTGGTTACTTTAATGCGCAGGCATTTTAATGTGCATCACAACAAGTGGTTTAAACAATCTAATGTTAATGATTCTGCCGGTATCCCGATTTTTCCGTTGAAAAACTCAAATGTTGGATTTTTCTACGCGTTTCGTTAACAAATCTGACCGACATGTTTCTTTAATTTATTTGTTCCTTAACTCGTTTCTAAGTTCTCACCGTGCCTCTCAACACTGTCATCTTGGCAACTCAGATCACTCCAACTATAACAGAAGTCCTTAAGAAGAGTACTTCCGAACTGTGTCCTTTAATGACTCAGGTGAACCTCCTAACTATTCCAACTATCGGCTTATTAATCTTCTACTTCGTTTGTGCGTTGTGGTACAGTGGATCTTGGCTCGGAACGAGAAATCAGAGAGCCGATTTCGAATTCCAGTTCAATTCCTTGCATATACTTACGCGCAAATATCCTTGGGAAAGGTATTGGGAAAGGTATCTTCCCTCCAGCTAGGAGTCAAATAACAAAACAGATTGGGTTGGCAACCAGTCTACCGCAGAAAGTAATGGCAATCTACTGCGGGAAAATGTTCTGTCCAGTCAGTAATGTCTTACTCGAGATATGATCGCCCAAGCGTGTATCACGTATGGCATTTAACTGACTGACTAACTATTGACACTAATCAATACTTAAATAAGTAAAGCATCTCACATAGTAAGTCCTTTCTGTCAGACAAGCAATATGGATTTCGCTTCTCTTGGTCAACTGCTGATATAAAAACTGTCTATTGCGGAAAGAATATCTCAAGTTATAGATAGGAATGATGAAGTTCGGGCTGTTGCTTTGGACATCTCGAAAGCTTTCGGCAGGTCTTGGTATACTGGTTTTCTTCACATTGAAAATTATGGTGTCTACGGACGAAAGTTTAAACCGATTCAGTGTTTCTTATCAAATCGTGAAATAAAAGTTATCCTGAACAGCCACGATTCTATCCCCCAGAGCTCTATCATTTGTTCTGCTTTGTTTTTAATTTTCATTAATGAGCTTCGCAATGGCACCTAAACGTTATGAATTTCTGACGATACTATATTGGAAACATGGTCTCAACAGTTTGAAATTGAATTGGCTAGATGTGACTGGTTTCTTCGGCAGTGCTATCAGAGATAGGGCAGGAACAGTGCGGGTTCGTCAAAAACACTGGAACAAGGAACGCCATATTTATGATTAGGATGCTCTCTGAAAGGGCATTACAAATGAAGAAAGACTTGTACCTATGCTTCATTGATTACCCGAAAGCATTCGACAAAATACGACACAAAGAATTGATGGAAATGATAGGCAACCTCGACATTTTCGGCAAAGACATAAGAATAATCAAGAATCTCTACTGGCAGCAAACGGCCTGCATACGGACAGGTAACGACCTCAGTAGATACACAAAGATAGAAAAAGGCGTAAGACAAGGATGTGTCTTTTCACCGGATTTGTTCAACCTATACAGCAAGAATATTTTGAGGACCCTAGATGACACACCAGGATTTATTATTGGAGGCCACAACCTGAACAACATAAGATACGCGGACGATACAGTACTGATTGCGGACACGGAAAGGAAATTGCAAGATCTCATACAGAAAGTAGCAGTGGAGAGTGACAAGAAGGGACTACAAATAAACTTTAAGAAAACTGAGTGCATGGTCATCAGCAAAAGATACAACCCAAAATGCCAAATACAGGTGGGGGATAACAGAATCAAACAAGTCCAAGAATTTAAGTACCTAGGAAGTGTTCTAACAGGAGATGGAAAGTGCGACACGGAGATCCGAAGGCGAATTGGCATGGCAAAGGACGCGTTCCAGAAGATGAGCAAAATACTAACACACAGGAAGATCTCAATAGAAACGAAGAAAAGAGTGCTAGACTGCTGCGTGATGTCAGTTCTTCAGTACGGCTGTGAATGCTGGACAATATCATCGAAAATGAGGACAAAACTGGAAGCGGCCGAAATGTGGTTCTACAGAAGGATGCTACGGATATCATGGACTGAGCATACAAGCAACGACGAAGTGTTAGAAAGAATGGAAACAAAAAGGAAATTGATGCTGAGCATCAGGAAGAGACAACTGAAGTTCCTGGGACATGCAATGAGGAAGGAGAGCCTGGAGAACCTGATACTGACTGGTCAGATAGAAGGAAGGAGAGACAGAGGAAGGCAGCGGATAACATATCTGCAGAGTCTGATCAGGTGGATGACGGAACGGGGGTTGCCAGGAGCAACAGGAGCAAACATACTAAGAGCCACAAGGGATAGGGAGACGTGGAGATCCATGATCGCCTACGTCCTGAAGGGACAGGGCACATAGAAGAAGAAGAAGATGTGACTGTAAGTTCTCGGTTAGCACTTTCTTTTCTCGCTCTTCTCGATTGTGAAACCGTTTTCCAGCTCTGTGCTTTCCAGTTAACGTTGATCTTCAGCAATTAAAATGCCAAATCAATCGTTATCTACTGTCTTCCTGATTATTCTTCTATCGTTATCGCTCTTTAGAAAAGTTTCTCTTTTATAATTCTTTCCCACACGGTAACCCCCTTATATTTTTGTGGCTTTATTTGGTAAATTGGCAGCTTTTGCGTTAATGTTACCAACACTTTGGTTTGCTAATTCTTACACATTTGGCAGATACCTTTGGTTGAAATCCACCAAACCATTCAATGAAAATAGTTTTTTTAGGAAAATAGGTTTCTTAAGTTTACTAACGGCTGTCGCTATTTCCAGCATTGATACTTATATTTCTTCATAACATTTTATTTGAAGTGATTTTCTCTTCGAGTTACTTGATATCAATGTCAGTTCTTATTGTTGTGGTTTTCATTATTTGGTATAATTCATTGTTTGTGATTCTGAAGTGCTAGTTGACGAGGTATGAAGAAGAATGGCGCTCGCTCAGACCTACAGACTTCTTTCGCCGCAAGCAATTTGTACTCATTAATCTGAGAAAGCGTTTGTATACGGCTAACGGTTTACATATTTCTGAATAGGTTCGGCGAGATGCAAAACATCAATATGATTGCTAGATCTGACAAGGCTATTTAGGGACTGGTCACAAGTTTTTAGGTTAATTTTTTTGGTTTTGCAGAAATTTGCGATGTTGTGGGAATCTTCCCTTGGCGCAGCCTATTATATTCTCGATTTAATTTTCTCAAACCATTTGTTATTTCTGATTCATACGCCAAGATCTGAAGTGTTTATTAATTTCATATTTCACATCATGAATTTTTATGATAGATCCGATGTAAGTGCCACAAAAGGCTTTCATTCCTTGCTTTCATTCTTTAAATCTCCGAAAAAAATAAAAATAATATGCATATTTATCTACCGTTTTTCAGATTATTTTTCGAATGTAGATGAAAATGTTGACCAAATTTACTGGTGTAATATTATTGCTACACATTTTAATCGATCAAATCTCTCATACGTAGCTTTAAATTATATTTAACTCCAGGCTTTGGCAACCACCGTCTGTTCGTAGGTGCACAGCTCTGAGACCTTTTCCGAGTATAGGATTTACTTTTCGCCAGGACATGAGATTCATTCTTTTATCGGTCCTGTATGGATGTTTATATATCTGACAGTTTTTTCCACTAGTGAACAACCTGGGCGCCGCAGTTGGGTCTACCACGTTTTTATATGTTGAGATGGTAACTACTGACATTGGGTGAAGCACTGTGCTGTACTTGGTGGGTAGGAGATTATCTTTCAGGCCACAGGACTGATGCACCTAGCTTCATTGGCAGTGCGTAGATTGCAAAGTGTATTTCCGCAATATCAAAGACGAGACACAAACTGCACAAAGTATGAAAATCTGCAACTGTCGGTCACCAAAATTCAAATTTTACGCTTACATCTTTAAACAATGTAATGTTTACAACAATGTAAACACCAACTAGCGCTTGTTCTCGTATTTTCGCCTTCTTTTACTTGATTATATATATATATATATATATATATATATATATATATATATGTCATCCGCATACAAGCCTGTTTTGCTGTATCACAACTCATCAGTGTGGCTAGACATCTATATGCTTCTGGCCGATTTGGTGTCAGTCGGAGTCTCTACTTCTAAAGGCAAAGTTTTTAGCGTGTTATATATATATATATATATATATATATATAATAACAAGACCGACTCTGTAAGTATCTAAATCCTAAAATTATACGAAAATAAACTTTGAGGACAACAAATAACAGACAGAATCTAACTCCGTTACCGTCCGTCGCTATAAGGCGTTGGACAAGAGGGGGGAAAAAAAAAGAAAACTGCGGAATACAGACAATACATACAATACCCCGCAGTAAAGAAAAAAAAACCCCAAACGGAACCAACCACAAAGAAAGAAAAAGTGCTCGATACAGAACTAACCAAAGCGGAATAACAAAGAGGAAGCAATGTAGAGCAAAGACACGTAAAAATCACAAGATCGCCAAAACCTACCGCGGTTTCACACAACGGCTCGTCAGGGCAGTATTTATTTTGTATGAAATACAAAATTATGGCACAAGGCCTAAAAGGGGGAGGGGGAGAGGTTGGTTCTCACTTAACTATCCTATACCTAGCTAAACACTATCACGACCCATTCACTCGTTACAATTTGCACAATCACCAAAAGAACCCATCCATCTACTCCCAATCCTTCTTACACCACAATGCCAGAAACTTACAAGGGACACCTAAAAAGTGGGGAAATTAACCCATGACAATAAAAATGTATTTATATACAATATAATATATACAATATAATGTAAAATATTTAATGAAAAATGAAATGATGGGAGGGGGATGAACCCAAAAATAAACTAAAAATACAACAAATTTTTGAACTAAAATAATAATCAATGTTAGTAAGAACCGTCCATCCCAGAAAAACAGAGTGGCCGCTGTATTCCGCCAAACGACGAAATCAAGAAGCACACTCGCTAAGGGAGTGGGGGGGGGTAAAAAATTAGCGGAATGGGACAATAAAAGGCTGAACCAGTCGAGATAAAAAGGAGACCAAAACAAACTGGGGAGGTTGGGAATCTCGACATGGATCATAACAAAAGAGAAAGCCGGGTACAGACTAGGAACACATTCATTCACTTTAACTAGGTACACAAGAGAGAACTAGCTTAACCAGGGGAGGGTTCCAGAGGAATCCACCCCGATGTAACCAGCAGAACTAAAAGAGAAAATCAAGATTAGCCCCGTTCAAGCGAACCAGGCTCGCCACATTTACCCACCTTTTGCTAAAGTCTGTCGAAGTCAAACGTTTCCAATCAGTTCTAATCTTTATTTTGAGCTGATGCTCAAAATAACAGATCAGATCCTGATGTGAAAGACGCCGACCTCGCAAGACTTCCTCCATTCGCGTCGTCCAAATCACCATTCTAGCCGTGGCTAGCAGCGACAGAAACACCATACGCTTCATCCCAGAGAACGGGGGCGACACATTATCACAGGCGAATGCACGATCAATGAGCACAAGCTCTCGCGGCTCGATACGAGCAGTCAACTCGCCGACCCGGTCCCATAGAGGGCGAACGCGCGAACAATGGTAGAAGGCGTGCGAAGCCGTTTCTTCCAAGCCAAGGTTGCAGCGTTCACAATCTGGCAAATCCGCCAGGCCCCATATGAAGGCCTTGTCATTGAGAGGCAAGCGATTCCGAGCTAATCGCCAGGTAAGCGAAAACTCAGAGTTGTTGAGATAATCACTACCTGGCGCCCAAGACCAGAACGAGCGAAACTCGTCCTCCGACAAGCGCAGCACATCACGTAGTGAATCCTTTGCGACGCCCTCCACTAACCCACGATAGAAGACTCTCCTAGGCCGTGAAAGGTCACTGGACCGTGGAATGGCCCGCAGGGCCGCCAGACATTCGAGGAGAAAACTCGATCGCTCTCGAGGCTTACGGCACCGCCTCAAGATGGGGGGAGTGATAGTAAGTCTAGGGAACATGTCCCTCACTATCCCCCTAAGCAATGAGTCTTCGGAAATCGCTCGCCTGAGAAAAACCAACCTTGACGCAACCTTATGGCCCATCAGGTATGGCATTCCCAGGCCCCCATGACACGGACGTTGGTAACAGACACGTTTGTCGACATAGTGCTTGCGTCCTCTCCATAAAATGGAGAATAGCAAACGCTCGATCGCCTTCTTATGCCGTTTACAAAGTGGAAGTACTGACAACTGGTAAAGGATAATGGGCAAGACGTATGTAGCACACGCCTCAGCCATACCCTTTAAGGACAAATTCCTTCGGCGCCAAATCTTGGCCGACGCGCCTACCTTTGCCAGTACTTCAGACCAATTTTTCTCCAACTGTAGGTCGGGCCCGAACCACACTCCAAGAATGCAGACCGGGCCGTCCGTCCAGTCGAAGGGCCCCGGGAGGGTCAGACCCTTCCAGGCGCCTAACCGCAAGCCGGACGACTTGTTGCGGTTAATCTTGGCCCCTGTCACCTGTTCGTACCGTTCAAGCGCCTTCTGTACCACCTCGATGTCCCTGCGGGAGGACACGAAAGTAGTGACGTCATCGGCGTACGCGGAAACCCTGGCTCGAGCACCACCAGGGACAGCGATTCCACGTAGGGCCGGACTGCACGCCCTGTCCCTTAGCCGGCGAAGGAGGGGCTCCAACGCCAAAGCATAAAGTAGGGGCGACAGTGGACAACCCTGTCGGACCGACCTAGACAGCGCCAGAACGCCCGACAACTTTCCGTTCACCTGTACCACAGCCGTCGGGGATTGATACAGGAGGCTAATCCAGCGGCGGAAGTTGGTTTC
Organism: Ascarosepion bandense; assembly: GCA_037127315.1. Lineage (NCBI taxonomy): Eukaryota > Metazoa > Mollusca > Cephalopoda > Sepiida > Sepiidae > Ascarosepion > Ascarosepion bandense. Next base: position 3,041,711 of record JBBBDQ010000872.1, on the reverse strand, counting down.
GAATCCAGCTGCCTGCAGGACAGCCGCCAGGTACCGATGGTCAACCCTATCAAATGCCTTGGACTGATCTAAATGGATCAGCGCGGCTTCGTCGTCGTCTTTTATCCCCTCTATGATCGTGCGTATCAGATGCAGGTTGCTCTGAATTGTTCGGCCCTTCACAGCACAAGTCTGCTCAGGTCCCAACAGAGACTCGGCAACTAATTGCAAACGATTTTGCAAGATCTTGGCCAAAATCTTTAACTCTGTGTTTAGCAGAGTTATGGGCCGGTAACCCTCTAGCTCCCTCCCCACATCCTTGCCTTTTCTCAACAGCGTGATCACACCCCTGGTGAACCGTTTGGGGATGGACCCCTGCCGGAACCAGTTGTTGAACACGACAGTCAAAATCGGGACAAAGATGTGCGACAGCCTCAAGTACAATTCATAGGGCAAACCATCGAGACCCGGCGATTTGCCTCTGCCGACCTTCTTCAGCGCCGCGTAGACTTCGCCCTCCGTAATCTCTCCCTCGCAGCTAGCTGCATCAGCCGGCAAAAGCCGGGGAAAGTCAGCCAAATAGCTGCGAAACTCCTTATCACGGAGACCAGGCTCCTTGGTAAACAGGATCTCGAAATGCCGCCGAAACGCCTCGCACATGTCGTCAGTCGACCGCAGAGTGTGTCCCTCCGGGTTGCGAACCTCTCGAATGTACCGGTCGCCTCCGCGGCGAATTTCTTCCTTGCGCAGTTCTGCGCCCATGTTCACAGCTTCGGAAGACATCTTGCTTAACTTATGTCTAACTACCTGGCCCATGTAACGATCGCTATTCGACCGGTCCACGGCCTCCTTAGCTATGGCTATTTCTAGGGGATCCCCACCAGCCACCGCCCGGGAGTAATTAGCTCTAAGTGTCTTCACCTTGTCAGCCTTATCTAGTTTGAGCCGAATGCTGAACTGAGTGGTGAAAGACCTAATACTATCCTTAAGGTTCTCCCACCACTTATTCCCGATGACTCCCCCAGTTAACGCCCGCTGCACTAAGTTAATTAGCTGGCGCCGGAAGTCCCGCCTGTCCAGTAAGGACACGTTGAACTTCCAGTAACCAGCCATTCTAACCCTATTTTCTAAATTTACCCGGGCACAAACGAGTTTGTGATCCGAGTAACCTAGCCAGTGGAACGTGGGACAGTCTAAGAAGTCTAGCTCGGCTTTACGAACTAACATTCTATCAAGGTAGCTAGCCACCTTGGTAGAAGGCCAACTATTAGCCCACGTCCACATTCTCCCGCCCTTGTGATCGGCCCGGTATCTATCGACAAGACCGAAGTCCTCGATAAGATCGACCAAGCTACGATCACGTTCCTTCCCTCTAGCTCCCCGCCCTCTATCCAACTTGGGGTTCAGGATGGCATTCCAGTCCCCCACTAAGACGAGTCGCTTGGAATCCACCAGGAAGGGCTCCAACCGCCGAAAAAACGAGACGCGCTCCTCCTGGTCGTTGGGCGCATAAACCGCAACCAGACGAAACGCATTGCTTTTCACTGCAATATCGGCCACGATCAGCCGGCCCTCGGCACCGACATGGACAAGATCCACCTTCGCGTCCAGGGTACGCTTGACCAGCAAAGACACTCCTCTGGCCAGCCGGTTCCCATATGCTGAATAGACGACAAAGTCGTTAGACAGCACACAAGCATCGACCTTGCAAACAAAGTGAGTCTCTTGGATCGCGGCGACATCCACGCCGAAGGACAAGAGGTCCCGAAGCAGGCGGGCAGCCTTACTCCGATCCCTAAGGACCTTCACGTTCATACTGGCTAACTTAATTGACATCATTTAGACCTGTAAAAGAAAGCAGAAAATTACTTCTGGTCACATACGGAACGAAAATCTATGGGAGTAGGGACCCCGACGGATTGTCCAAGGTTGCCAGTGCCAATATCGGACGTAATTCGTCCGTCTTGGACAATGCCGCCGACGTCCGTGGGAAAAGTAAGTTTTACGGCCCTATATAAAGATGGGTGGAGGATGACGGGGACCCTCCCAGCACAAAAGTGCGAAAGCCTTTGAAGATATTTAGTGCCCGTTTGGGCCATTTTTATGTTTGGAAAGGCCTCGACGGCCCCCTGCACAAATTCCCAGGCTTTTGTTCTGCTACCCCCGGTATTTCTGATCAACGTCAGTACCCCGGGGGCGCCCGGGAAATTGGCAGGGTCCTCGATGGACTTTCCGTCAATATTTTTAAGTTTGAAAAGAGGCCTTAGGAGGGCCTTCTTCTGAGAAGAAAGGTCCCTCTCTAAGGCCTGTCTATCTATTTTACAAATATCTTTCGTTACAAAAATGTTTTTCTTTTTTTCCTTTTTCGGGGAGGATTTGTCTGGATTCGGGGATGGTTTCGGGGAGGGATGATAAGATTTCGGGGAGGAAGGTTCTGATTGGGTGGAGGGTGTGGGAGGTGTGGGGGAAGGAGAAGTTATTTTTCTTATCGGGGAGGTAGATTTACTCCTCCCCTCAAGAGACACAGTTCTGTTGGGTGATGCAGGGGCGGATTGGGTTCTGGTAATTTCCTCTACCCTCTCCGCTCTGCCTCGCTCCTGCACTTCCTTCTTTCCCTTTTTTTGGGCCACCTCCTCATCCTCCTCCCGTCCTCTCTTCAACGACGAGGAACGGGGGGGAGGCATTTCCTCCTCCATTTCTTGTGGTTGTTGTTGTTGTTCTTGTTGTTGTTGTTCTTTGCGTTGTTGCTGTTGTTGTTCTTTCTGTTGTTCTTTGCGTTGCTGTTGTTGTTCTTGCTGTTCCTTGTGTTGTTGTTGTTGTTGTTGCTGTTGCCGAGACTCCTGCTGCTGCAGTTGTTGCTTAGCCTCCTTGCGGGGCTTCTTCTTTTCTGGGGACGGAGATTTTTCATGTTGTGGAGGAGGGGAAGCAACTTTCTTCCCCCTCCTAACCACCTCCGTCCATTCACCACTTTTTGCCTCGGTCTTTTTCTCCTGGGTAACTGTTGTTTTTGACACCGGCGGTGTTGCCGGTGTCACCTGGTTTTCTTCCGGTTTCCTTGCCGGACATATTTTGAATGTGTGTCCGGCCAGACCACACGCCCAGCAGTGCGGCTTCCTTCCTTCTACGACAACAAAAAGTTTCCTTTTATTGCACAGCAGAATATCGGGGACTTTTAAACGGTTCTTGCTGTCCATGACCATGCTGATGTTGACATCCTCCGTGGCCACACCGGCCTTACTATTTATCCTTGCGACCACCTCCACCGCTCCAAATTGAGCAAAAAATGCTCCAACGTGGTCACAAGCTACCTCGACCGGCACACCATGAACCGTTATCTTTGTCCTTCGAGTACCCAGATACTCCGTCTGCATCCGGATACCCCTGGCCTCCAAGGTATTACCGGCCAAATTCCTTGCTTCCGTCTCCGAGCTCAATAACACATCCCACATAGCACGGGACCTTCTTGCCAGGACACAGGGTACAATATTTAAGGCTTTCAAGGCCTCTTCCATATTCTCCCTGCCGACACTGATGAACGTTCTTGTTTTGACATCGGATGTCAGCAGGGAGATCGTTCTAGGTGCGATCACATTCACCACCTCCGGGATCACTTTCAACTCGTTCTCGGAAATATAATCCTTATACTTCTCTTGCATTTGCCGGTAGTACTCGGCATCCTTCTTAACTGGTGCCTTCACCCATGCTGTCGGTGGGGGAGCCACCGTAGGCACAGCGTCAGAAGTTGAGGGCTGGGGAGACAAAGCCATAGCTTGACTTGCCCCCCCTCACAATAAAAAAACGTTCAAAAAAGCACACGAGCGACGAAGACAAACAAAACAATGTAACAAAATAGACGTACTCACTGGTAACACAGAGTCCACAATAATCCAACAGTAACTCCTGCAAAAATCACAGAGTCAATGCCAACGGCTCGTCAGGGCATTATTTATTTTTGTATTTCATACAAAAAATGTGGCACAAGGCCGAATACGGGGATGGGGAAGGCTGGTCTTCATCTAGTCCTTAACGTTAAACTTAGCTAGTCACAATCACTGACCCAAGCATGCCACAGTATTCCTATCACCAAAACAACGCTTTCTTACTAACCTTTCTTTCTACGTCCACCATAATACCACAATGTCTCAATGAAGTCCTATCTAAGCTCCCAATATGTACAATGATTGTCTGTGGGGGGAAGGGAAATAACAATATAAAAAAACCCCAATGAATATTTACAAGAAAAAACGCATTATATACAAGAAACTAAACAAAACTGTATTAGTAACAGACCCCCCCACATATTCTATCACGTGATAGATACATATGTTAACTGGACGAAATCGATGCAGGACTGTAAATAAACTAAACCATTTATTCCTCCAACCACGCACACATGCATGCACACATCCAAACACAAAAACAAATACGAAAGTCACACCCGAAATACGAAAAGCGTCCTGCACTCACCAGAGAACAGATATATCTATTCACCTACGCAAGGGAAGGGAGGGGGAATTAAACTAAAAGGAAAATGGGGACAGAAATAAAAGGGGCCAATGAGCAACCAAATTCTAGCTAAGAATAAATTATAAAAGACAACTCAAGACAAAAAAAAAAAAAAAAAAAAAAAAAACAGGCCTAATCTAGTCTACATGAGGGCAGGTGTGCTTAGGTTCAAAGTGGTCGGAACAAAATCCTCATGCCTAACCGGCATCAATATGCCACTCCAAATCAGCTCCTCTCACTCGACACAATCGCGCAAGATGTACCCACCTTTTGCCAAACTCTGATGGAGGGAGCCGCCGCCTTTCCGTCCTAATCTTGACTTTAAGCTGATGCTTAAAGAACAAGATTAGTTGGGAAGAGGTGAACTTCTCGTCCCCATAGAGCTCCTTCTGACGCGTCCTCCATATCACGACTCTCATAACTCCTAGCAAGCAAAAGAACACATAGTGCTCAGCCTTCGTCAGTGGCGGCAACACATTGCTACAGACAGAACTGGCCTCGAGGACAAAGAACTTTCCGCGCAGTATGCGAACCATGATGCCTTCAACAAACTTGCACAGCGGTACTACGACTCTGCACTGAAAGAAGGCGTGGTCCACGGACTCCACCTCCCCAGTGCATCGCACGCAGTTTGGAGACTTCTCCAAGCCCGCTGCACAAAGCCTCTTGCCGACCCAGAGGGCCCTACGTATCACCAGCCAGGTGAGTGATGCCTCATCATTAGTGAGACATTTCAACCCGGGCGCCCACGGCCATAATGAGCGAGCCTCCCGCCTCGTAAGACCGAGCTCGCCAATCAAATCATCCTGAACGGCTTCCCGAACTAAAATTTGATATAATGCCTTACGCGACAACGCCTGGACGTCGGAGAGACCATCCGTTGCCCGTTGGAGTCGTTTCAGAGCTAACCGACATTCACGATAGAAGGCGCACTCGCCACGTGGTAAACGGCTGGCCTCATATTCAGACGAGTGCACACTTCTAAGGGATGGGAAATTCTTATGGGCATCTTCCTTCCAGAAGTTGCCTTCCCCATCCGATTGCTGACACATTCGGTCTAGGAACGCAATGCGAAGCGTATGTTGACGAATCTCAACGCTAGGCATGCCTAGACCGCCTTCAGAAGGGTGCAGGTAACAGATCTCGCGAGACACCTTAGAGGACTTGCCCTCCCACAAAAAGGAGAACAACATCCTAACTAAATCCATTAGCATGGCGCACGGGAGTGGCAGCACAGAAAGATGGTAAAGGAGAATGGGGTAGATGTGCGAGGCACATACTTCCGCCCTCCCCTTTAAGGAAAGATTCCTCCGAGACCACAATGAAATTGCGGCCTCGGCCTTCTCCTGCACCGCCGACCAATTCATTTCCAACTGGAGATCAGGACCGAAAAAGATGCCGAGTATCTTAATCGGCCCGTCCGTCCAGAGGAAAGGTCCGGGAAGAGAAACTCCCTTCCACGCACCCAACCGCAAGCCAACAGACTTATCACGGTTGATCTTGGCCCCTGTCACCGTTTCGTACCCTCTGATTTCTTTGCCGACTTCGTCAATCTCGGCCTTACTCGACACCAGAACCGAAACGTCGTCAGCATAGGCGGAATACCTGGCCGAGGTGGTAGCACCAGGTAGTGAAATTCCCCGCAGGACCGGATTCGTCTTCAACTTACGAAGGAACGGTTCCAACGCAAGCACGTAGAGTAAAGGCGATAACGGACAACCCTGACGAATGGAGCGAGACAATACGAAAGGCTTCGATCTTACCCCATTCACTTCCACCAGCGCACCGGGAGTTGCATACAAGAGGCGAATCCAGGAGCGAAAGTATGGCCCGAAACCAGCAGCTGAAAGGACAGACTCGAGGAATCGATGGTCAACCCTATCGAATGCCTTGGACTGATCTAAATTGATCAGCGCGGCTTCACTGTCGACTTGCTCAATGATCAAGCGTACCATATGAAGGTTGTCCTGGATAGTCCTGCCCTTCACAGCACAAGTCTGTTCCGAGCCAATCAGACTAGGCAGGACAAGCTGCAAACGGCGGGCTAGGATCCTGGCCAAAATCTTTAACTCTGCGTTTAACATAGTTAAGGGCCGAAAATTACCTATGCCATCCCCACCGTTCTTATCCTTGCGTAGCAACTTGATCACACCCCTGGTGAAGCGTTGAGGTATAGACCCCTGCTTCATCCAGTTGTTGAAAATCAGTTCCAGCAGAGGGACAAGCACGGGCGACTGCCTCAAGTACAGTTCGTAGGGAAGACCATCTAATCCCGGAGACTTGTCCCGGCCAACTAGCTTCAGCGCTTCCCAGATTTCATCCTCTGTTATGGGCCCCTCGCACCCAGCCGCTTCAGCCGCCTCAAGGCGGGGAAAGTCAGCCAAATAGGTGGCGAACTGAGCAGAGCTCAGACCGGGCTCCCTGGTGAAAAGTTCCTGAAAGTAATCACGAAAAGCCTCACATATGCCCGCGTTTGTAGTCACGGTCCGATTATCCGGCAATGTGACGCACGCGATATGTCGTTGGGAAGCTTTCCTGACTTCCTCCAACCGCAGTTCAGCGGCCATATTCGTCGCCTCGCAAGACATTCTTCTTAACCTAGCCCTAACTACCAGAGCTTGGTCTTTCCTGATAAGCAGGGAGGCCAGCTCGGCCTTAGCTATGGCTACGTCCCCACTAACACGGGATTTAACAGCCCGATCAACTTTTTCTTCTCCTGTCTTTTGCTCTGCTAAACTAGCTAGATTGAGCCGACGACTATAGTCAGCAGCAAAAGACCTAATTTTTGATTTAAGTTTATCCCACCACCTGTTCCCAATGACAGCCCCCGTCAATTCCCGCTGAATCATTAGTTTCAGCTGGTGCTGGAAATCTTTGTCATCAAACAATGATGCGTTCAATTTCCAGTAACCAGCCAACCTAGGCTTAGGCTTATCTAAGTTTACCCGGACCCGGACGAGCCTATGATCCGAATAAACTATCGAATGAAAACTTGGACATTCTAAGAGCCCTACTTCGACTCTCTTAACTAAAACTCGGTCGAGGTAACTGGAACGTACCACGGAAACCGAGCCGCCACTATTTGTCCAAGTCCACATTATTTCCCGCGGATGCTCGTTACGATACTTATCGACAAGATCGCACCCGTCGATAAAGTCCCGAAACGGCCTCACGTCAGGATTGTTAGTACCCGTATTTGAACCTATACGATCTAATTCGGGGTCAAGGACGGCGTTCCAATCCCCCACTAACACTACCGAACGAGATGTCATCAAAAACGGCTCGATCTGCCGAAACAAAGCAGGCCGCTCAGCATGGACATTGGGCGCATAAACCCCAATGAAACGTAAGGACCTACTTTTTATGGTAACATCCAGGACGCAAAGCCCGCCCGCCGGATCTGCGAAAACAAGGGCACACGTCGCATCCAAAGACTTGCTTACCAGCCAGGAAACACCTCTCGAACGTCCATCAAAACATGCTGAAAAAAGATGGAAATCTTTAGACAGAATCCTCTCATGATCGTGAGCAAAAAACCGGGTTTCCTGCAAACAGCAGACATTCACCCCGAGACTCTGAAGATCACGAACGAGTCTCGCTCTGCGAGACTCTGATCTCAGGCCCCGGGCATTCAAACTAGCTAACCAGAGAGCCATGATTGAACCGATTAAAGTTGCGCCTCCACATTGAACATAGCCGGGGCGAGAACACCGACGGCCTGTCCCATTGAGCCATGGCCCATCTTAGTCTTGATAGTGCCATCAAGAGACAGGCCACCAATGTCCCAAGGAAACGTTAGTTTCACTGCTCTATATAGGGAGGGGTGAACAAAAATTGGGAGCCTCCCTGAACAGAATTGTGACAGTTTGTCAGACAAATCATCCCTTATATAGGATAATGGCGGCTCGGCAGGAAAACTTTCGTTGGCTTCCGCCAACATTTCCCACACTTTTTGGGAACCTTGTCCAGCTCTTACAACAGTGAGGATCCGTTTAGCCTTTGGAAACTTTCTAGGATCCTCCACATCTTTGTCATATACTTTTTTGAAATTAAGAAGAGTCTTGAATTGTTTTGTTTTATTGGAGAGCACAATTGCTCGATCTGCTTGCTCTGTAGAAACTTTGCAGATGTTAATTCCTTTATTAAATAAAGCCTTAGGTTTTTTTTTGGCCTTTAAGTCCTCTAAGGAAGGGCTTCTTTGTCTTTTCTCCAGTTTCTTTGGTGTTTGTTTTGGAGTATGCGATGGAGTAGGATCGGGACTAGAGATGGGACTGGAAACAGGGGTGTAATTAGGAGTGGACTTGTTTTTCTTTTGTTTTAATGAAGTCATCTTGAAAGGGGTAGGGGTCAATGATCTTGTCATTGGGGGAGGAGCCATTATTTTTTTTGCAGAAGGGCTGGAGGGGGCCGATATTGAGGACCTTGGGATCTCTATGTTTTTGTTTGCTGTTTTTCTTTTCAACTCCTCATTAAGTTTTTTTATCTTAATTATTTTTTCCCAGCTGGGCTCATTTAATTTTTGTAAGTCTGACGCTTTACTAGCATAAGATGCCGAGTCGTCGCCCTCGGAACTGGTAGCGGGAATGGGGATGTAGGTGCCATTATCCCTGGGAGCTTCATGAGACTGAGGCCCCGCTGTTTGTCTCTTCCCTCTGCCTCTACCAACGACACGCCACTCCCCTTCCTCCTTCTCCTGACTCGCACTTGCGGAAGGAGATGGGTTCAGGGTTTGTGAAGGGCAAGCCCCAACCGAAGGTTTCACCCTACCGGTACGTGCCGCTGGTAGGCCCATTACAGGCGCCGCGGAACTATCAGTATCAGGCCGAGGGGTATTTGCGTTTGTAGTGGCCGGAAGTCCAGAGGCCTTTTTGTCTGGACAGGAAGCGGCAAGGTGACCAGTCTCACCACACTTCCAACAGGTTGGTTTTCTGCCGGCCACAATGACCGGCATTTTCCGGCCACAAAAGTCCAAACAGTTGGGGACGGAGACAAAGGCCAAACGATCGAGCATAATATCGAAGCTCCATCCCCCGATCAAGTTGTCGGAAATGGCGCTAACTATTTCGCCATATTTGCCAAGAAAGGCTGCTAGATGTTCCCCAACAACTTGAGGAGGGACCTCGTAGACTGCTACCCTGGTCCTTCGCCGGCCTTCATACTCGGTACGGATTATTAGATCGTTCTTTATGAGGTCACGGCGAACCATCTCCTCACAATCCTTGGCGGTGGGTAACAGAATGTCCCACATGAAGAACCCTGTTCCCTTAATAATTCTTTGGGGATTGACCCCCAGGGACGTCAGTGTACGGATCACTGTGTCTTTCGTGGAGCGACAAATTTTGCGAGATCGCTTGTCCACCACGAAGACCGACACCATTCTCTTTTCAAACTTCTGTAATTCTTGGGGGTTCTCTAAGAGACCATCCTCTTTCAGAAGATGTTCGTACTCTTTGGCCCTTTCCAAGAACTCCGCGAGGTTTATTATACATGATGGCGGGGACTTCCAGCAATCGGGCGACTCCTCGGCTGTCTTTTCACTTTCGTCTTTTCTTTTCTCCTTATCTGGGGTGTTTTCCATGGTCTGGTCTTTTTTCGAGGTTTTCTTTTTAGTTGCTTCCAGCCCTTTCTTTGCTTTGTCGGGCGGATCTTTCTTAGAGGAGGACCCAAATAAGTCCCTCCTCACTGGCCGATCAGCGTCGGCCATCATTAAATAAAGACTTACTTTTTATCAAGTCAAACTCTCTATTTTTTGTGAAATTATTTCAAAGGATAGGGGAGGGAAGGGGGAGGGGGAAATATGACACGAAAGCGGGGGTGGAGATGGGGATAATTTGAAAAATTGCAGGGGATGGATAAAGGAGAGAAAATAAAAGGAAAAAGTCAATGAAAATACAAAGAATCACATAATGTCCCACCTACGTAAGAGATGGTTTGAAAATATCAAATAATAAACTTTCAAAAAAATAAAAATGAGTGCGTGTGTAAACAAACTTTTTCAATGGGAAATAAGCTTAAAGGCAAAAAGGCAAAAATAAATAATCCCACCTACAAAAGAGGAGGGGTTAAAATACAAAAAACAACTTGTTGGGGAGAAATACAATAATCCTTCCTACAAAAAGAGGGGGGACAGTAGAAAAAGTTTTTTTTTTTTATATAAAAAGAAATCGCCTAAAGCGACAGGAAAAACAACAATATATATACGAAAGAAAAGTTTTCAAATATAGAAAAAAAAGCCAAGAACGGCTTACATAATAACAAATTGAACTTTACAAAAATAAAATAAAAAGCAGTACAAGAAACTTTTTAACTAATAAATAAAAAGGGGGAAAAGAATTAAACTAAATAGGCAGAGAAAAAAAAAAAAAAAAAAAAAAAAAAAAAAACACGGAGGGAAAACTAAGTTGTAAATAAGATGCGAAATAAACTAAAAGATTTCGGTAACCAAAAAGTCTGGGAGGGGCTGAAAAAAATGCACAACAAATAAAAAGATCAAAAACAGCCAAGAACTGGTCACTGAAAAAGAAAAAATTAAATAAAAAAGGAACGAACTTGTCTTGTCAAAACAAAAACAATAACAAATATGAAACCGAGTTGTAACTGAAAAATGAGAATAAAAAAAAGAAAATGAAAAACAAAGAAAAAAAGAAAATAAAAGTTAATTTAAAACGGCCGACCTAAACAAAAACAAATATGGCCGCCAAAAATGCGAAACTAAAAAACAAAAAGCTAGAAAAAAAAAAAAAAAAAAAAGTAAATAAACGAAAAGAAATAAATAAAAAATAAACTGATCTATCCAAAAAAGGTCTTTCTTTTTTAAAATATCGTCCAAATAAGAGATTAAGTTTTTTTTTTTTTTTTTTTTTTTTTTTTTTTTTTTTTTTTTTTTTCAACAAAAAGTCCACCACTCGCCAAAATAAGGGTCAAGTAAGTCGTAGAATAACACACGCCAAAATGACTCGGCAGGACTATAGAAGTCGAAAGAACTCCAAACGGCTCGTCAGGGCAAAGGCAAACCAAGGATTAATCAAATAAATAGACACCACCAAACAAAGACTAACAGACCAGCCTACCCGACGGGGGAGGTAAAAAAAAAAAATAGCCAAAAACTCTAAGCAAGAAATTTAGCTTTATGGAATCTACACCTATTCAATATTTCAGTTTTGGCATTAATAAGGTTATGGGCAGGTTCGAATCTAGCTATCGCTAACTTCTCCTCATCACATAACCTACAAAATTTACTGCCTTTGTTATAGTTAGGGCATTTTCTTATTATTTCCCATTTCAAAATGGGGTCTCTTTTAGTTTTAGTTTTTATGTCCCATACATAGCTGGCTAAATTCGTACTGTGTTTATACTTCTCATTCTTAAAGGAGGTTTTATGGTTGTAAAACCTAATTTTAAAATTATCATGCGTAGCTCCTATGTATGTTTTAGGGTTTTTATCATTTTCATTAATGTAAACTCTAACTTTATAAACTACATTTACTTGGTTACAATTACCTCTAATGGGGCAGTTGGTTTTAATTCTACAATTACAATTATTTTTGTTGCCGGTATTAGTACTAGGAATATTGGTATTACTTTTCAATTTACTTTTATTGGTATTATTAATTATTTTGCCAATATTAGGTAAACAAGAGTAACTGAGTTTAATAGTGTTCCTATTAAATATTTTTTTAAGTTTGCTATCAGAGTTAAAATGTTTATCTATTAGATTAAAAAACATTTTGCCTATTTTAGATTTAACTTCATTATTGTATGGTGGGGTTAAACCATATAATATTTCTGGATATGTTGTTGGTTTTTTTAGTAATATTTTGGTCAGAAAATTTTAGCGTTTGCGAATGTCCACTTTTTATTAGTGCAGATTGATAAATTTTCTTGTATTTATCGAAAATTTCACTATTGGAAGAGTTGGTGGACAATCTAACAGCTATACCATTAGGGATACTTCTAAGAATATGCATAGGGTGATTAGAATTTTTATTAACATAATTGGGGGTGTAATTATTTTTGACGTAGGGTGTTATATGTCCGTTATTAAGATTTAATGTTATATCCAAGTAATTAACAATTTTAACGTTATGTTCTATTTCAATCTCTAACTTATAAGATTTGAAAAATTTTTGCACTTCCTTTCTAAATTTATCTCCTATTCTAGGTGTACATTTATCTATTATAATTAATCCATCGTCCCGGTATAAACCGTGATTATGGAAATCTATTATGGCGTTAAGCTTATGGAGCAGTAGACAACCTATCAGCTCCGCCACAACGCCTCATCATATGCCCCCATAGGATTATCAAACCCCTGGGCATCAGTTTTTTTACCCATATCTCATCATTAAAATATAATAGAGTTTTGCGGCAGTGCCAAATTATTTCTAATTCTGCTTCTTTTATATCATTATATTCTTTAGCTAACTCCAACGCCTCTGAAAGTAGTTCAGCTGTTATGGAGGGGTAGAAATCTTTAATGTCGTATTTGATAAATGCTGAGTTCTTATTGAAATTTAGGGATTTAAACCATTTAATGCAGTCACCAGTTGATTTCCACTGGTTAATGTTAAGGAACATACGTAAGTTATTGCAGATATTTTGAATGATAATTTTACTTATTTTACCAAGCTCCGTCTTAGTTGGGTTTATAAGTCTAAATTCGGGGTGGTTAGGAAATGAATTTTTATGGTCTTTGACCGTAAGGAAACAATTCTTTAGGGTTATTTTTTCCACCCTGTTATGTAGGTTAAATTTAGCTACTAATGAAGTAGCTTCGTTATTTATGTTAGAAATAATATCCGGTGCTATTTTTCTGTAATGTTTAATCACCGAATTTTTTAATTCACTGTTAAATTGTTCTTTAGGTATTGAATATAAATTAGCGGACTTATCACTTTTAATGTAAATATTACCATTATTTTTACATGATTTTATAGTATCATTAAGCTGTTTCTGAAAAGAATTTTGCCCTAATTTCCTATATTTAATTTTTCGAATAATACTAATCAGGTCCTTTTCGAAACCTTCCAACTCTTTAGAATATGGTGGGTGTTTATAGGTTTTAAATCCATAAATTTTCTCGTCTTCCTTAGTGTTTAGGTTATTTAAAAAGAAGAAGGCCCTCCATCTTAATCTACTAATAAAATCTTCGATTTTATGGAGTAACTGGTGTTCGTAAAAATGTTTTTTAGGGACTGGAATGTCTTTGAGGGAACAGTCTAAAATTATTTGTTCCATTGCGAACTGGCAAACAGTGCTCGATGGGTAAATCCAGAGCATAAAATAATAACAAGACCGACTCTGTAAGTATCTAAACCCTAAAATTATACGAAAATAAACTTTGAGGACAACAAATAACAGACAGAATCTAACTCCGTTACCGTCCGTCGCTATAAGGCGTTGGACAAGAGGGGAAAAAAAAAAGAAAACTGCGGAATACAGACAATACATACAATACCCCGCAGTAAAGAAAAAAAAACCCAAACGGAACCAACCTTGATAAAGCTGCAGTCCTCATTCTGCTTTTTTTTTACACAAACTCGTCAGCTAAGTAGCTCGCACCCTCAACCTATCTCTTTGCACGCAGTAGGATCCGTGAGGGTTGTTTTCAAACTCTTCCTTCCACATCATGTCTCCAATAAATTTTAGCTTTCGCCATCAGATTCTGAGTATAAGTGTCATTTTTTGTTACAATCATCTTTAAGATTTCTTTCGAAGTCTTGAAGAAAACTGTAACAAAATAGTGGAATTTCTAGCATCCTTCTATAGATCTACATTTCTGCCGGTTCCAGTTTTCGACTCATCTGTGTGGGATGGAGAGATTATTTAATATTCACTGGCATATCAGATGATGGATATCACATAGCAATTCAGCACTATTTTCTTTGTTACTAACGATTTTTTACGTTTCAAAGCTTATATATATACACGTGAGTGTGTGTGTGTGTGTGTGTGTGTGTGTAAACGCGCTCGTGCGTATGTATATTTTTACGTTTAAGGAAGATAATGTGAATAGATACAAAAATATAATCAGTAGGTTGATAAAACGATATATTAAACCGTGGTTGGATACTTAACGTCGAAATGATTATTAATAGCAATAGCAGTAGTATTAATGAGTCTATAAGTATTTGGTTGTTTTGGAAGAGAAATAAATATTAGACGTTTATGTTTGTGTGTTTATGCATTTAATTGGTAAGAAGATAGGTAAATACTAAGCATTTATGAATATACAAGCGTATACTGTTTTGAGTATAGATAATAGATAAGTATTGGTTCATATTCCTGAGGAGATTCAGGGATAAGTAAATATTTGTTGGCTTCTATTTGAGTTTGGGTGCATAAACTTGGTAGGTGACGTCATTTTTTTATCTTTTTGAAATTTTACCATGTTTAGAGTGTGTATTCGGTGTATTATAGACCTCGTCGTGAATGTGATAGATAGATAGATAGATAGATAGATAGATAGATAGATATATATTGAGCTGACTTAGATATGATCATAGATAGATAGATAGATAGATAGATAGATAGATAGATAGATAGATAGATAGATATTGAGCTAACTTAGATATGATCATAGATAGATAGATAGATAGATAGATAGATAGATAGATAGATAGATTAGATAAGATTAGATATGATCAACTTAGATAGATCATAGATAGATAGATAGATAGATAGATAGATAGATAGATAGATATTGAGCTGACTTAGATATGATCATAGATAGATAGATAGATAGATAGATAGATAGATATTGAGCTTAGATATGATCATAGATAGATAGATAGATAGATAGATAGATAGATAGATAGATAGATAGATAGATATTGAGCTGACTTAGATATGATCATAGATAGATAGATAGATAGATAGATAGATAGATAGATATTGAGCTGACTTAGATATGATAATAGATAGATAGATAGATAGATAGATAGATAGATAGATAGATATTGAGCTTAGATATGATAATAGATAGATAGATAGATAGATAGATAGATAGCTAGATAGATAGATAGATATTGAGCTGACTTAGATATGATCATAGATAGATAGATAGATAGATAGATAGATAGATAGATATTGAGCTGACTTAGATATGATCATAAATAGATAGATAGATAGATAGATAGATAGATAGATAGACATTGAGCTAACTTAGATATGATCATAGATATATAGATAGAGAGAGAGAGAGATAATATTGTTTTCAACTGAAATTTATAACATTTTTCAATTAAAAAATATTTTTTTTATATGTGGAAACATGTTACTCAAGTACAGTTGTTGTTATTGCTATCTGCAGTATTAATGGAGGTTTTATTTAGTTTAGAGTGGTGTGCAATGTTAACATCTTGATTGTGTCATTATTTTCTCTTCGAGTTCCAGGTGCTATTCATTTTAGTGAATGCTGGTGCTAAAGTGAGTTTCAAAATCATTCAGACACAGAGAAGCGTCGGCAAACATGAAAACATGTCTGAAGCAGTAAAGAGAAAATTATTGTCTATGTACATGTGTGCAAAACATGTTCACTTGCATTTGTATGAAAAGAGAGAAAAAGAAGGCGAAATTATATCAAGAGATGCCCAGTGTTGAGGTTTCATGAGAATGATAAAAATTATAATTTTTGGGAAGGATTTAGAAGAAACACACACACACACACACACACACACACACACACACACACACACATATATATATATATATATATATATATATATATCATCCTCTGCCTATTGCACGACTCAGCGTTTCGTGCACTGTGCAATGATCAGGTGCATATTATGAGTTGACCCTTCCTAGACATAAATTTTTATTTTCGGGTTTCGCGTTGTTTTAGTTCTTTATAAATTATTAATCTAAGGTGCCAATTTTTAATTTCTTAAGCCTATAATGTAATTTTGTTCATACCGGAACTTAAAAGTGAAACTGGAATATAAAACCGTAGAATTTGTACAAAAAAATTTTACAGTCAGATTTTGGAAGTAAATTTTAAGGAAGACCACTTGGGTTTGTTTATTTTCTATGGACGAAGGCATTGGAAAATAAAATGAAAAAATAAACACACACACACACACACACACACACATATATATAAATATATGCACGCACATATATAAAACATGGAGCGAAAATAAATAAATAATGAATGATAGATAAGAAATAAATAAATAAAAAGAAAAATAAATAAGTAAAATAAAATAAAAATGAAAGGGTGGGTCAAAGTTAATCTGGGTCTCAGTATTTAAACAGATATTTATTTCTAAGCTTGCATGTAGTCATCAATACTCTTCTTTTGTTTGATAAATTATAAATTAATTGATGTTTTACGATTTTGAGACATTTTCAAATTGTTCTAGAAGGTATAAGTTACATCTACTGATACTTGTAGAGATATATCTGACTACTGGCGTATGATACATCATATGCTAAAAATTCTGCCTCCTTCTGCCGATCGCCCATAGCTAAGAGGTAGAATCGCCGACTGACGCCAAATTGGTCGGGTTTCAATTCTGGGTAAAAGCAATCGGATGTCTAACAGTACTGATGAGCTGTGATATAGCGAAACAGTTCTGTCTGCGGATGACTATATATATATATAGATAGATAGATATAGATACTACCGGCCTTAATTATTAGGCCACCACATTTTTTTTAAAAGAAATGATGTATTTCATACTATCTATAGTATTTATTGCCAAGTGTATAATTCTAAATGAAAATAGAATGTTGGTTTTTTTTTATGATTACCTTGCAAAATTTACAAGTTAAGGAAGCAAAGATGAACTCGTAAGAACCACCCTAAATTATCTTCATTCTTTCATGAAACTGCAATATAGATAATTATTGAATATTTATGAATTCATTTGATGCACATGTTATTGTGCAGTATTAAAAAAATAACCTATTTATTACCATTTACAATTATTCACTTGGCAATAATTACTAAACATAGTATGAAATACATCATTTTTTGAAAATCCTGAAGTGGCCTAATAATTATGGCCGGTAGTTTATACATATATATATATATATATTTTCTAGACATATTCTATTAAATATAAGAGACAATGAATGTCTATTATGTTTAATCATGAGCCGTTCTAAACGTCGTATTTTTGCTTTAATTTCAGTTGAAAATAAAGACAAAAATTCTCCAACATTTGGATAATTATTTATTGGTTTTCTTCTAAGCTTTCGGCTCACATGAGCCATCTTCAGAGAGGTAGTTTAAACTGAAATATTATAAAATCCACCATCACCGACGATTTTATTTTGTGTTGACATAAAACTGGTTTAACATTTCTACGTATCATGTTTTTGAGAGTTTTTTCATCTTGTTTATAATTATTATGTATTTGGTTGCAATAGTATAAGTTAATAGTGTTATGTTTATTTTGATGTAAACCATTATTATTAATATTATCATTATTGTTAGAGCTATTGTTAAGTTTGTTGAGATACATTTTAATTTGTTGATCAATAACGGAGTTAGGAAATCCATTATTGACTAGTGTTTGCTTAATGTTGTGTAATTCTTTATAAAATATAGATTTGGAAGAAGATATCATTTGTGTGCGTTGAAGTAAGTTTTTTATAACAGCTAACTTATATCGTTGGGGACATTCACTATTATAATTAAGAAGACACGAATTTATGCTAGTTGGTTTCCTATATAGAGAAGTAGTAAATTTATGTGTGCTAGAATCAATGAATACATCAAGGAATGGGAGTTTGTTATTAATATTAAGTTCTAATGTAAATTTGAGGACGGAGTGACTTTCAAATTTGTTTTTAAGATATTTAATTTGATCGATATTCTTAGCTAAAACAAAGATGTCATCTATATATCTTACATATATAGAGGGTTTATTGTTGTCATTAATTATTTTATTTTCTAGATTTGCCATATAATAATTAGAAAAGAGGGGACCTAAAGGAGATCCCATCGCAATACCATCTATTTGTGTATAAATATTGCCTAAGGGGTCGTGAAAGGGTACTTGTGTGGTGCCATGCTACATTCAGAGATTGCATATATATATATATTATTATTATTATTATTATTATTATTATTATTATGTCATTTTTCATCATATTTCGATTTCTGCTTTGGTCTCACTACCAACCAAGTCTGCGGGGAGACCTAAGGCAGGTCGTGGCGTGTTGTTATGGCTCCATTTCATGTTTTTCTATCTTCCCTGTCATCCCTAGCATTACATAGATAAAGTTTTCCTTAGTGTGTGGGCTGTACTTAATAAGACAATTTTTTGTATATCTCTTAAGCTGGGGTTTACAGGGATTCTTTCAATGTGTTGTTTTGTTCCATTTTTTATCATTCCAAGTGCAC
Organism: Ascarosepion bandense; assembly: GCA_037127315.1. Lineage (NCBI taxonomy): Eukaryota > Metazoa > Mollusca > Cephalopoda > Sepiida > Sepiidae > Ascarosepion > Ascarosepion bandense. The sequence continues at coordinate 3,022,870 of JBBBDQ010000872.1, read as the reverse complement.
CTACTATCACTGGCATTTTTTCTATTTCAATTTCCAGGTCTTTATATTTTGACAGTTTTTCAAATTCCTTGATTGCTATGTTACAATCCGCTGGACAAGCCATATCAATTAATAGACAAGTTTTCTCCTTCTGGTTTTTAACAATAATGTCTGGCCTGTTTGCTTCAATTTTTCTGTCTGTGTAGATGGTGTAATCCCATAGAATGGTTACATCTTCTATTTCTGTAACCAGTGCTGGGTGATGTTCATACCAGTGTTTGTTTACAGCTTTTCCATAATGTTTGCACATTGTCCAATGTAAATATTGCCCAACTCTATCGTGGCGATTTTTTATTATTATTATTATTATTATTATTATTATTATTATTATTATTATTATTATTATTATTACTTTAGAATATATACTACAAACTACAAAATTGTACAATTTGTTTCTACATTGAAAAAATAAACACACACACTGATCAGGTAGTTAATAATGAAAAAAAAACTTATTAAAATATTTTTATTAGAAAAAATCTATAAGCACCACTTTTATTTTTGGAAATCTTTTAGTACTACGTCGTATAAAATATATTAAAAAAGGTGAGAAGAAAAAGAAAGAGGGTAGAAAAGTTGAGAAAATAAGGTAAGAAATCAAGAAAAGGAAAAGAATGAGGAAAGAAAAAGATACAGAGGAAATTGAAAGAAAAGAAGATATAAGTGAGAAACTATTGAGAGGAAAGAGTTAATGAAAACGGTTAAGAGAGAGGAATTTTAAATGGATGCAGGAAGTCAATTCTTTTGACATTTAAAAAATAAAAAATAAAAATAAACTTATATCAAGGAAAAGGAAAGAAAGAGGATAAAATGTATAGAGGGAAGAAAGGGGAGAGACAACAAGAACGGCTAAGAAATTAACGTTTTAAATTAATGTTTTGAACGTTGAAATTAAAATTATTTTTTCGTTCCTTATTTATTTATACATATATATATATTCCACACATCACCCGAAGAGGAGCTCCAAAACATGAAAATTTTTGTGTAATGATACTATGTTTTTATAAACCATTGTAACAATTATTACAATATATACATACATACATATGTAACACTATCTCCTGCGGGGACACTTTCCCTTCTCCCGCGGGGATACTTTCCCTTATTTGGTTTAATACGGAGAGAGAGAGAGAAATTGATATTAGCAATATTATTAGTTATGCTTTATTGTAATAGACGATGTGAGCTTATGTAAAACAAAATAATAATTTTAATATTATCAAATACTTTTAAAATATGGGGAATAGAAAAATTAATTATATTATCATGTACTTCTAAAATCCGGGGAATGTAAAAATTTAACTATTTCTGGGAAAGAGAAAGGAAAATAATATAATTTTCTTCTTTCGTGTTCAAAGTGGATGTTCTTGGCAAAGCTTGGTAAAGTTAAAGGTTTTTATTAGCCAAATTATTTGTTGGGGGCAGGCGGGGTTAAAGTCCCTCAACAGATTTTTCTGGGAAACAGACATCTGTGGGAATACAATGTGAGCTGTCGATATCTCATTCGTCGAGCTTAACCCCTTCTGCAAATCGAACGGGCGGAAAACGATTTCATTGGCCGGGGGCTTCGAGCCGGCTAGATCCCCTGAGAGGATTGAAACTGGTTATAAAAATCCGGACTCGGCGAGAAAAATCAGTTTTTTCAGTTTTTCAGTTGCTTTTAAATTAGCTCAGTAGCTACCAGTCGAAATGTAACAACTGCGGAAAAAGGTTCCCAACCGGGGAGCCATGACCCACGGCTGGTCGCCCACCAGAGAATTTATGGCTAAAGAGATATTTTCGAATGAAGCCTGCCGCAAATTAACTTAAGGAGTTAATTTGGAATAATATGCCTTCGACATGAATCCCGAAAGAACGTTATTGCTTTTTTTTAATTACGGGAAAATCGAAAATTCTGATTCTTCGTTCGCTCTACTTCGGTAAACTCCGTCAAGTTCTGACTAGAACCCGAAAGAACTTTATTATTTTTTGTAACATCACCTAAAGGAAACAGACAGCTCTAATTTTAGATAAAATGGATTAGATTTTAGCGAAATTTTGAAGAGCTCTATCCACTTTAACGAAACTTAGAACAAGACGTTTTTTTTCTTAAGGGTTGGAAGCGCTGATGCTTTTAGCGAACATTCTCTCTCCGTTGTAACCGGCATTTTCGACAACTGTATTGTCTGCTCCTGTGAAAGAAAAAAAAAACGTTGTTTTGTTTTATATATAAAGACATTCTTCGTAGCTCTCCAGGCGTGTTCGACTTCGTTCATTTATTTTATTAATTTTTTTTTTTTTTTTTTTTTGGTGCCGTGTTTATTTTTTTAAAACCACAAGTGTACACCAGTGTCCGGACTGGCTTAAAAAGGAGACTACTAAGATTGCATGATGCAACCTCTGAGATCAAATCACAACGTGGGACAGTGGCGCGTTGTTGTAACAGACGTCTTGTAAACCAATTTTTGTGGCAACGTCTTCGGACAAGAACGTCACGACCAGCAACTGCGACCAAACCAACCGGCCAGCCAGGTGGCATCGTCACAACTGGGATCGTCACGATCGTCGCCGAGAACGAGCGGCGTCACATTAGACAGACGACCAGCTCTGGCTTAAGGCGTCACACACACACACACACACACACACACACACACTCATATATATATATATATATATATATATATATATATATATACAAGATATATAAAAAAGGCGGGTTCCTCACACTAAAACAAGGACTAAAGTCAATATAAATATTTGTCAGCGATTCCTTCGTTTTTGATTTAATAAGTTTAAAGAAATTTAACGGTAGATGGCAATGTGTTGCAATATAAACGTTGTAACATTTATCAATCGTACACATTTTTGGCTGACCTCTCGTCAATGTATAACATGTGTGGCAGTGAGTTAACTGATAAGTGTTTCTTTTTAAAAATGGCAGAATATTCATACGTGAGCAAGTACATATGATTTTTACATAAGGTTCCCGGAATGATAATAGACGCGAAGCTGCAAGGTCGTATCAGTTTGTGTTTCCTGAACGAGGGCAGCCGAGTATTCCAATTTTTGTTGCTGTTTATTGTCGCGTTTCTGACACAAGAAGAAACCGTGGCATCCCAAGAAAGACTGTGATCAATTCGATAACCTGACCATTAAGAATGCATTCTACAGACTGTCATAGATGGTCCAGGTATTAGCACACGTCAAGTGACTCTAGCATGCACATCTCATAGTACTGCATGGGAGGTAATTTTTGTAGCGAATCTTTGTCGCCAAGTTGTTGTAGCCTGTTTGGCCAGGAAGAAAGATACGGAAACAAGAATGTAGGTTCAAACAATGTATAATAACAGAATATATACACAAGGAAGAGTATTAGTAATCAGCAAATAGAATAGTAAATCCGAACTGTATAGTTACGCTACATCTTGACTGCCTCTAGACTCTCTCACTAGACTGTCTTTTGAGTGCCTCCCCGGAAGTCACTCAGGTTAGTATTTATGCAAGGAGGAAGAGACCATTCACTGTAAATAGGGCACTATAACAGTAATTTAAATGTAGCTGCTGCATTCATATGATTTTTAATCCGTGCAGGGTCTTTCGCCCTCTGATCATTCACCACGGGAAAACATTGGACGATTGCTTATTGTACAAACTACCAATTGGAATCTCCATGTTACAATACAGATTAAACACCAGTATCACTTTATAATTTAATGTCAGTGTCTGTCTGACATTGTATGACCATATGATCTTCCAGCACGTCTTACATAGACTGTTAACAGGGATTTTATTTTAACACAATTCCAGAGCTGATGTATCTCTGCTAATACAAAGATGCATTTGGTTCATGCATAATGCGTTAGAGCATATTTTTTGTCACATTTTTCGTGAGGCACTGGCTGACATTTACCATAAAATATGGATAAGTAGAGGAAGACCGTTTCCAAGGCCTGCACGTTCCCCCGACTTTGTCTGTGGGACCACCTAAAACAACTGATTTATGCAGCATACATTAATAATGCAAAGCGGCTTCAACAACATGTCAGAGGAGCCTGCGAAACCATTCGATGCCGTGAGGGTGTATTTGAACGGGTTCGCTAGTCAATGGCCCGACGGATGCATGCGTGTGTAGAAGCAAGCGGAGGACATTTTGAACATTTTTATAACTTACTGTGTTGGGAGAAAACGATCGCCTTTAGAACATATGTATTTATGAATATTTTACTTTGTTTTGGTATTAAGAACCAGCCCCACAATTTTGCAAAAGTATTTTGGGATCGTTTATTGAATTCTTCATTTAGCAGCGTCTACCGTGAAATTTAAATTTAATAAATGAAAAACGAAGGATTTACGGACAAATGCATGTTCATTTTGTTCTTGTTTTTGTGTAAAGAACCCGCCCACAAACATTGTAAAAATATATTTGATATATTCACTCTTTCTCTCTCTCTCACTCTCTCTCTCTCTCTCTCTCTCTCTCTCTATATATATATATATATATATATATATATATATATATATATATTTATATATATATAACCAAGATTAACGAGACTGGTTATAAACAACCGACAATTTGAAATTTGTTTGAACATTATTTAAGTAGATATTCTGTTTATGATCAAACAGTATTATATATTTATTTACACCGGCATGATTATTTACGATAACTTTTTGTTACGAAAATGTATGTCATTCGGCAGGATACGAACCTGTGACACTTATCCACATAGGGGCAGCTACCGTGTGATCTGGCGCGTCTTAGAACTCTCAACCACAAATGACAATCGCCCGAAACGAAATCAAATTAAGACTATATATCTATATATATAAATTTATTTATAAATGGAACTTTCTTTGTGTGTGTATGTATGTGTGTGTGTATGTGTGTGTGTGTTGTGTGTGTGTGTGTGTGTGTGTGTGTCCGTTACCTATAGACTCCGAAATGGCTGAACCGATTTTCTTGAAAATTTACACAGTTGTACTATAAGCGTCTTTGAGTGTTCTTAGCTAGGTTTTGTGTCGAGGTATCCCCGATAAATATCCGATTTTAATCAAATTTGATACACTCATAGATAAAGACATAAGAAACGATATTCAGAAGTTTCAAGGTTGCAGTTTTTACAATAGTGCAGAAAATCGATAATATATATATATATATATATATATATATATATATATATATATATATAAAAGGCAAGATGTCTGTTTGTGTATATCTTTGTCTGCCTGTATGTCTGTATTTTGTTCAGCCCTTTCATTTTAGTTTTTGCTTCGGGTTTGGCTCTAAGTAGATATAATTAGTCTCAGCCATGATACCGTTTACTCAGAGGACTTATTTAGCCTTCAAAATTCAGTTTACGACGAAAAACTTATTTGATATCGATACCAAGAAATCAAAATTCGACTTATATCCATTCATTTTTCTTTCAGTCTTCGGTTTCGCTTTAACTGGAAACAACTATTGCTTTTTAGTCTTTCGTGCCAACGTCCAAAGAGTCTGAGCTCCAGGACCATGGATTAGTTTTAAAGTTTTCATTACACCCGAGTAACGCCGGGCTATACTGCTGGTATATATATATATATATATATATATATATATATATATGATGAAAGTAATTTGGATGATTTTATAAATCCATTGGTAATAGCTTATTTCGCGGAGCTCTTACTTAAAAGTCCCTGTGGAATTAACCTTAAAATGTAATAAGCTATTACCAATGGATTTATAAAACATCCAACTTATTTTCATTATAATACTCTGTTAAATTCTAACATTGAGTTCTCATCGGATTTAATCCTCTGTAAAATTAAACTTACAAAGTAATATATATATATATATATATATATATAATATATATTTGCTCTGTAATATTTTATTACATGGAGCTCTCTTCCTGTATCATTTTTTAATATTAAAATAAAATTTTTAATATTAATTAGGATCCGGTTTTTTGGAATTTACCTTCCTGCTTTTTTCCCTTGGAATGAAGTATCTGAATTAAAAAAAAAAAAATATATATATATATATATATATATATATATATATGTGTGTGTGTGTGTGTGTGTGTGTGTGTGTGCGTGTGTGTGACGTCAGATTTTTTACTAGTCAAGAAAACTGGTATTCGCCAACCGATGCTAATAAAATATTCAAGCTATAATTATGTTTTCTTTTTTTACAATAATATTCCTTCTGTACAAAGCTGAAGAGGCACTCGTGTTAGAGGGGCGGAGATTGGTGTAATGTTTTCCTTTTAATAAAAGAAGACTTTAATTGCAGTTCATTTTAAAATTGATAATGGTGCGAAGATGAATGCCTGAGAATTACTATTAATACAAGACAATTTTTTTTCATATGTAAATAGGTGTTTAAATGCTAAATCAGTCAGTTAAGCGCCATACGTGATATACGCTTGGGTAATCATGTCTCGAAAGTGACATAACTGACTGGGCAGTTTTTCCGCAGTAGATTGCCACTACTTTCTGTAGACTGGTTGCCAACCAAGGCTATAGAACCCAATTTGTCCTGCTATTTATCCCGAAGCTGGATTGAGAAGAGACGGAATTATACCTTTCCTAAGGGTATAAGCGCGTAAGTGATTGCAAAGAATTCAACTGAAATTCGAACTAAGTTTCACGATTTCTCATTCAACACCGATTTCTACTGTACCATAACGCACAACCTATATATATATAGACAAAATTAAAAAGAATTAAGTCCTATAAATCTTTTTCAACCAATAAACTCTCATCAGAATACTTGTTCAATAAACAATCCTTAAAAGAGTAAATACTACAGCATACTTGCCGACATAGTGGTAGACATACCACGTGCTATTTTTTAACCATTTAGAAAATAGCAATAATAGCTCATGTAACCAATCCTGTAAATTCGAGAAAAATACTTTCGCGAACTTGTGTGAAATTACTTTCTTAATAATGAATATATTTATATTCAAATAGTTCATACCTCTATGTGAAACGAGATGTTGAATCCTCTTTCGGATATAAAAATAGAAGCATACTACTTCTCAAGGTTCACAAAATTTCGGAGGCTACATGTACGTACACACACGCACACACTCACATACACGCGCACAATAGAATAGAAATAGCCAGTAGTCGGATTAACCAGCATCCACTGACTAAGCTTTAAGTTTACAAGCTCACAGACACATTAGGCTGACCTTCATAAAATATGTCTGTTGACAAATTTCACATCGTAATAAAAACACTTAATTACTTAATAAAACACACTTCACTGCAAGGGAAGTTAAATATTTTATTGTTATTGCATATTTTTGAAATGAATATATAAATGTTAATTCAACTGACGTTCTACTTTCTCTTCAGAAAATAATCCTTTTCATTTTTCAATTAAAACGATGTGTTGCCGTTGCTGTTATTGGTGTTAAATGTTTAGTATTCCGACGCACATATAGCAACTGAAACCTGTATTTACGGACTCCAACAGATTTACATGAATACGATTGTAGAGCAACCCAATGAGGTGAGAAGCCAATATATCAATAATCGTCTTCAAGAAGAACTTGTTCTTCGTGATTGTGCTGTTATTTATTAATATTAGCTTAGATTGGCACACGGTATCTGTAAAAGGGAGAATTAAACACACCGTGTACATGCGATTTCATGTGCGAGATAAGCCATGTGATAACAATGAAGTAAATAAAAAAGAAAAAAGCAAAAGAAAAAATTCCGAATGAAAAGACGAATTTATAAAGAGGAAGTCGCGAAAATAAAGAGAATAATTCAAGAACCAAAGAAGAAAAATAGTTGTAGAAAAGACCTTTTAAATTAAAAATTAATGTTAGCGGGACACATTTATATCCAACTTTCATTCACGTTATATATTAAAAGTCATATTCATCTGCGCACGCGTACTAAAGAAAAAAAAAGAAAAGCCGTATACATTTTCGCATCGTTACCTACTTTTGATTTTGTTTGATCATAAAAAAAAGAAAGTGTTTTTAAATTACTCTTAAGTAGACAGGAAAACATTAACAGAGGTTAAATATAGATGTGCTAATGTGGTTTTAAATTTAACACAAGCCGGCAAATAAAGAAAAGAATGTTATCAGGTTACTTGGCGTTGTCAAATCTGACGCAAAGATGAGAAGCGACGCAGATTGCTTACATTCAGCCACACCTGATTAGAAACAAAAGCTAAGAATAATTTAATGATGTATAATATTCGTGTACTCTTGATAAACCACTCAGAAAAAGGTAAGTGGTTTTATCGCAAAATAATTTTTCGCAATAAATATCTATTAACCAAGGCGACTAATATAATTTTCTGCCTGTTAATAATGCCCTCTAAATACTGCTACGTGAAATATGTTTACTCTAATTTTTCTAATAGATATGGAGTCATATATATATATATATATATATATATATATATATATATATATATATATATAGTAGCAGTTTAGCCCTGGTGTGGAAGGGAATGGAAGACCTCTTTTCTTATACTTGGGAGTTGTGTGTAGGATGTTGGCGGGGGTTAGCAATAAAGGAATAAGTCTTGTAAATTGTCCGTTACAATTTTGAAGAAAGTGGGGTAGGTAAGGAATATAGTTGATTCATGAAAGTGTGTTTTATGACCGCCTGGCTAGCCTTTATTCTTTGGTTTTATTAGAGGGGGAGAATAAGGAGGTGTAAATGATGGGAAAGAATGGGATTGGACCTATCTTTAATGTTTATTTTACAAGTATAGAATATTTTTGTATTTAAGTACAGTTTTATAATTAATCTAATTTTCTATATTTAATCTTCATTTTGAATTTAGGAAATAACTTTTTCTTATAAAACTTTAAATTAGACTTGATTATAGTTTGTGGTGTGTAATAGGTAAAATTTGATATAAGGGGGTTGTTAGCACTATAAAAGTTTATCGTCTCTGGCAGGGGTCCTAGTTTTGGCTTGTGCAGTATTTTTCAGCATGATTGTAAGGTTAGTTCTTTAATGTGTATGCAGTTTACTGTTGTTTCATGCCTCTGGTTTAAAAGCTTGTCGCTGCTTATGTATTTAATGATTTCAATTTTTTCTTGAAGACAAAGGATACATAGTTTCTTTATTGATTTAGCTGTTCTTGCTTGTTTGAGGATTTTCCATTTAACTTTAGGTGTTTTACTTTCGTTTTTAACTTCCAAAATGTTTGGAAATAGACGTCATGTTTCGTTTTTCTTTGTTATTGAAGGATGAGAGGTGGTTGTAAAAGTGCCCTTTAAATACGTTCATAGTGTTTCCGATATACATTTTTTCATCTTTGGGATTCTCCATGGATGAAATCGAACACACACACACACACACACACACACACACACACACACACACACACATATATATATATATATATATATATATATATATATATATCAAACATATGCACCGTAGTGGGGGCGCTAGAGGGTGTCGTCAGTGATGTCTTTGCTTGGATCACTAGGGGTTTCGGGTCTCGCAACATCATATCCCCCTCACCACGCCGACCCGACCACAGATGATCAATCTCTGGTCCACCCTCAATAAGCGCTTTCAAACACTGAAAAAAAAAATTGGGCCCCGTACAATGTCTTACAAACGCTTCCGATTGACGTCAGTCAGAGCCAATTTATATAAAGAGGCGAACGGTACATGAACTCTTCCTAAATTTACTGTTATTTAAAAAAAAGCCCTCGATTAAGAATTAAACACGATTCGTTTAAAAGAAATACAAATATCTACAAATATATATAATTTTAGGTTGTTTAAACAAAAAAATTCGTCTAAGAATTTATCAAAATCCATTTAAAAGAAATACAAGTATCTACAAAAGTGTATAATTTCAAAATCGTTCCCAAAAGAATGAGGAAAATATATATATATATATATATAAAATTAAAATCGTTTTAAAACCCCACATAAATAGATAATAAATTATGTACACGTAAAAGAGGAAAGGGTCAATCAAATAACTTAAAAACAGTCAGTCAGTTAAGTGCCATACGTGATACACGCTTGGGCGATCATGTCTCGAAAGAGACATGACTGACTGGACAGAAGATTATCCCGCAGTAGGTTGCCATTGCTTTCTGCGGTTGACTGGTTGCCGACCAAGGCTACAGAACCCAATCTGTCCTGCTATTTAACCCATAACTGGAAGGAAGAGAGAGACGGATTAATACCTTTCCCAGGGGTATTTGCGCGTAAGTGAATACAATGGATTCAACTGGAATTCGAACTCGACTCCATGGTTTCTCGTTCACGAGCCGATATCCACTGTACCACAACGCACACCCCAAAAAATCAGTAATTACAGAATTACTACTCAGTAGTAAAGTTTGGTAACCATT
>JBBBDQ010000872.1:2890000-3007500 GCA_037127315.1 Ascarosepion bandense | reverse complement strand
CATTTTTAAACCTCTGATTTGCTTATTTCTCATTCAGTAGGGTTTTCTTTAATGTTACAACAAGAGCAATCATTTTTTTTTTCATTCTTTACAAAAATACTCAGCAAAAATACCATGATGATATTTCTAACTGTAGGTTAGAACCAGGAAAGAAATTAGTATATAACAGAAATCAGGAGAAATAATAATAATATATTGGTCAATATGCCATACATTAAACTTTCTTTGGAAAAAGAATTGCTGGAAATACAAATTATATTAGATTGTGAGTTTACCATTGTTTGAAATTTCAGCGTTGATAAAAATTGTGAGAAATTCAGGTAAACCAACCAGACATAACAAATATGCTGAAAACATGGCTTCTGATAGATATTACAGCCTCAGCCGACAAAAACACATCTTTGAAAAACATTTGATAAAAAAATAAGTAAATACAAGTTCCGCAAAATGGAAACCGGTAGAATGTGTTATCTCGAGTAAACTATATTAAATGTTGTTATTGTGGTTTTGAGAATGATATCAAAAGCAGCCAAAAAAAAAAAAACAATACGTAGAATAAATTCCTGTATCCCTAAAATATGTGAAATGCAAAAAATTCATACTAATACGTATTTCTCACACCTTGCGTAGATTTCTCTCCATGTAGTGACCAGAATTACATACCTTGACATTATCTCTATTTGCATGACACCTAATTTGCTTGCATCTCGTGATTTAAAAAATATGGTTGTTTCTTGAAGTTCCTGGTTGAGATTTGGGTAGAATTCTTACTATGCTAAGCAAAGACAAAACACACAAAAAAGCAGCAGCAGCAACAAAAACAGCAATAACCATACTACTACTACTACTACTACTACTACTAATAATAATAATAATAATAATAATAATAAAAAGAAGAGGAAGAGCAAAGTTGTAAATCAGATTCATGTTTTCCTGAAAAGAAAGTATGTATTAAAATACTATGCATTTTAATTTATCCGTTCATGGTTCGATTTATTTGTTCCCCTTCTTTTAACTTTTTTTTATTTTACTTTTTCAGTTTTTTTTTTTTTTTTTTTCAATCTTTTCGTATTTAGACTCGTTTTCATTCGTGATGCATTACTTGTTGAACGTTACCTTAGCGATATGTCACAAAATTCTGTTTTGTTTCTCTTATCCTTTCATACAAATACACATAATAGCGTCGTCACGGATGCGACGTGACTTGAAAGATGACGAGATTTTGTTTCATTCAACAGATGAAGTTTTTTCTTCTATTCTTTTCTTCGCGTCCCAAAAGTAATGAGAGCGAATATAATCTTTGTCTCGTAACCTGTCTATTTCTATCACAAACTAAGTTAAATAATAATGATAAAATTCTGTACTTTTAAACAAACTTTTTAAAAAATGCGTTGAATTGATGTTTTTTATACCAAACGTCATCTTACCTAGCGCTACGTTGGTACATTGTTACCACAAACTATTTGATGAATAAGAAAAATTTCGCGTACACTGTAATTTACAATTTTAAATATTCGACTTTTCTTTTTCTTTACGAGTACATCTATATTTTTTACAAAATAAATATACGATTGTACATGAAATATTCTTTCATTTCATTATGCTTGAGTAATTTCATTTGTTTATATTACCTTATTTGTTGTTATATGAGACACGTGAAAGCGTTCGTATAATGAAATTAAGGTAACTTATTTGCATATGAAGTCACAAATGTTATAAATGACTACAGTGATTATCCAGGCAGTTGTGTGCATGCTACTTTCCGCGAGTAGGTAGCACTATACAAAAGAAAAAAAGAGGAAGAAATGGCTCAAAGAATTGTAAAGTTAGGGTGTTCTGGATGTTAAAATTAAACCCAAAATTCACTTCTAAATACCGTATCACTTCAATACCTAGATGAACTTGGCATTTCATAATCTCGTAAATATTTTTCGATGATGACAAATTTTACGCCTTGAAAAAGGTCAAAGTAATACTAATCTAGTATTTCCAAAATAATGCTTTCATATTTTTTTTTTTTTTTACTAGGGTACGGATGTGCAATGAGGTGCAGTGGATATCGACTAGGAACTACAAATCAGAGAGCCGATTTCGAATTCCAGTTAAAGCATACTAAGAGCTGCACAAAATAGGAAGTTGTAGAGGGACATGATCAACAACGTCCTGAAGGGTCACAACATATACAAGAAGGGGAGGGAATCAAGGAAAAATGATCACGAATTTTGTGTAATTATTCTCCGTGATTATAATTTTAAAATACGCTGGTAACATTGCCTGATCTTTGCGGATTGAAAATAAATGTTGTTATTTCCAACGTTTCCATTATGGTCGTCTCTCGTCGTGGTGCAGTGGATATGAGCTCGGAACGAGAAATCGGGGAGCCGAGTTCGAATTCAAGTTGAATTCATTACATTCACTTACGCGCAAATACCCTTGGGAAAGGTATTACTCCGTCTCTTCCTTCCAGTTATGCGTTAAATAACAGGACAGTTTGAGTTCTGTAGCATTGGCTGGCAACCAATCTACCGCATAAAGCAATAGCAACCTACTGTAGGATAATCTTCTGCCCAGTCAGTCATGTCTCTTTCGAGACATGATCGCCCAAGCGTGTTTCACGTATGGCACTTTACTGACTGACTAGATTGGTTACCGGATCCCATAGTTTACAGTTGAAATAACTAATTTTAATAGTAAATTATATTCTAATAATACCTTTTCCCGCGCTTTTTATCTGTGGAACTTTATTCTGTTTTCTTGCTTTTCTGCCATCTGCAACGTTAAAAAAATTCAATGCAACGCCAATCAATGCAACGCCAATCACCATTTTATTTTCACCTGAATTCTGTCCGTTTATTGTTCTTTTTTCTTCACTAAAGTTTTCTCATTCTCTTCGACTCTTCTTGCGTGTTAGTGGCATTATCGCCTTGAATTGTAAAAACAATAAATTGTAAACGAAAATTCTACTCCATCAGCTTCTTTTCTCGCACTTCCCGCCTGTGGAATTCCCTTCCATTTACTTGCTTTCCCGACAGCTATAATCTCCAAGAATTTAAATATAAAGTCAATAGTCATCTATCTCACTAACCTGCATCCTCTCTCTCATGCTCCTTTCTCCGTCCACTCCACTCTCGTCAGTATTCCCATCCTTCTCTTACCCACTTCCTGACACCCCTATATCCTGTCACTCTTTCTCATAACTTTCCTTCTATGTAACCCCTTGCAAAACAGTGGCAGTAAAATGCCTTGCTTGGGGCGATATGATTTTAAAAAATGTTTAAAAAAGTATATGTCCATATTTCAACCGTCTTCTTTATTAGTTTAAGTATAAATAGGTATTTTTCATTTCCTTGAAATTTGCTTGTTTCTCACATGTCCTGCTCATGAAATTCTCAGGATCCTTCTGTAGAACCACATCAAAGTCTCTTCTTGGTCTGTGAGGTTATATAAGAGAATTGATCTAGCATAGCAATTCGCAATATTCTCTAGGTTTCTGAAGATATTTTCAACTTTGTTTATACTTTGATTATGTTTTTGAACGGCATCTTTTACTATTACGACTCGCTTTTCGATTTCATCAATTCTCCGATGCCGCTGTCATCGTAAAACACACTAGGACAAAATACGATGCTCATATGCGATGAAAAAACCTGCGCGTACAGACATATTTACACACGTAATTCAGCAAATTACAAAAAAGCCATCTGCATATTTCTATCAAAATGGTAACTAATGAAGCCAGGAGATTTCTAGGAGCGGTGTGAGTTTTGTTTAACGGCATATCAACCTCTGTGGGTTACCAAAAAATAACGGGTTTTAAGGTATGTTTTTAAATGTTCGGTTGATTTAGTCACAGTTTGATTAATCTTTTTTTTAATTATTTTAAAAACTAAAAATATCTTCTAGTTTTTTATTCAAAAATATATTATGGCAGTTTTTTTCCTTCAAAAATGTGTTTTGGTAATATCTTTTTTTCTGCCTTTAAAAAATGTATTGTTGGCAATATTTTTCCTTCAAAAATGTATATTTTTCTAAAAAAAAGTCTATTTTTATGCTTTCATAGTGTTTTAACCCCAGTTTGGGGGTTAACTATTTGCCAATAGCTGGGACCCTAACAGGTGCTACCACTCTGGATCAAAGTGGACCTGGGAACAATGGCAATTAAGAGGTGGTTTTATGCTTCTCACAACCTCCCAATCAGTGGCCTTGCTGCCGGATGCAGTTTATTGTCATACCTAGGACCAGAGATTACTAGTAAAAGCTTCAGTGTTTTGAGGGATACGAGATGTTAGCCGTTTATGAAACGGCAGGTGATAAACTAACCGAACAGCAGGTGCAGACTGGGAAAAGAAATAAAACAGTGCATGTTCATCAAAGATGCTGGAACATGAAATGCGATATTTATGCAATTGATATATTGAGTTTTTTTATCATTTCCCCTAAGCAAGTCAGGACTGTCACTAAAACGCAGGGTCTTACAGTGTGCGAAAAGATTGCGGGGATTGAGGAAAGGATAACAGATGAACGATAGATAGATAGCAATTGACGTTGCATTTAAATTTTTCGAGATTATAGCTATCAGGAAATCAAATAAACGAAATAAAATAGAAGTGGCAGTTACATTTAACTATTTCAACGGTAAAATGATGGGACCTATATGCCAATCGAGTAGCACGCTTAAATTCATGCGGTCGGCGGACTTGGCAAAAAAAGCTCGTCAGATTAGTTGCCATGGAAATAATTGTAGAAAAATAAGAAGGAAGCCACGTCACGTCGGTGAGAAAGTGACTGAAGTCGAGATGCCAAGTCAGGATCGATTACATTGCAGATCCTTCTTTGGTTTTTGTCAAGAACTTCCAGATGAATAGCATTAGAGTCAAGCCATTGGAACCACCCAACGTCTATATCTGCTGGACCCAAAGAGTTGTGAATCCAATTCCAGGCTACAGTGAACAAATAACTTACTGAGTTATGCTAAAGGGAGATAACTATGTGGCTACAGAATTGGCATCGCATATACCATGAGAATGATATACCCCAGTGATAGGAATAAAGGGTTCGGTTCGAAATTGCTAGCACATGAAGATGGCCAGAGCGTACAACGTCCGAAACGTCGTAAATATGGCAGTAAAGATGAGGAAAATAGTCCGAATAATATAAATAGTGTAAATACTACCCCCCCTCATATATATATATATATATATATATATATATATATATATCCAAGTGAATAAGGAACCTGGAAAAATTTACAACGTCCAAATCATTAATTTAAAATAGTGCTCAATATATAATATAGAGCTGTGAATATTTATTATAAATTATATTTTAGAATATGTACGAATTTTTTTATAGATATCCATTACAAATTGTAGATTTTGTTTAAACATTGGACTTACAATATCACATCAGGTGGTGTGGAAAGGAATGGAAGGCCATTTTTTATATTTGGCAAATTTACAAGACTTATTCCCTTATCGCTAACCCTTACCAACATCTCACACACAACTTGCCAAAAACATAGTACATGGTTTAAAAAATAATTTATAATATATATATATATATATATATATATATATATATATATATATATAGCCGTAAACGGTACAATTTAGGGACATTACTTAATTAGACTGATATTGTTAGGAAATAAGAAAAATATTCATTGGAAACAATTTAGTTTAGCATTTCTTAGATTTTCTCCAAGGCGCGAAATATTGATTTCTAGTTCATAAAATCGATACAGTGTAAAATCGTTTCCTAAATTTGTTCAGAGTTATCTGAACTTAGTTGTTCTGTGTACAAAAACGCACATTAAAAAACAAGTTTTATTTAAAAAAAAAAACAACAAACGAATATGTACATTTTTAATTAAAGAACGTTTTCATAATTATAAATAGTATATGTTCATTCTTCATTGTAGATAAATAATTATTATCCAACTGTGAATGTGTATGTGCTACGAAGAAAATAATTCGATTAAATTTTTATTTTTTAATCGATTTCACACCCTGAAAGACAATAAAGCCACTAAGACACAAAGTGTTACTTTATGTATAAGAATTATAAACAGAAACATTACTAAAGAACAAGGACAAAAAGTGTAATCAGGATGACAACAGAAAGTGATTGACAATGCATTTAAGTTTTTGCAGATTAAAGTTGACTCAAAAACATGGAGTCAGAAGGGAGTTCCAAAAACCTAGAAGTGCAACAAAAAATCTTTTAGGAAAGAATTTATGGCTACATCTAGCCGACTCAGCTTTAAATTGATGAGATCTAAACGACAGTCTAGTACTTCGTTTAGATTTTTTTAAAAGTTCAGGTACCATAGTGAAGAGCTGATCCGAACAGTTACCATAAAGTTATTTATAGAAAAAATACGGGGGTGAAAAAGTGATTGAAGCCGAAACGCGAGATCAGAACCAATAATATTGCTGACTTTTCTTTGGATTTTCTCATGGAAATCTAGATAAATAGAAAGCAGGGGTACTGGACCATATGTGGCAAAATCTATGATAAAAAATATTATGTTGTTATCACTGATGTAATGACAGTTTCAAACGTGATTTTTGTAAACATCTCTATCTCTCTCTCTCTCTCTCTCTCTCTCTCTCTCTCTCTCTCTCTCTCTTCTATGCGCCCTGTCATTTCAGGACGTAGGCGATCATGGTTCCCCACGTCTCCCTATCCCTTGTGGCTCCTAGTATGTTTGCTCCAGTTACTTCTGTCAAACCCCGTTCCGTCAACCACCTGATCAGGCCCTGCAAATAGGTTATCCGCTGACTTCCTCTGTCTCTCTTTCCTTCTATCTGGCCAGTCAGTATCAGGTTCTCCAGGCTCTCCTTCCTCATTGCGTGTCCCAAGAACTTCAGTTGTCTCTTCCTGATGCTCAGTATCAATTTCCTCTTTGTTACCATTCTTTCCAACACCTCATCGTTGCTCAGTCCACGATATCCGCAGCATCCTTCTGTAGAACCACATTTCCGCTGCTTCCAGTTTTGTCCTCATTTTCGATGATATTGTTCAGCATTCGCTGCCGTATTGAAGAACTGACATCACGTAGCAGTCCAGTTTCCAGTGATTTTTTCCTGTGTGTTAGTATTTTGCGTCCTTTGCCATGACAAGTAGCCAATTCGCCTTAAATTAAGCCTGTAAAAAAATCAGGGATCAATTTTGCAGTATGTAGACATTATGAATATGAAATTACAATCTATCAACATTACGAATCAACATTTTTCGGTACAAGCGTCATGGCTTGAAGATGACCTAAACGGATAAAGAGCTACAATTTTTTCTGAAGAAAAATTCTTTATTGCTTTTATTTTTACGAATAGATAAGTCCCATTTTACAGATCGGAAAAGTAAGTTGTGACATATTTGGATAAAAGGGATTACAGAATGTTATGCAATTACAGACGTACGTACACAATGAAAGAAAATTCGTGTCGAATTTCATATTATGATGAATCACGATAGAAACAAAATGAGTAATTATACGATTTATAGAGTGAAGACGGTCTGTTAAAATTTATGAGAACAGAAAACCGTTATTTAAATTTATCATTATATCCTAGGATTACTGGTATTATAAATAACAATGAACAACGTTTGTAATAATTCTGTCATGTGAAAACAACAGTATACCAGTAATTTCTATAATTAGTGATTAAATTTTGTTAATATTGTTTCCATTTAATATTTTTCTCATTTACATACTGAGAAACTATGCCAATGTGCGATGACGAAATATCTGTTTTAATATCTGTTTTAATATCTGTTTTAATATCTGTTTTAATATCTGTTTTAATATCTGTTTTAATATCTGTTTTAATATCTGTTTTAATATATTCCCTAAGATGTTGATGTGGTTATAGATGTAAAACACAGATATGCACATACATCAAGATAAATACACATTTCTTTCAGGATCCAAACGAGAGACCTAAGGTCAGAAATGGCTTCATGACATTTTCCTCTGATCATTTTTGTTAAAAAATAAAAATATGATTCTACATATATTACATAGATAACGGTCTTCTTCTTCTTCTTCTTCTTCTTCTTCTTCTTATTATTATTATTATTATTATTATTACCATAAACAAATCGATAAAGCGACTATGACGCAATGGGTTACTGGGAGTAATTCGGGTATTGCACTTATATTTGGTTAATATTGAGCACATCCTTTACAAAAATCTGCTGACATTTAAAGACATTAAACATTTTGATTGACTACGTCTTTTGTCACTTGTTAATGATCGGTGTCATATATATATATATATATATATATATATATATATATATATATATAATCGCTATTATATATATTTTCTAAACATATACTGTTAAATATAAGAGAAAATGAATGTCTATTATGTTTAATCATGAGCCGTTTTAAACATCGTATTTTAGCTTTAATTACAGTTGAAAATAATGACAAAAATTCTCCAACATTGGGATAATTTTTTATTAAGTTGATTCTAAGCTTTCGGCTCACATAAGCCATCTTCAGAGACGTTATAAGGATGGTAACACAAAAACATCTCCCCTCAGCGACGATTTTATCTTGTGTTGACATAAAACTCCGCTAAACAACGGCAATAGTTACCAAAAATAACAAACGCAGTTCATAAATTTGCAATGCGGTTCTATGACGTCACAGCCCGTGATAGCGCTAAATGACAACAGAACCATGTATTCAAATGCAATGTAATGTGTTATGACCAGATTTAAACATGATTTTATTAAGTGTGGGTTGCTTGGATTTAATGTAGAAGGCCTCCAATATCTGAAGGTTCTTTTTACTGTGTGTATGAGTGAGGATTATTGTATTGTTGACTAAAATCTGTCTGATATTACCAAAAATGGTTATCTTTTTCAGAGATATGTTGTTTAATTGTACTCTGATCATATATATATATATATTTAGTTTCACCAAATACAAGGGCACTAAGACGCAAGGAATTACTGGGTGTTGTAGAAAGTTTTAATTGAGTGAGACAAAAGAACAATAGAACATAATTTAGGAAGACAGAAGACGGTGATTTATGTTGTATTTAATTTTCTGAAGAGTATAATCACCAGGAAAGAAAGAATTAAGGAAGGATTTCCACAGTCGAGAAGTGAAAGAGAAGAAATTATTAAAATAAAACATACGGTTGCATCTGGCTAGTTCAACAATAAAATGGTGAGATCTAGTTGCCAGCCTAGTCAGTCAGTTAAGTACCATACGTGAAACACGCTTAGGCGATCATGTGCTGAAAGAGACATATGACTGACTGGGCAGAATATTTTCCTGCAGTAGTTTGCCATTACTTTCTGTGGTAGACTGGTTGTAACTAAGGGTATAGAACCCAATCTCTTCTGCTCTTTAATTACATGAGAAAGTGTTTGAAGACCAGATTCCAGGTCAAGATTGATTACATTGCAAATCCATCTTTGAATTTTGTTCAGAATCTCGCAATATATAGTAGGAGCGTCAGACCAGATATGTGTGCATTATTCAATGCACGGATGAATTTTAGATTTATAAATGCGCAAGATGGATTCTGACGTGAATGATTTTCTGGCACGATATTCTGAACCAACTTTCTTAGCAGCAAACCTAGTCATATAACATCTCCACCTCATATCAGTAGAAAATGTGTACCCAATAAAGAAAAAAAAATGCTCTTCTAGAAGTTAACGTCAGTCATGCTGATGACAGGAAAATTTTCTATGGGGATTAAAGTTGGTTGGTTGGCTGTTTTGTTTTTATGGCATATCAACCTCGGCGGGTCATTTATTGCCAACTAAATTTTATTTATTTATTGCTGGTAATACCTTTTTCTTTTCAACAATTTATTGTTGTTTTTATATAAGTTTTGTGTCTAATAATACTTTTTCTTTTTCGAGTATCAAGATTTATTGGGGTTTGTTTTTAAGGGCAGGGTCCCCAAGTTCTACCCTTGTTATTTAACCCATAACTGGAGGGAAGGGACGGATTAATACCTTTCCCAAGGGTACCAATGCAGGGTATTCAACTGGAATTCGAACTCGGCTCACCGATTTCTTTTTCGGAGCCGATATCCACTGCACCACAACGCACATCCGTCACTATACGCTTACAGCACCTGGTCTTCCCAAGCGGTCACCCATCTAAGTACTGACCAGGCTCAACGTTGCTTAACTTCGGTGAGCGAGCGAGAACCGGTGTATTCAACGTGAAAGGCCGTAAACCGGTAATTAAAGAAAATCAGTTTTGACTTGGAGCCTTTAAGATTGACAATCAATTCCTTATCCCAGTTAAGCACCGATTAGAGGCAATTTTCAAGAACAGTTACCAGTTTTACTCTGTTAGATCAGTCGAATATCCTATTGGAACAGGATGTGTCATCAGCATAAATGCTTAGTTTGAAACTGATGATATCAAGAAGGTTTGATAAATATCATTCAGCCAGTTAAGTGTCATACGTGATACACGCTTGGGCAATCATGTCTCGAAAGAAACATGAATGAATGGGCAAAAGATTCTCCCGCAGTAGGTTGCCATTAATTTCTGCGGTAGACTTGTTACCAACCAAGGCTATAGAACCCAATCTGTCCTGTTATTTAACCCAGAACTTGAGGAAAGTGACGGATTAATACCTTTCCCAAGGGTTTTTGCGCGTAAGTGAATGCAAGTAATTCAACTGTAATTCGAACTCGTCTCTCCGATTTGTCGTTCCGAGCCGATATCCACTGCACCACAACGCACATCCATTAATAAAGATAAAGATGCGAAAAACCGTAGGCCCAAATTTAGAGACCCTGGGTGACCCAGCATGAATATAGAATGCACTAGAATCTCCATTACACGATTTGGTAGAAAGTTAAATATTTTTCTTGGGCTTGTGGAGGTCAGTATGCCAAACACCGTCGAATGATTTCCAGATATCTAAACACGTTATTATAGAAAACTTGCTAGACGAATTCAATAATAGCCGTTAACACATCAATGATAGAACTTGAGACACGGAAGTCATATTCTTTATCCTAAAGAAGGTTGTGTGAGGTTAGAGGGATAACCAATTCGGTATTTAATTAGAGCCCCAAATACTTTGCCGAAAGCGATAAAAAAACTATAAATAAAATACTCAGCAAAAAACTATAAATAAAATCGTCAGTTAATTGTTGTAGGTGATGCACGCTTCGGTGATCATGTCTCTGTACCGCCACTGGTGCGCAGGGGGCGACATATCAGAACTAGTTACAGGGGATATCGGAGAAAGGGCAAGAGAAGGATGGGAATAACAGTGTGAAGACAGTTGCAAGGGTACCGGGAGAAAGGAAAAGAACAAGATACAAGAGGTGGTAGAGGAAGGACGAGAGAAGAACTGGAGTCAATGGATCAGAAGTGGGAATTGACGTTGCATTTAAATTTTCGGAGATTGTAGCCGTCAGGGAAGCAAGTATTAAATGTGAAGCTGTTTCTCTTGCTATCAATTATAAATTCTGTCTTCTTACAATTGTTGATGAATCCTTTCTTTTCGCTTACCTTCACAACCTTCTGTAGGAGTTTAGGTGGTGTCCTTACTGCTATCAACAATGTAACTTCTCTATATCTAATGTTGTTCAGATTGCAGTCACCAATATTCTGTAGGAGTTTAGGTAGTGTCCTTACTGCTATCAACAATGTAACTTCTCTATATCTAATGTTGTTCAGATTGCAGTCACCAATATTCTGCAGGAATTTAGGTGGTGTCCTTACTGCTATCAACAATGTAACTTCTCTATATCTAATGTTGTTCAGATTGCAGTCACCAATATTCAGTAGGAGTTTAGGTAATGTCCTTACTGCTATCAACAATGTAACTTCTCTATATCTAATGTTGTTCAGATTGCAGTCACCAATATTCTGTAGGAGTTTAGGTAGTGTCCTTACTGCTATCAACAATGTAACTTCTCTATATCTAATGTTGTTCAGATTGCAGTCACCAATATTCTGTAGGAGTTTAGGTGGTGTCCTTACTGCTATCAACAATGTAACTTCTCTATATCTAATGTTGTTCAGATTGCAGTCACCAATATTCTGTAGGAGTTTAGGTGGTGTCCTTACTGCTATCAACAATGTAACTTCTCTATATCTAATGTTGTTCAGATTGCAGTCACCAATATTCTGTAGGAGTTTAGGTGGTGTCCTTACTGCTATCAACAATGTAACTTCTCTATATCTAATGTTGTTCAGATTGCAGTCACCAATATTCTGTAGGAGTTTAGGTGGTGTCCTTACTGCTATCAACAATGTAACTTCTCTATATCTAATGTTGTTCAGATTGCAGTCACCAATATTCTGTAG
The DNA here is from genome assembly GCA_037127315.1 of Ascarosepion bandense. NCBI lineage: Eukaryota > Metazoa > Mollusca > Cephalopoda > Sepiida > Sepiidae > Ascarosepion > Ascarosepion bandense. The sequence continues at coordinate 2,995,184 of JBBBDQ010000872.1, read as the reverse complement.
GAGTTTAGGTGGTGTCCTTACTGCTATCAACAATGTAACTTCTCTATATCTAATGTTGTACAGATTGCAGTCACCAATATTCTGTAGGAGTTTAGGTGGTGTCCTTACTGCTATCAACAATGTAACTTCTCTATATCTAATGTTGTACAGATTGCAGTCACCAATATTCTGTAGGAGTTTAGGTGGTGTCCTTACTGCTATCAACAATGTAACTTCTCTATATCTAATGTTGTTCAGATTGCAGTCACCAATATTCTGTAGGAGTTTAGGTAGTGTCCTTACTGCTATCAACAATGTAACTTCTCTATATCTAATGTTGTTCAGATTGCAGTCACCAATATTCTGTAGGAGTTTAGGTGGTGTCCTTACTGCTATCAACAATGTAACTTCTCTATATCTAATGTTATTCAGATTGCAGTCACCAATATTCTGTAGGACTTTAGGTAGTGTCCTTACTGCTATCAACAATGTAACTTCTCTATATCTAATGTTGTTCAGATTGCAGTCACCAATATTGAATCCTAATAGAAATTCTAATTCTCTCAGGATTGTTTCACTTTAAAAGTTAAACATGTCTAATGAGAGGACCCATCATTGTTTAACGCCCCTTTCTATTTTGTGGCATTTACTGAATTAATTTTCTATTTGTCAGTCAGTTAGTTAAGTACCATACGTGAAACACACTTGGGGTGATCATGTCTCGAAAGAGACATGACTGACTGGGCAAAAGATTATCCCGCAGTAGGTTGTCATTAATTTCTACGGTAGACTGGTTGCCAGCCAAGGCTATAGAACTCAATCTGTCCTGTTATGTAACCCATAACTGGAAGGAAGAGATGGAATAATACCTTTCCCAAGGGTATTTGCGCGCAAGTGAATGCAATGAATATCAACTGGAATTCGAACTCGGCTCTCTGATTTTTCGTTCCGAGCCGATATCCACTGCACCACAACGCACATTATACTTTGATAGTTTTTCAAATTCCTTGGTTGCTACATTACAATCCGCTGGACAATTCTTATTAATTAGTAACCATTTATATTAGTAGTCAAATGTTTTTTTCTTTTCGGTTATTGACAACAATGTTCGGTATTTGCTTCAATTTTGTTGTCTGTGTAGATGGTGAAATCACATAAAATGTTGACGTCTTTTGTTTCTGTAACCGGTGTTAGGTGTTCATATAAGTGTTTGTTTACATATTTTCTAAAGTCTTTGCACATAGACTAGTATAAATATTGCCTCATTCTATCGTGACGTTTTTTATATTCATTTCGGATATGTACAGAACAATCTGAGATTAGATGGTCAATTCTTTCCTGATATTTGTCACAGAATCTGCATTTTGGATCTAATTTATTTTGTATGATATTTGCCTGAAAGTTCTGTAAGCAACTTAAATGATGTTTACGATTCTCCTGGCAACCTCCATACCTGAAGTCTCATCACATGGAAAAGACATTCGAACGTCCTTGAAAAGTGCGTAACATGAAATACAAGCTAAAATAGAAAATATATTTCGCTGAAGAACCAGACAGAGGGCTCGCTTAGTGGAATTGTCGAGAGTCAGGCAAAATCTGATGAGGTTTTCAGGTATCGTAAAAAGAAGTAGAGTCAATCCAACTAATGACTAACTCGAGTAGAAAACACGGATTCTGTTTGCAGACTGAGGCACAAGGCTAAGTACCAATGAGCGTTAAGATGCGCGCACATATCTATTAAGTTGTACAGTGACAGCAGGTAGCATCTGGAAACATTCCTATACCTCTTCGTAAAACATTTAGAAGAGATAGTAAATTGTAAAAAAAAGTTGCTTCAAGATAAAACAAACAAGAAGTTGTGGAGGTCTATGCTCATCAACATTTGATGGAACATGGTATGGAAGAGAAATACAACTTTGGATCTACATTTCATTTTTAGATGTGAATACAAAACGCAATCTATCACGTCATACTTCAATGCGTATGAGCGTAAGTTCTCAATAATGAATAGGAACAATTTCTGGAAACGTGTCAATGTTCCCCATCCTCGGCTCAATCCTTGCCTTCCCCTAACTTCTTTACATATTCTTTCTTTCTTAAATTGAAATCAGTGATACCTAGTCTGAACTTCTCACTACGATATTCAAATTGACCAGCCCGGAGCCGGTGACTACAAAAGAGGCCAAAGCGCTCTGGCACTGTTTCTGTCATATTTCAGTCGATACTAGCCGAATTGCGGACTCAAGATCTTCCTCTTTCCGGATTTATTCTTAAAAATGACTCCAGATGTCTGTGTCTGGATGATAAGAATAACTACACTTCACTTTTCACTTTCTATTCATCCGAGCAGATCGTATTTTGTGAAAGGATGTAGAATAAAGTGCATCTATTAACTGATAGATATTAGGGCATAAATGTATTTACACGCACACTTACACAAACACACACATATATTTAAGCATACAGATATACACACATATATATTCACATGCACGCAGACACAGACGTGTGTGTGTGTGTGTGTGTGTGTGTGTGTGTGTGTGTGTATGTGTGTGTGTGTGTGATTAGAATTAATAGATAACAATTGTCACTTAACTGATAGGCGTCACTTCCGCCATGGTGACTTCATTAACGTATAACAAGATGCTCACTCATCAGGGCTTGGCGGGTTTTTCTCCAGATATTTTTTGTTGTAGAGTAGTTTTCGCACTGAAGGTTATAATCGTGCTATGTCGGTTTCTAATCGACTTAACGCACCCCAAATGTTAGGAACTTGGTAATCTTCCACTGAAAGCTGACTCCTTAGTATTCGGCTAACTGCCGACTAATATCAACTGCCTACATAACTCCAATAGAACTCTAAAGAACTTATAAGAAATTCCCAAGAACTTTAACTTATTAATATAGGAGGTTGAGTTCATTATTTGAGGAATAGGTGTGTTTCCCACTTAACACTTTCCAATATTTCTGTGTTCATATACTTTGTAACTAATTTTGTTACTTTTGTGTGTAAATCTGTGAGTGTGTGATTTTTTATCTTGATGAATGTCATTTATTATGCTACGTTTTGTTATTATGTTATGTAGCTCTCTTCTTTCTTCTTTTTCCTTATTTCGTTTTTCTTTTTTGTGGTGTGTTGACCACTTGACTTTTAGGGTGATGGTTGAATGTTTAGATGTGTGTGTGTGTATGCATGCGCCAATGTGCATACGTGCGCTTGCGTTCACGCACACGTCTGGCTGTGTTTGCGTTTGACTGTGTGTTTACGTACGTGTGCTCACAGATTCTCAGAGATACCTGTACGAAGGAAATGAGGATGATCCGCCCCTGTTCATACTGTTGATTTTATCTGTGAATGTTTGAACTGGTCGAACTAGGGAATCTAGATGTGAAAAAGGATTTTGTTCTATATATATATATATATATATATATATATATATATATATATAGACAGATGGTATCAGACAATCCTCTATCGAAAATAGTGGGAATTGAAAGAGAATGACCTAAATCCACAGATAAAATGGAAGCTGAAAGGCAAGGCACGTACTCTTAATATCTAAGGTGATAGATTTAATCTATGTTTCACAGAAGAAATTAAGATTTTGAAATTTCAATACCAGTCACCGGAATAAATTTAAATTTCAATAATTCTCTCATTCTTTCACTTAGTCACAACAGAATTTGTCCTTTAAATAAACTAGGTTTTAAAATTTGGGGAATCAGTAATCTTTTCCCTCCTACCTACCACTACCAATTTACAGTCAAGCCACAGGTCTCTCACTACCAAAAGAGAAATTACTCATAAGATCCCTCTGGCTTAACCCTATAGTAACCAACATTCCTCACCCCTTCCTTTACTATCCTCTGCTTCCAGCTTTACAAATTTTCCTCAATCTTTGATTAAACGGAGTTGACAATGCATGTATTGAACATAGCTTTTCTCCCTCTAAATATTATCTGAATTTACAGACATATATATATATATATATATATATGATAATTTAATGGTATTTATAGAAAAAACTAATAATATAAAACGATACTTGTTTGGATAGTGAATCTTGATACAATGCGTAAATGCAACTGTCTGAATGTTAGTTTGCCATTTAAGTAGAGGTACTGAAAAATTCTCAGCCTGACCAAGAACTGTTTATTTTTTTTACTGCAAAATTCAGATTATAGACGTTGTCAAATTTTTAAAAGTAAGTTTTGATGTTCTATACATATCATCATTTAATATCTTTCTATATATAAAAAATACATATTTTATTAGTGCGTTATCAAAAATATATTTTCTTAAGAATTAATAACGAAAACTAAAATTCAAAACGGCAACTGAGCTGGTTTTTATAAGTCTTTTATAAGTCTTTTCTAAGTCTTTTCTAAGTCTTTTTATAAGTCTTTTTATAAGTCTTTTATAAGTCTTTTATAAGTCTTTTTATAAGTCTTTTTATAAGTCTTTTATAAGTCTTTTATAGGTCCTTTCACATCAGTGCAAAGACTGAGACCGAAAGTGAGCACAGCTACTAAAAATAGCTAATCGAAGACAAATATTATATGCAAGAGAATATAATATTTAAAATCTAATTGCATTTAATTATACCAATTGCTTACAGAGAAATGGTTCGTGGGACTTAATATGCACATAATCTAACAAGTGAAGCTTGAAATTATCCTTGCTCAACAATGAGAATATGTTTGGCTATAAGACCAAGTACACTGCTGGCTTTTAGTCAGGTGTTCAGGTATCGCTGAAGCTGTTGAATTTAAGCACCCATTTTTATTGTCCACTGCCCCTTGCAAATATTGACTGTTATTTTTTTCTTCTAATATGTCAGTTTCAGGAATACATTACGTAGACAACACGTATTTTTTCTGATCGTTATTTTTTTTGGAATTAGTTGTTTTTTTTTTTAAATATATGCGTTTTTTAATCAAACTAACAAAAACATATATAATAATCAGCATGCCTGCTTACTTGTACATCACTACAGGGAGCGAAGAGGAGTTAACTAAATATATATAGTGTGCAGCACAGATGTGTACGTAAATTAATTTAATGTAGATACTTGTAAATCTTTTGCTTGGTCTTGCTCATGGCAACAGTAATAGTTTAATTGGTGCATAAACTAAATAAAGTATCATCTCCTATTTCTATCTCTTTCTCTTCATAGGTGCTTAAATTCTTTTAAACCATAACGCCTGATTATTCACGTAACGCTATAATCTATTCTGTGACCATATCATGTGAACTCCCGTATATATATATATATATATATATATATATATATATATATATATATATATATATATATAGGGTGATAATAATTAACACTATTACACTAATTGACACTATTTAGATTATTTGGACCTATGTTTTCATCTTTGTTGCCATTTGTACGAAGTTTCGGCCGTTGTACACACCGGCCTTCTTTAGCTGCTAGGAATTTCGAACCGAACCCTTTATTAATGATTCGAATAATGTTCAAGGAGTTATTTTTTAAAGTTTTCTTGAGTTTTCTTAAATAAACACCGTTTAAATAAACGAAACCTCTCATAAAATAAGGGGTATCCATTAAGAATATTTATTTTATAATAGAAGTAAACCTTTTGTCACTTAGCTCATTGATGTCAACCTCAGTATCCTAACACCAGAGGTTTCATAGACGGACCCACCGGAAGTCGCTCCATCCACTCGCCAGGTGCATCAACAATTTACTGTTTATTATCTTCTTTTTTTATATCTACATTTCTTTGGTGCAAGATTGTTTTCATTTTGTATTTGTGCAAGTGCGTTCATGAGCGTTCGCCCATGCTCCGATCTGCGTATAATATTTTTACATGTAGAATGTCTTGGATACTTTTCTTTGTCGTTGTTTTTCTAATATTTTACACTCACTCTTCATTGTTCTTTAACATTTCCATCTTTTTTTTCAGTTGTAGCCATCTTGACTTCTGTTTTTCCAGATTATACCCCCCCACATATATATTATATATATATATATATATATATACTTAATCTTATTTTTATTCTCGTTTTGATATAGACTGACTGTTGCTGAGGAGGCGTGAGATCTCTCTTAGGGATTTCATGTTGAAATGTTCATTCAACATTTTTGAATTTTGAAAATTTATTTTATATATATATATGTGTGTGTGTGTGTGTGTGTGTGTGTGTGTAAAAATTATCAGATAGAGTGCCTCTGCAAAAAAAAATCAATTTGAAAAAGACAAAAGGAAAATTAGCTAAGCCTACATGTTTCATCTTCTTCATCAGGGCAAATTTGCCTTGATAAAATCCCTCAAAAGACGAATCGCGTCGGCTTAGGTAATTTTTCCTCTTCTTTTCACACACACAAACACACACACAAGCACACACACAAACACATATGTATATATATATATATATATATATATATATATATATATATATATATATATGGTTCAGGGTGGTATTCATACCATTTTTATCATATTGTTCACTGTAACAATAAGATGTTTCCAAGGAATCTAATGCCCACCATCAATATACTGCCTCATCATAGTGATTTTTGTATCCTTCACTGTTAAGATTTGATAACCAGACACGATATGTTTAACAGAATCAACAAGTTTTTAACATCTACATTGCCATCTGTATCTCTGTCTACATATTGGGTCGGCACCATTTTTTATGTTTACCTGGCAGTTCCTGATTAGTCTTGTGCAGTCATTATAAATGTTTCTGTCTCTACCTTTAGCCGCGCTCTGTTCAAATTAAGAAACAAATTCTTTTTTTCTTTCAGTACATCAATTACAGATGATTTTGTAACTTGTAAGATTCGTTATATATTAAGAATTATGATATCGAAATATACGGTCTTGTGAATTATTTCTTCCGTTGGTTCTTCCTCCATCTTTGCCTGACCATCGTTTAGGAAGACGATCATAAATTTATGTTTACTTTTATTTACTTTAATGACGAAGATAAAATAAAAAGATATGGTATATGGAATTCACAATTAATATCCAGACGAAGACAGTTGTGACGATGGCAAACAAATCTAACAGCAGATTTAGACTTGCCTGGGGTTTTGAAATTAAACATGGTTCTATGCAGATTTGTTCTAGTAACTTCACATATTAATGAATGTAATTTTTTATTTATTAATACAACGATTTTAGCAAATATATTTTCTAGTAGTGAAATTAAATTCAATGAATTCAAAACAGGACAGCTTTAGGCGAATCGCGAAAGTCTTGCTGTGTTGTGTAGCATTGTCTCGCCCATCTTTATTGCGGATATGGATTATTCAGTTCTAAAAGCATGTAGCAATATGACGGATATCGTAACAGAAACTGGAATCGACGAGTCGATTTCCAGTTACGCGATAGTTAGGATAGTCAATGTCCGGGTAAAGTCAATAAATATGTCTCTTCACTTCACTTCCAGTTACGAGTTGAAAAGCAGGCAGAACTGGGTTCTTTCGTCTTAGGTAACCACCAATGTAAGATAATGAAATCTCTGAATTCAAAAAAAATAAAAATAAATAAATAAACAATAAAAGAGGTAGATCCAAGTTATAGCATCTCTTACACCCATGTAAGGGATCTACGTTCCATCTTTCCAGAAGTAGAACCGTATTTTTTTTCAGTCTAAACCTTACATCCTGTTCCTGTTTGAAACAGGTATCAATGTCACAATCCCATTTGAGGAGCTCACAACCCCGGGATGCTGATACATTATAACATATTACTACCACCTGAATCGTCACGGACTAATCAAGTACGGATTTCACTGTGACAGATACAGGAAAAATGAGGACCCTGATTTCCTACACATGTGCTTTCGCGTGTTACTTATCTATAGTACCATATTAGTCTTTGCTCTATCTCACCTTTAGTATGAACGGTCGGTAATTTTTGATCAAATATCAAAGAGGACTGACGACTGAATTTCCCTCGGCCAGATTTACATATGCGGTGACGTTAATATTCACCACAAATATTGGTTAGTTCACTTGAACAAAACCTTCTTCATCGCCTAACTAAACAAGATCATTTAATAACCCACCCGAGTTACAGAAGCGACGGGACATCAGACCAACTTCCTGTACCAATTTCTAACAATCTCCCCTGACAAATGCTTAGCAAATGTTTTACCAAAATCCACAAGTAAACCAGACTATTTCCTAGACAGTGTTCAAATTGATTCCAAACTAATGACATTTCCTGATTATTGTTTTATAAAACAGTTTTTTGCTATGCGAATGTAGACGATGACAGCTTTAAGTCCTATATGACGGAAGCGCTTCTCCCAATCTTTTTCAAACATGCTGCCCCAAAAACTTTTATCGTAATCTCTGAATCGATACTTTCTGGAATTTAGTGTTTTATACCCTACAAAAATACCTGCAAAACCCCAAAAATCAGACCTGTTCCACCTGTGAATTCGCTGCTGTATAGGTCACCGGGATCACTACTTTAATAATTATCGCAAAAAGTAGCGTAATCTGGTGCTTCTTGCAGAACAACTTGCAATGGCTGTAAGAGACTTCTGGAAAAAGCCAATTTCAAATTCGTGCAAGCTGTCCAGGTCAAGGTTGAAAAGAAACAAAATAGAGCTCTCGAAAACTGGAAGATCCCCAACGAAATTATGAACAGAGGTGAAGTGGTTGTGCTCACTATTATAAATGACCCCGAGGTTATATCCTCCTCTGCTGACAAGGCAAAGCTCATCACCTCTATCTTTGCCTCAAACTTAACGTTAGATGACAAAGCCCATCCTATTCACCGAGCACACTCTCATTAATATATTCATTTCAGTAAGAGAAATTTCTAGCCTCCAGCGAAAAAAGCCACTGGCCAAGACAAACTTCCAGTGATTGTCCTTAAGAGTATCAACCCAGAATTATCCCCGATCTTAGAGAAATTATTTAACTGTTGCTTGAAGAAGAAAAGTTCCCAAACAGTTTCCTCAGTATCATCAGTAAGATCTTTGAGGTTCGAATCAACATGAAGGTCGTCAGCATCTAGATAGGAACAACCTCCTGCATGTCAATAAATATGGGTTTCGATCATCCTGATTAGGTCCTAAATATCATGACACACAGACTTAGTGAGACACACACATTGAGGAGCACAGCATTAGACATAACGAAATGATTCGATAATGTGTAACACAAATGTTTGCGATACAAGCTCTCTAAATATGGAATCACTAGAAGGGTTTTCTCAATTATAAAATCCTTCCTGAAGGTGATTATTAATGGCCAGTACACCGAGACCGCAGCAGTCACTTGTCTTTCTGATTTGTATAAGTGATCTGCCTAAATTATACTCCGATCAATTATAAACATCTAAACGATGATATATAGGCGCACATCTAAAATTTTTCAGTATCAGAGATTGGTAGCTGACCACTTTTCCAATCGACCACTAAATTACCAGTGGGGAAAAAACTGGGTAGTTACATTCAATGTCTCGAAAACAAAATTAGGTATATTCCATCACCACCGATCACCCCATGAACTACCGCTAGTCAAAATGAACGGATGTCCACTCTAAGAGGAACTGTGGCTTGAGAGAATATTGGGCCTCAAACTCACACCCCACCTTAAGTGGAACTCTTATATACGATCCATCGCTAAAGATGCAGGTAAAATTATCGGCTCCCTGTAACGCTATCGTAAATATCTAAAACATCGAGCTACTCTCTACCGTTACAGGAGCCAGATCTGACCGAAAATGGAGTACTGTCGCCATACTTGGGCGGATATATTAAAATGTCCGTTCCTTATTTTCCAGTCTAGATAGAGTTTAAAAGCGCCTCCAAATCCATGTTAAAGAAGAATTATTTTCCCCGCACCAACTTATCTCTCTCATAGGTGAGATGTGACTATTCTCTCATTACTCTATCGTTACTTTCATGCAAAGTTCTTGGACAAACTAAATTCCTTGGTTCGGTCATGACTAGAATCCACTATACCATATTAGCAAACCACCAACTTTCTCTCTTCATTCCATTGGCGAGAAGTAAGTTCCACTCAAACAGTTTCTTCCCGAGAACCGCTACTCTGTGGAACAGGTTCGCAAGAGGATGTTTCGTCTATCACTGCAATCTAATCTAGAATTAACTGTTATCATCTGCTACTTATATCAGTTACCCCTTAACGTAACCCTCTACCTCGATTTACCTCTTGTACAGCGTGAATATTACTGCAAAAGAAAAACAAAAAGAAAAGTTAATGCAAAGGTACATAACTCCATGATCTTACACAAGAAGTCACAGTTAGTAAACAAAATTCGACAATGTCAGTTTAACCTGTCGCTTGGGCGATGTCTCGAAAGAGACATGACTGACTGAGCAGAAGATTATCCTGCAGTAGGTTGCCATTGCTTTCTGCAGAAGACGGGTTCCCAGCCAAAGCTATAGAATTCAATCTGCCCTGTTATTTAACCTATAACTGGAAGGAAGAGACGAATTATTACCTTTCCAAAGAATATTTGCACGTAAGTGAATGCAATGAATTCAACAGGAATTCGAACTCGGCTCACCTATTTCTCGTTCCGAGTCCATATCCACTGCACCACAACGCACATCCTTAAAAACGCTTTCTTAAAAGTGAAGGTTATTACTTTGACACCGTTGCAGCTGTATACATTTTTACTCCTTCAGCAATGTTTATTTGCAACATTAAAAATATGTGGACCAAGTAGAATGCAATATTCTTTTACTTGCCTTTATTAAGATTTATTATTTACCATTTTATTATGAAATATACTGAAAAATATCTATTTATATATAAAAATTCATAACAAATTGCATATTCATAAAATTGTCTAAACCAACTACAATACAATATTTATAATGTACCATTCTGTAAATAACTAGGAATACGTGATTTTATGGTAAGATCTGGTAAAAATTAGAAACATCTGTAATTATACTGAAGAAAACCATGATTCCCCTAATGAATACTGAGACACGTACCTGAAATATTGAGTGTCTATTGACTTACCTAAAAGATGAATAAATAAATAAAATTAGGTTCAGAGGAAAAACTGCCCTCAAACTATTTTAGAGAATCTATGAAAGAAATACACAGAAGATGCATTTTTTCAGAAAAGTATATTTACTCGCTGTAATTGTTTATTTAAAGTTTCTTGTTCACAGATATTTTTATAACATTATGAACAAAAACATATATATATATATATATATATATATATATTTGACAGTTTATTCATAATTTTCTTTAAAAAAATTAATAAATAAACAAACTTTGTCGGTTGAGTTGAATAGAATTAGCTTATATATAATGGACTCTCCCGTCGATTTCGACGTATGAGCGTTTAAAGTGGTGAAGGCTTGTGTAGCACCATCCACACTTTTTGGAATTGCTGATAACAAACAAACGGTGCATAAGTCTGCCACAGATCGCATGAACAACAGACCTCAGTAATTTAACCCATAACTGGAGGGAAGGGACGGATTAATACCTTTCCCAAGGGTACCATTGCGTAAGTGAATGCAACGTGTCTGACTGGAATTAGAACTCTGCTCACCGAGTTCCTACTCCGAGCCGACATCCACTGCACCACAACGCACATCCGTCAATATATATACTGTAATTTTGTTATGACAATGGTTTATAAAAGCATTATATCATTACACAAAAATTTTGGTTTCGGAAAAATCCTGTTCTTCTTAAGATGATATGCTAGAATAAATAATGAAAATGATTTATTTTGAAAATATTAGAAAAATTCTTGGTTATTTTGAAGAGAGTTTGAAGTTCTGAGTCGCGAAAGAAAGCAGGACGGCGTGTTGTCTTTTTAATTTTGTCTGGATAAGATATATAGTGGGACCATAGATTATTTAAATAATTTTTAATAGCAGGTTAGATTTTAGGTTTCGCTCAGACAGACTAATATATATATATATATATATATATATATATATATATCTCGCACCATGAGTACTGATGTCAATAAAATAGAGATCGATGATATATAACAGAGCTATTAAGTATATAATAAAACGTGTGGTCCCATACCATGAATAAAAAAGTAAATTACCCCGCTGAGCATAACAGAAGGGATATATATATATATATATATATATATATATATATATACACCCCCCCCCCACACACACATATATATATATATATATATATATATATATATATATATATATGATTTTTAATGAAACCTGCATAAAAAAAGATTGCTGCATGAGGCGGACAAACATAGCCTCGCTGCTGATGTAGAAAAGGACATCCACTCATTATTAGACTGGGATAAGAAGTGGCTCGTAAATTTAAATATTTCTAAAACGAAACTCCTATCTGTCAACCATCACAGGCAATCTCACCTGCCACCCTTAAGCATGGACCAAACAAGTCTCCCTAAAAGCAATACACGGCGACTCCTCGTTCTTACCCTATCTTCCGACCTTTAGTAGAATGATTACATTGACTCAATAGCTAAATCCACTGTTATGAAGGTTGGGTCACTGTTTCGGGGCAGGAAGTTTTTTCCGCCTGAATCCATCTTGCACATTCGACATTGTTGTCATATCGGGTCAGTCGCCCTGCTGTTTGTCTCAGTTTTCTTGACAGGCTCCAAATGAGAATCTGTAATGGGATTGGCCCGGACCTGGCAGCTCAACTCCAGCCACTTTTTCACCGGCGGGATTCGGCTTCCCTTTGTCTCTTCTATAAATATTTTCATGGCTCCTGCTCTGACGAACTTAGGTCACTGGTGCCTCCTCCGCAAGAATTTACTCGAGCAACCAGACTGGCAACAAGGTCCCACCCTTTTAGATTTATATTAACTAAATGCAGGTGAGAATTCTACTCCATCAGCTTCTTTTCTCGCGCATCCCGCCTGTGGAACTAACTTCCTTCTACTTGCTTCCCTGACGGCTACAACGTCCAGGAATTTAAATGCAATGTCAATTCCCATCTCTTATCCACTTGATTTTAGTCCTTTCTAGATCACCCCGTGTATCTTGTTCTTTTTCTTTCTCTCTGCCTTCGCAACTGTCTTCACTCCTGTGTTCACATCCTTCACTTATCCTTTCTCTGGCACTGTCTGTAAATGGTTCGTCTTTCTCTTCACTCTCCTCCTGCTTAAAACTTTAACTCTCCTATGTAGCTCTCTGCACATCAGTGGCGGTACCGTATGCTTGGGGGAGAAATGATTATATATATATATATATATATATAGGCAGCAATCCCTGCGTCTTTTGACGTCGAAAACTCATTTACTAATGTCCATATCGCCGAAACCATTGACATAATGATTAACTCTCTATATAAACATAATGCAATCCCACCCCATCTGTCAACCCTAATACTCTCAAAAACATTTTGCTTGCAATCACAAACCACGAAGTCAATATTTACACACTAAATAACGGAGTAAATATGGGAAACCCTCTTGGTTCATGCTTCTCTAAATTTTACATGTCTCACGTGGAAAACACAGTTTTCCAAAAAATTAACAAACCGATAATATACGTATCCTACATATATGATATTTTAATTTTAGCTGAGAACAAAAACGAAACTGACAATCTTAAAACCATTGTTCGATTTAATCTCAAATTATCTAACATGTTGAATATCTAGAATCAAATTTGTACAAGAACCAGTTAATGAATGTTTGTATCCGAATCAAGTAATCAGAAGACTTTGTTATTTTTACCACCTTTTTGTAACTGTCTTCTTGTCAGTTTAGAAATAAACTTATCCTCTGTTAACAATATGCTTTAATTTCTTCTTCTATATTTTCCTATTGTCATATAGATTTTACTTTTTTTTTTGTGGGGAAAAGGATTTAACAACTACATTTGAAAAAAAATACTGTCTTCAACTTCACATATTAGCTTAACCAATAAAGTAAAATAAAATAAAATAAAATAAATAACTCCCGTTCATAGATGTCCTCGTGGAGTCCTGTAATAATACTTTCATTACTTCACAAAAACCCACCAGTAAGAAATTCTTGTCACCTTAATTTCACTAGTCAATGTTCTCTTAAATATATAATTTGTGTTATTAAACTTTCCTCACGAGAGCGTACGAGATTTCATCTTCTTGCTCGCTTTTCTTCAAAGAACAACATAACTCGAAACAAATACTTGTCAACAACGAATTTCCGAATTATTTGGTTGACTATCTCATTAGATTTTTTTTAACTTGACCAATAGCAACAATAAACACACAGATAATAACAAAACATTAATATTTTTTAGAAAAACTAAATGTATAACAATTATAAACAGGACGAATCTTTAGTTCGAAACATCATTCGAAAATACGCAACTCTCGTCAACTGTTTTTTTTTTAATCATTTCACCCCAAGCAAGACATTCTACTGCCACTGTTGCGCAGGGGGTTACATAGGGGAAAGTGATGAGAGAGTGGTTAGTTATAGGAAATTTCAGGAGGAGGGTAATAGACGGATGAGGATACCGAGGATAGGGGTGGGGTAGATGGGAAGAGAGTTTGAGAAAATGAATGCGGGTTAGTGTGATAGGAGATGTCTATTGACCTTACATTTACATTTCTGGAGATTGTAGCTGTCTGGGAAGCAAGTTTATGGAAGGGAATTCCACAGGCGGAAAGTGCGAAAAAAGAAGCTATTAGAGTAGAAATTGCGGTTACATTTTATCGGTTTCACTGTAAAAGGGTGGGACCTAGTTGCTAATCTAGTAGCTCGTGTAAATTCATACCTAGGGGCACTAGTGATCTAAGTTCTTCAGAGCAGAAGTCGTGAAATTATTTATAGAAGAGGCACAGGGAAGCCACATCACGCCGGTGAGAGAGTGACTGCAGCAGGGTTGCCAAGTCGGTATCAATCACATTAAACAAAAAAAATAAATAAATTAATCATCTATTATAAAATATTTAAACCGGCTAAACTCATCATCAAAATTAACACTTCACTCGCAAGATTCAAACTACAACGAACCAATATTCTTTACAAAGTTTCACGTCCTTTAAAGAACTGCGTTCTGATCCACCCAGTTTCGTAAATAATTATATCGGACATACAACTACGAAAATGACCCGAAGATTCACGTGGCGTCTCTCTGAACAGAGCTCAATTCGATCTCATTTGAACACAAACAGAGACCTACCAAAACCTATACGGAACGTGACAACACAAATATCATAGCATCACCCACATGTGAAAAAAAAATAAATAAATAAAAACAATGGTGGCATTATAGTGAAAAAAAAACCCCACTCAATATTAATGACTACGCACACGCTAACAACGTGCTTACCGTGTTTGTTACATAAAACATACACACTTCTCTACAAACATACGTAACATAACATAACATACATTCTGTTACGCGTAAAATAACATTAAAAAATTCTTTGACAGACGAAACATTTGGATAATTTTTACATAATTTATGTCCTCAAACAAAAAAAAATCATAAGATCACATGAAGCATTACATGAAAATACTTAACCATAATACCTTATCTGTCATTAATGAAACCTATATATATATATATATATATATATATATATATATATATATATATACTGCGTTTACTACCTGATGGGACATTGTCCTTTCAATGTCGAAACAAAATGTACACTTTTGTAGTAATTTGTAATTTGCATATGTTCTAAATTATAATTTATAATAAATATTTATAGCTCTATTTCTATATTGAGCACTGTTTTGAACGTTGTTAATATTTTCTTCGTTCCTTATTCACTTGTACATATATATATATATATATATATATGCAAAAAACGAGGAAGTTTTAACGAAGAAGGAAATAAAAATATATTTATACTTAGAAACAGACAGTTAAAATGGTCAAAAACGTGTAATGAGGAAAGAAGGCCTAGAGAAATTTTTACACACAGGGCATATTGACGATAAGAGAGAAAGAATCAAACAGCCAATATCCTTAAAAGGCTAGTGTTAGTTTTAATTCAGAGCAAAAGAAAGACTAGAAAATATCTTTAAAGACAAACATCAGTAAAAGCTGCAATAAAAATAAGAAGTTGTGGAGAGCCATGAAAAGATATAGAAGGGGTTGAATATTCATCTTGGAAATCATTTCTTTCTTTATCTCCTCAGTGCTCACGAGGTTTGGTCAATGTTGCATGAAATGTTTTCAAAGATTTCAGCATATAATAATATAAAGTCTCATAGATTATTAAATTAAATATTAAATTAAATATTAAATTAAAGAATAAAATATCCGTTATTTTACATTATACACACTGAGACAATATGAATACATATAATTTAGGACATTCTCTTAAATTCTATTTCTACGCTAACATAAAGGAAATTTTAAAAAATCAAGCAAACAGTGATTCATTTTACAAATATTAAACCATATTGAATAGAGACTGTAACAATAACCTTTTATCTGAATGATAATTTAAACAATTCCACAATTTTGTCAGCCGTTTGCAAAAGGATCAGCCCTCTTGTGTTGCTTTATCTATATTCTATTTCAATACCGTGTATGCTTAGCAGAGTCTAATTCATCGCAACGAAACAACGGAAAGATCAACAAAAACGTCATTGTTGTCTTTGAAATTAGAAAACAACAAGAAACGCGCGTGAATGAATATACATCCATATCACAAAACAATGAATGCATAATTCAATAATTCGAAAACAATAAATTAACCGATTTGTCGAAGACCCGGACAAGCGCGTCAATGTCTGGCTTTCTGTTGAGTGAACGATTCTTAATATTCAAACCTTCCACATGACTGTAAACGCAAAGGTATCACTGTTTACGACCACTCGGTTAGGATTCTGGACGCGTCGTGATCTAATGTGAAGCAGAAATTCAAAGACACATGACAATGGTAATATTAGGGATTTCGTCATTCACTCACCGAGCAGCCAGTAATAATGTCGGATAAAATTTATTAAAGATTTCTATTAAAAGAAATTATCACAAAACGTAGGTTTTTCACTCTTTTCGTTTTTTTCTAGTATTGATAGGGGTTTCCTTGCTCACCTTCTGTGTGAAATAGTGTGGAAAGAAAACATTTTGATTATGTCATTTTTTTCTCTTTGAATTAAATTCATGCAGTCCAAATCTCATCAGAAAAATTACCATAAAAATGTTTTTAGAAAAAAGTAGTTGTGGAGAGCCTGAAAGTACACAGAATATAGAAGAGATAGAATATTAATCTTGGAAAGCATTATCTCCTCAGTGCCCAGTATGGTTGGTCAATGTTGCATGAAATATTTTAAAAGATTTCAGCATATAATAATATTAGCAGTATAGCCCGGCGTTGCTCGGGTGTAATGAAAGCTTTAAAAATAATCCATGGTCCTGGAGCTCAGACTCTTTGGACGTTAGCACGAAAGACTAAAAAGCAATAATTGTTTCCAGTTAAAGCGAAACCGTAGACTGAAAGAAAATGAATGGATGTAAGTCAAATTTTGATTTCCTGGTATCGATATCAAATTTTCTGCACTATTGTAAGAACTGCAACCTTGAAGCGTCTGAATATCGTTTCTTATGTCTTTGTCTATGAGTGTATCAAATTTGATTAAAATCGGACCACTCCTTCTATAACCCGATTTTTTCGATTATCGATTTTCGATATTTATCGGGGATACTTCGACAAAAAAACCTAGCTAAGACCACTCGCAGACGCTTATAGTACAACTGTGTAAATTTTCAAAGAAGTCGGTTCAGCCGTTTCGGAGTCTATAGGTAACGGACACACGGACACACGCACACACACATACACACACACAGACAAAGTTCCATTTATAAATAAGTTTAGATTATTATTTTTTTGTGATTTTGTAGCGCCAGTCTAGAAAGTTGGATTCATGACATCCATATGAAAATCTCGATCTGACTTACGAATATATTACGAGTTTTTATAAATAGGGAAAGATATAATTTAGAAAGTAAAGTAAAATCAACATACGAAAATATCGTTAGAAACAAAAAAAAAAGTGCTAGATTACTATGTAATATCTCATTTTCGATATAGCTGTGAATACTTGACACACCCCTAAAACAGGATGAGTTGAAGCGACAGATATACGGTTGTACCGAGGAGCACTGATTAAAACCATGAAAAGTTCGAATCATACAGCTGCAGGGTCAGATGTTACTAAGTTAACCTTGGTAAATATGTTATTTACTTAGTTTCATTACAGGGTCATAC
Organism: Ascarosepion bandense; assembly: GCA_037127315.1. Classification (NCBI taxonomy): domain Eukaryota; kingdom Metazoa; phylum Mollusca; class Cephalopoda; order Sepiida; family Sepiidae; genus Ascarosepion; species Ascarosepion bandense. Next base: position 2,977,020 of record JBBBDQ010000872.1, on the reverse strand, counting down.
GTATGGGTCACATGACTAAAGATTTCGCGAGACGAACTGCACCACAAGGAGACGGTTTCAATTCATAACACTCCATTTTTTTTGTGTACCTAAAAAAACAAAAAAAAAAAGTCAGTATATTTAAAGAAATATTAATAAATGTAAATCAATAGATTATTGTTATTGACATTATCTACAGTGGGATTAATGGCCTCATTATTGATGCTATTACCGGACTTCGCCTGCATCACACCAAATGAGATTTCGCACTGAAAACTTACTCTACGTGAGTAAACTGTTCGCAGTCAATATCAGGCGTTATCTCGTCTTCTAGATATGTACAGTAGAACTGTTGAAAATTAAGTAAAAGGTTCAGTACGAAACTTCCAGTAAATTTTAGCATTTCGATTTTAGTAACTTTCCCAACGCCATGATGTGGCTTCTTTATCTAAACTTATTCATAAATGGAACTTTGTCTGTGTGTGTGTGTGTCCGTTAACTATAAACTCCGAAATGGCTCAACCGATTTTCTTTAACTATAAGCGTCTGCGAGTGTTCTTAGCTAGGTTTTATGTCGAGGTACCCCTGATAAATATCGAAAATCAATAATCGAAAAAATCGGCTTATAGAAGGAGCGGTCAAATTTTAATCAAATTTGATACATTCATAGACAAAGACATAAGAAACGATATTCAGAAGTTTCAAGGTTGCAGTTCTTACAATAGTGCAGAAAATCGATAATATATATATATATATATATATATATATATATATATATATATATATAAAAGGCAAGATGTTTGTGTGTGTGTCTGTGTGTGTCTGTATTTTCCAGCCCTTTTATTTTAGTTTTTGCTTCGGGTTTGGCTCTAAGTAGGTATAATTGTAGTTCTTAGTCTCAGCCATGATACCATTTACTCAGAGGACTTATTTAGGCTTCAAAATTCAGTTTACGACGAAAAAATCTTATTAGATATCGATACCAGGAAATTAAAATTTGAATTACATCTATTCATTTTTCTTTCAGTCTAGAGTTTCGCTTTAAATGGAAACAATTTTTGCTTTTTAGTCTTTTGTGCCAATGTCCAAAGAGTCTGAGCTCCAAGACCATGGATTAGTTTTAAAGCTTTCATTACACCCGAGCAACGCCGGGATATACTGCTAATATTATTATATGCTGAAATCTTTTAAAATATTTCATGCAACATTGACCAACCATACTGGGCACTGAGGAGATAATGCCTTCCAAGATTAATATTCTATCTCTTCTATATTCCGTGTACTTTCATGGCTCTCCACAACTACTTTTTTCTAAAAATATTTTTATGGTAATTTTTCTGATGAGATTTGGACTGCATGAATTTAAACATACAACTAAATTAGGAACAAGGTTTCGCTGTTTTTTCAAGTTAAATAGCTAAATCGAACCGTAAGTTCTATTCTAATAGTTTCTTTTCTCACACTTATTGCTCATGGAACTCTTTTAAGATTTATTGGTTAGTTCTCACATACGATCTTCAAAAATTTTAATGTAACGCTAATCGCCATCTTCTGTTCTTTTTTTCCCATTTCTCTTTACGAAACACTTCTGATTCATGACTCTAACCCGTTGCGTCTTAGTAGCATTATCGCCTGCTTTGAGGTTAAATTATTTAAAAATTTTATCTGAATCGCCATATACTTTTTTTGATAACTCTTTGGCACTATAAAGAGAAACAGATATTATTTTTATTATTATAGAATACAAAGATCCGAACTCATTAACCATATCCCACAAGAGCATTTCTTTACACTGAAAGATTAATCATAATCATGTGCATCAGAAAGTCAAATAGTTTTCCCCAGCTTCCGATCCATGAGAGCTCTTCGCAATATTTGCTTTTTTAAACATCCTTCCCACACACTACTCTACCATTCATTTACACAAGTTAGACAAAGTTACTCGCTTCTTCCCTATATACTCCCCCGATGTGACCCGCAAGTATCATTTTTTCATGCCTCCTTTCCTCCTTATGTGTCATAGAATTTTGGATATTCTTTTTTATTCTAATTATAAGCCTACGTTTTGTTTCCATTTATCTTGAAACTTTTTTTCTTTTGGTGCGACAACCTGTCCATAGTATTTTCAGCATCTATCGATAGATCTATATCTCTATTGACACAAGTCTTTTCTTCAGGTATGAAAAAATTGACCATCATTAATTGTCTTATATAAGGTTTGGTGTTGCATAGCAGTTCGGCAGTCTTTTCTTTGTTTCTAATTAACTTTTTCTGTTTCTTAATGCTTTACTTATCTTTCGAAAAACATTTTTTGCTATTCTAGCTATTCTTCGGTTTTTAAAAATATTTGCCTTGTCTAAGGCCCAAGAGCCACACCAGGTAGTGGGTTACAAATTAAGCGGTAAAGAGGACCCGGTTTATACTATATGAGTGGAAGATAATGGCTAGCCCTAGACTTGAACAGATAGTAGTGATTGGGGAAACATCTTGCGAGTCGGTTCTACAAAGTAGTGGTTTGTGTGAAGAAGCTGCTCGAGTGAGACTCACAGCTCACCAACGAAATAAAAAAGAAGTGAGAGTAGTTCTTTAAAACGCGCATGACATGTGAGGTCTTAGTCATGAAAGATGGAACTCGTGAAACTAAGGAATGTATTTGTTAGGAGTTGTAGGGTGGAAAAAAGTAATCGCCTACAAGGCCGCGCAGCGGCTGTTGATCTCTATCGAGACTGGTTGTTTATTATAATACTTCTCAGACATTTTTTTTAATACTTACTTGATTTTGGCATCTCAGGTTTGTTGCATTGAGCTATCCCCTTGCTGACAATTATACATTCTTACTTCTTATAATCACTAAAGAAATATTTTAAGGAAATCTGAAATCTAAGCGAATCTCTGAAATGGCTTAATGCAAAACCAGTTCTTATGGACAACTAGCAGCATTTAAATATTCTTAAAAAAAGAAATAGCAGATTAATATCTCAGTTAGAACAACACATGATAAAAAATCACCTAATATAAATGCATTTATTTTTACACATATTCATGTCTACATCACGATTGAACAACAATAGCATCAACTTTATTATGACAAATTGCAGATATTTATAAACCTTTTGAATACATTATCTAAAGTAAAACCAACACTGGGTTACATAGATAGATAGATAGATAGATAGATAGATAGATAGATATTGAGCTGACTTAGATAGATAGATAGATAGATAGATAGATAGATAGATAGATAGATAGATAGATGTTGAGCTGACTTAGATATGATGATAGATAGATAGATAGATAGATAGATAGATAGATAGATAGATATTGATCTGACTTAGATTTGATCATAGATAGATAGATAGATAGATAGATAGATAGATAGATAGATAGATATTGATCTGACTTAGATTTGAACTCAGATAGATAGATAGATAGATAGATAGATAGATCAGCCAAGAAGAAAGAAAGAAAGAAAGAAAGTGCAAGTGGGATGGCAGATGGAAAATAAAAATGTGGATATTACGAAAGAAGAAAAAACATGACTAAAAAGAAACAAACAATAGATGAAAAAAATGAATGAAAAAAGGATGATGTAAATGAAAAAAATAATGAATGAAGAAGGGTTGTGAATGAATATGTCAAGAATTAATTAAGAAATTGTGACAAAAATTCAATTGGATAAATGAACTGAAGAAAAAGTCATAACGAAAAAAAAAAAGTAATGGCCATTTGGGGAAACAAATACTAAGAAAGAAAGAAAGAAAGAAAGAAAGAAGGGCGTAAAAGAGTGAAAAAAAAAACAAAGAGTGAAAAAATTAAGAAAGTGGAAGTGTGACAGAAAGAAATGAAAAGAGTGATATACAAACGAAAATGAAAAATAGAGATAACGAGAAAGAAAAAAATGAAAGAAAAAATGAAAGAAAAAAAATGAAAGAAAAAATGAAAAATATAATTGAAAAAACAAGCGAATGAATGGATGAAAGAAGGAAATAAAAAGAAAGTAGACAAAAATAAAATAATAAGTGAAAGAATATAGAAATGATAAGGTTAGTCAGGGACAAGGCTAATTTATTAGAAGTGCTAGCAGGATTATTTTACGACGCCCCTCCTTTAAGTGGCGGGTGTATGCAAGTCTTGAAAATCAGCATTGAAAGTATTGGCTATTTGCCTGGTTAGCAATATCGACTACTTAACTAGGCGGAAATAACTTATTTACCAAAGAAACACGTCCATTTACCCCACCCCCACCAGAAAAAAAATAAAAATGTAAAAAAAATGAATAGAAAATGTACAAAATCTGAATAATGTTAGACAGAGAAAAAATTTCGTCTCCCCATTTTTTGTTAAGTTATCAAAAAGTAATTTAAAAGATAGCAAAAGTGAGAAAAAAAAAACCAAAGAAAGACAATATATTCTTAGTCGAAGATACAATGACAAGAGAAGGAAAAAAGTAATCCTCAAAGAGAGAAAATTAACAAAAATATATTTTAATGAATTACTTATCGCAAAAAATTATTTCAAAACAAGAGTAAACAAAAAAATAAAAACAGTGAAAATAATACCAAAATTAATACTAAAAAAATTTTAAAAAAAGGAAAAAAAAAAAAAAAAGAAAAACAACCACCCATAAAAATGATGTAATGAAAACTATGAGAGAATGAAAGAATGGAACCGCGCAAATTATTGGCACTAGACAACAACAGGACGAAAGAACTGCTATAAAGGAAGGGAAAAGAAAGGAAGGCGTCCGCGTTTTCGCGGTGGTATCCGCGGAAGCAAATCTTCCACAGTCTATTGTCAGTTGTATGGAAGCCACGAAGGTAATTTACCGACGACCTCGCTGAAGCGTCTCTATTGTGTCGAATCGTGGCTTCCATTCAATAATGTCGCATGCAGTTCTGTTAACTGCTGACGTCTGCTACCGTTAAACCACGCACAATGGGCTAAACAACAGCTTCAGGTACTCAAAAGAGTGAGCACGCACAGTGATAATAACGTCTAGGTCTAGAGAAGTACACAACATATACACATTTTTGCAGCTTCACACACACATACACACACATATATATATATATATATATACACGAAAATACACATACATATGCACACAATGTAGTCACATCTGCTTAACAGCGCGTGGTCACAAATATTAGGTTTTTCAATTATGCAAACGTTGAAATAGCGAGAATAGTTGAGGTCGCATATATAGGCACATATATAGGCACATATATAGGCACATATATAGGATGTGCGTTTGTGAATGTCAGCTCGGAATGAGAAATATGAGAGCAGAGTTCGAATTCCAGTCGAATTCGTTTCATCCATTTACGCATGAAAGGTATTAATCCATCTCTTCTAACCCCAGCTATGAATTGAACAGCAGGACAAATTTAGTTCTATAGCCTTGGTTGGTAACCGGTCTACTGCAGAAAGTAACAACAGTAATCTTTTGCCTAGTTAGTCATGGATCGAAAGGGCGTCTAAAATGTGTAGCAATTAACTGACTGATATAGGCAAAACTGTTTGATAAAACTCACAATATGGAAATATGGCTCGTTCTTCCAAAAGATATACATCTATTTCTTCAACGAGTATTTACGCATACAAACACCCATCTCTCTCTCTCTCTCTCTCTCTCTCTCTCTGTATATATATATATATATTTGAATTCTGTTATTACAATGGGTTATAAAAGCATAATGTCACTACACAAAAATTTTCATGTTTCAGAATAGTACTGTTCTTCTTCAGGTGATATGTTAAAATAAATGGTGAAAATGTTTTTTTTTTCATGAATTCATCTTATATTTTAAAAATAAATCATTTTTCTCATAAACTATTGTAATAATAAAATTACAATATTAAGCTCTACTCTGTATCGAGCAGTTTTTATAAAAGTAAATGCTTAAACAGTGGGTTTTAATCTACGTGTTCTTCCACTTTCTTGTATATATATATATATATATATATATATATATATATATGTGTGTGTGAATAGGGTACGATGGGTAAATTGTTGTAATTTATATTATTAATTTCATGATGCAATGGACGTCATTTGTTTTTCATTTTGTCAATTACACAGTTGGGCACCTTTGTGCGAAAAAATACGCTGACACAATTCACACCACTTGAAATTGGGAAATTGCTTGCTGTACTGCTTGGCATTCGTGCCAGAAGCTACATAACGAATTTTTCAGAGTGACTGGGTGTCAATCTGATGACAGTGCTGAGGAGCCGGAAAGAGCCGGATGTGGCTAATGAGTCTAAGTTGATGAATGGTGCCATAATCGATACCATTACTTCATCTTTTGTTTTTTAAGGAGTTTTGTTGTTCTCTCGCCCAACTACGCCACACATATAATAATCCAGGGGATTGCAGTCTGGGGAGCTAGGTGGCCAGATGTAAGGGGTGATGTGGCCGCAAAAAATGTCTGACAGCGATGACCGAATTCTCCTGATCGTGTGGCATGTTGCCAAAACATAAGGTCTTCCAGCAACTATTCTCTCGAATCAGGGTAGCTTTTTATGTAGGTCTCCATGTTGAATATGTCCTCCACAAACAAATTCAAATGTTCTTTTCTAATCAGAACGATCAGGGTTTTCCGAGCAGCAGTAACTTCGTAATCACCATTAGACTCAAACAGCTCCTTCAGAATCCTCTGCACTGTCCTCAGGTTGACACACAAAGACACTGAAATATTCGTATTGAAGCTTCTGGTGCAAATGCCAAGCAGTACATCATGCTATTTTCAAAAATTTGGCACAGTGAATTGCGTCATGGCGCTCATTTTCTCACAGACGGTATCCATCTGAAACTACAATACAGTGCAGTAAACAAAATCAAAAACAACATGCATGCGTGAAATTATATATATATTGTCATCCACAGACAGATCTGTTTCGCCGTATCACAGCTCGTCAGTACGGTTAGACTCCGATTGCTTTCTTACCCGGGATTGAACCCCAAACGAAATGGCTTCAGTCGGTGACCCTACCCCTGGGCTATGGTTGTTCGGTGGAAGAAGGCAGACTTTTTAGCGCATATCATTATACGCGCCCAATAGCTAGAGCGTTCTAATTCATTTCACTGAATGAGCGATGCGTACATGCCAGAGTAGCTACTGTTTATCAAAGTCTACTATTTTTCCAGAGTGCTCAATCAAGGTGTGAGAGCGTAAATATTGTCATCCGCAGAGAGATCTGTTTCGCCGTATAAATATATATAACTGAAATAGGGGTTGTTTCCAACGAGGGAAATTGTTATAGAAGAAAAAGTGCTTCTCGCATTTTTTCTACGATAAAAATTTCCCTCTTGTATATATATATATATATATATATATATATATATATATATATATATAGTAATATTAATTATAGTAATAATAACAGTACTAACAGCACTAATTCTGTCAAGACTAGCAATAATTAAACTACAAATGAAATCGTCTTGAAACCCACCGGGAACGAACCCGGAGGGAAAAGAAGGGGAAGAAAAAGAGTGATTGAAAAGTAACTCCCTATTTTATAATACTTATAATTTATTTATTAACAATAATTTTTACAAGAAATATATATGAGTGGAAAGAGTTTAGCATGATATTTTATCTAAAATTTAGTATGGGCACCAGATCTCGCTACCAGCCCATAAATCGCTTCTTCTGATTTCACCAGTAACTTCTAGGGTATGAAAGACATAACTTCTTGTATTCACCTTTCAAGTTCTCTTAAAGACTGACTTGCTCCTTTAACCAACCCCCACCAAAGAAAATGTCACAAGTATTTAAAGTCAGGACTCCTGGCTGGCCACTCATACAGAAAATAGGGATTCTCTTTTCAATCACCCTGTATATATATACACACACATGAATATAAAGTTGCTTGTCAAGGTGTAAATACTTCTCATGTCTGTATTATTTGGATGAAACATGTATACACAGTTAAGACAAAGCATGGTATGCTTTTACATGTATGTGTTCGGCTGTGCATGCTGATCTGTGCAATATGCGCATGTGTTGTTGTCAATACACCGGCAACATGCCATTGTGTTGCATATCACAATAAGAAAGCTACCAAGTCATGGAATCGGTGAAAACCGAAAACCTCCTGGCGACGGCACCACCAGAATCTGATAAATGATTGTACGGGAAGACTGCTCTATAGAAACTCTTCTTTTCACGCAGACAAATAGAGCACCGTGTTTGTTATTTTGCATTGCAACTGCATTGTACTCATTTCCTGACATTAACCGTCGACAGTGTTGATGGATTAGCTTGGTTCTTTGTCAAAAAGAGAGAAGAGATGAGTGACAATTTTTGTATTGTACAAGCCCACTGAACGAATTAGCTTTGCTATCCTGTGCTAAAATAATACAGAGAATAGTTCATATCAGGACAGAAGGTAGTAAACGTTTTATATCCACAATACCACACACACAAATAATATATATATATATATATATATATATATATATATATATATATATACTTGTTTGTTATCAGCAGTTCCAAAAAGTGTGGATGGTGCTACACAAGCCTTAACCACTTTATACAGTTCTTTGTGTGGTAGTCTGTGTTAGACGCTCATACGTCGAAATCGACGGGAGAGTCCATAATATACACTACCGGCCATAATTATTAGACCACCACAGTGTTTTTAAAAAAGTATGTATTTCGTATTATGTTTTAGTATTTATTGCCAAGTGAATAACTGTAAATGAAAATAGAATGGTTCTTTTGTTAATACTGCACAATAACATGTGCATCAAATGAATTTATAAATATTTAATAAAGACCTATATTGAAGTTTCATCAATGAAAGAATGAAGAAAAATTTAGTGTGATTCGGACGAGTTCATCTTTGCTTCCTTGAGTTGTAATGTTTTGCAAAGTAATAATAACAAAAGAATCAGTCTATTTTCATTTAGAATTACTCTTCTTCTTTTTCTATGTGCCCTGTCCCTTCAGGACGTAGGCAATCATGGCTCTCCACGTCTCCCTATCCCTTCAACAAATACTAAAGATATTATGAAATACCTCATTTCTTTTGAAAACTGTGGTGGCCTAATAATTATGACCGGTAATGCATATGTATATATATACATATATATTCTCCATTTCTTCTTATATATATATATATATATATATATGAGAGTAAGAAGAAATGGAGTAACAATCTAAGCTCGTAGCATTTATTCTTTAAAAGCACTCGATACAAAAACGATAAATAGTATTATTGTAATATATTTATTATAAGTATTTATAATAAAAGCATTTTACATCGCTACACAAAAGCTATCGCGTTTCAGTCCTGTTAATTGTACTTCGTCAGCCGATGTTAGGTTACTGTTGTTGGGAATAATTTTTATCCAAATTTAAAATAATTCGTTAAAATTATTCAATTTTCCTTGTCTGCCATATTTAATTAATGAAAGATAACCAACACTTTTATCCACTAGGCTATGTGTCCTCAAATCTTATAAATTTCATTCAACGGTAACGCTAACACGACCACTGCACCATGTTGATAAAAGCGTTGGTTGAAATAAGTGACCTGACCTAAAAAGTCTTAAGTTCAATACCTGGTCACAGCAGAGGTGAACACAAGTTACTAAGAGAGTTAAATGGAATATACCGTTTCGGAACGAGAAATCGGGGTGCCGAGTTCGAATTTCAGTTAAATTCGTTGCATTCACTTGCATGCAATTACCCTAAGGAAATGTATTAATCCGCCTCTTCCCTCCAGTTATGAGTTAAATAACAGAACAGATTAAGTTCTTTAGCCTTGGTCGGCAACCAGTCTACCGCAGAAAGTAATGGCAACCTACTGCTAGAAAATCTTCTGCCTAGTCAGTCATGTCTCGAGTGGGACATGATCACCTAAGCATGTATCACGTATGGCACATAAGTGACTGTTTGATGTGCGTTGTGGTACAGTAGATGTCGACTTGGAACGAGAAATCAAGGAGCCGAATTCCAGTTGAATTCGTTACATTCACTTACGCGCAAATACCCTGAGGAAAAGTATTAATCCGCCTCTTCCCTCTAGTTATGGGTTAAATAACAGAACAGATTGGGTTCTTTAGCCTTGGCTGGCAATCAGTCTACCGCAGAATGCAATGGAGACCAACTGCGTGATAATCGTTTGCCCAGTCAGTCATGTCTTTTCGAAACATGATCGCCTAAAGCATGTAGCACGTATGGCACTAAACTGACTGACGTGAAACTTGAAAATCTACCACTGTTGACTAAATGAAAATTTCGGTTCGATACTCCAGCATATAGTATCTGAAAAAGGCCGGATCGTACAACGATTGAAACACCGTGAAAATGTTAATAAAGATGAGGTACACAGTCCCGACAATGTAAATAGTGTAAAGAGTTAAAGGTTTTTGTGTGAAATTATGCTTCCTTTTTTTTTTCTTTTTTTACAGGATCTGATCAGGTGTCCCTACCGTTCATCTCAGGGTTCACGAAAGGCTCCAAAGGAGAATCTGTAACAAGATCGGTCCCGACCTGGCAGCTCGAGTCCAGACAATTTCACACCAGCGGGATGTGACTTCCCTCTGTCTAATCTAGAAATATTTTCCTGACTTCTGTTCCGACGAGCTTAGCACACTGATGCCCCCTCTACAAGAATTTACTCGTGCAACCAGACTGGCAACAAGGTCCCACCCTTTTGCAGTGAAATCAACCAAATGTAACCGCCACTTCTACTCCACCAGCTTCCTTTCTTGCACTTCCCGCCTGTGGAACTCCCTTCCGTATACTTGCTTTCCTGAAGGCTACAAACTACAAGAATTTAAATGCAATGTTAATTCTTACCTCTTATCCACTTCATTCTAGTCTTTCTATCGTCCTTTCTTCATCACCTCATGTAACTTGTTCTTTTCCTTTCTCACTCTACCCTCGCAACTGTCTTCACACTGTTATTCCCATTCTTCTCTTGCCCTTTCTCCGACCCCCCCCATGTGACTGTTTCGTCTTTCTCTTCGCTCTCCTCCTGCTTAAACTTTGACATCGTATTTAGCCCTTGTGCATCAGTGGCGGTACCACCTTGCTTGGCGAAACGATTAAAAAACGAAATAATAATAATCGTAATATCATCCATAAATTTACTGAAATCATTTAACGGTTGAACTGAAAAAAGCTATTTTTAAACAAATATTGTGGGTCAGCTCCAAAGGTTAACAGAAAAATCTACTTAATGATGTTAACAGATCAGATTGTCATAAATACTCTTACATGAGATTTAGAGAATGACACCACATGGCTTAATAGCAAACAGATATCCAGTTTAGCCTAAATCTGGCTGTAGGACATTATTTTTGACTGAGTCATACCATCCATGTCCAGTTAACTAAACGTCATTTTCTCTTTTCTTAATTCCTGTTCTTTTATTGTTCTCCTTAATAGTGCTTTTTATATTCTTTCACACTCAGTATCCCCTTTCATCTTAGTGGCTGTATTGCCTTGCTTAGGTTGAAATGATTAAATATATAAAAAGGATTTGCAGTAACATGCTACCTCTACAAAACCAACATCTGATTGTACCACAGGGATACACACAGCTGCTCTCACCTGCGCCGCTATTTCTCTTACCAAAATAATAAATTTATGAATTCAGATAGGATGCTAAAATTTAATCAACATTTTTTACTAAGTGTTCCAAGAAACTGAGCCTACGATGAACATTTCCAAAACAGAAACTATCATATAATGAAAGAAGTGATAGTACATAACCTAATCCATATAAAAATAAGAACGTCAAATTGATAATTGGTGTATGGCTCAGTAATATTAAATTTAGTATAGGAGATAAAACATTGAACAGAATACAATAGGCTAGTTTCGCCCAACACCGCAAGTTGATACAGAACCAAATATTGACCTAAGAACTCGAACCATGTCCCTAAATCGCTTCGTCCGCTCTAGACTCTCATGTGAATGTGACACAAGGTGTCAGTCTTGTTCAGAAATATCTAAACTATCAGTTTTATATAAGCATTTTATCAGATCAGAAGCAACAGTTAAAATGAATATCACAAAAAAACAGTATCACGAAGTTGACTCCCCACATTTTCTTAAACAAAAGTTCAGAAAGGAAACCTGATTAGCACTAGAGAAAAGGATATCAGTTAGTGGCCCCGAGAAAATTTTCCTTAAAAAGGGTTTCAAGAGAAAAATTTTTTTATCAATTTCACCCAACAGTATCTCTAACGCTCCGATGAAGAAATAATAAATATTTCCTTTATGGAAACGGTTATTCTCATCTTTAGCATTTAGTAATATTCAAGGTAGGCACTAATTTACTAGCATTACAATAAAAGTAATCTTTGGAGGCAATTAAATTAGTAAGTTTTATTTTTTTAGTAATTGATATTTTATCTTAAGCGTATGCTAAAGTCTTCAGCGAACGACAGATTTTTTTTCGTGGAGACAGATTTTGTTTACAAATAAAAGCGTTGAGAGTTTTTATTCACACGCTTAATAAGAAATTCTGGTGTGAATTCTTATAAGGACTATCCGATAAAAGCTCTTTTAAAATTATTATACTATTCAAGAATGTACTATACAAAGTTAATGACTTCAAAATAGAATTAATATCGCTGTTGTTAAACTGTTCCGAATATGTTTAGATGTTAAATATGCATCGGGAATTTCAAATTTTAATATTTCTCTTTAGAAATATTCACAATTTATTTAGTAATGTAAGGTTTTGTTATACAAATCGACATTTTTTACTTTCACACACACACACACACACACACACACACACACACACACACACACACACACACATATATATATATATATATTTAGTGTATCGAGGCAGTAGATAATTTTCTTAACATATACTGTTAACATAAGAGACAATGAGTGTCTAGTATGTTTAATCATTGGCCGTTTTAAATATCGTATTTTGGCTTTAATTTTAGGTAAAATAAAAACAACAATTCTCCACCTTTTGGGTATTTTTTATCATGTTGGTTCTAAACTTTCGGTTCACATAAGTTATCTTCAGAGGTGTTACAGGGACGTTAACATAAAAACATCCACCATCAAAAATGATTTTATCTTTTGTTGAAATAAAATTTTGCTAAGCAAAGATAACAGTTACCAAATAGCAGACACAGTTCGTGAATTTGTAATGCGGTTCTATGACGTCACACCGCGTGAGAGACTGAAATGTTAACAGAACCATACATGTAAATGCAGTTTAATGTGTTATGACCAGCTTTAAATGTGATTTTTATTAAGTGTGGGTTGTTTTGATTTTATGTAGATGATCTTCAATATCTGAAGGTTCTTTTTACTGTGTATAAGTGAGTATTATTGTGTTGTTGATATATATATATTACATTTGAAAAAAACAGAGGGACCATATTTTACTAGTAAAACAGGATATAGAAGTATCTTCTTCTTCTATGTGTCCTGTCTCTTCAGGGCGTAGGCGATCATGGTTCTCCACGTCTCCCTATCCTTTGTGGCTCTTAGTATGTTTGCTTCTGTTACACCTCGCAACCCCCGTTCCGTCAGTCACCTAATCAGGCCCTGCAAATATGTTATCCGCTGCCTTCCTCTGTCTCTTTTTCCTTCTATCTGGCCAGTCAGTATCAGGTTCTCCAGGCTCTCTTTCCTTCTTGCATGTCCCTGGAACTTCAGTTGTCTCTTCCTGGTGCTCAGTATTAATTTCCTTTTTGTTGCCATTCTTACCAACACCACATTTTTGCTTGGATGCTCGGTCCACGACATCCGCAGCATCCTTCTGCACATTTTTTAGGCACCTTTCGACCGATCCTTCTTCAGAACAAAAATCGTCGGTAATATACAACTGAGTAGCTAATTTAAAAAAAAATTATTAGCGACAGAAGTTAAAATGTAAGGACAAGGGAGGTGTGAAAAATATCCTCTGCTAAGTAATGGGTTCTTCAAAGAGCCCATATATGTTTAAATTCTCGTTGCGTGCACAGGACAGGTCTCTGCATGTAAATAATAACGGACTCCAATAAATCTGAGTGGAGTCTGTTCCATGCCCTGTACAATACAAGTTATTCTCCTGATTTTTTGTCTATATTTCACAGGGCACGAAACACGAAGAGTAGTTTTATTTTATCTCGCCAACAGTATTAACATATAATAAAAAAATTAAAATTAAAAAAATTAAAAATTAAATTTCAAAAATTAAAAACATTAGAATACAATATCATATAATATTGTTAGCGAGATTAAAATTAAAAATTAGTACTTAGAACTGGAACAAGGAATGGGGCTATGGGTGGCTTTTGTCCTTGGGGTTTCAAGGGACTGAGACTTCGCTTTTAGGCAATTCTCTTTGTTCCTAGCAATGACATGCCATGGTAATGACATGCCATTTCCTTTTACTCGCACTCGCAAAAAATATCGGCATTTATAGGTGGTGGAGAATATGAGAGTCAATCGGGATTTGACCGTACCGGTCCGATTCGCTAGTAGACCATTAAACTGTCAGAATCGGCCAGGGGGCGATTTTAGTCGTCTGCGGCCGGAAAACCAGAGACCTTCTTCCCTGGACAGGAAGAGATTATCAGTCTCTTCGAACCTGTAACAAGCTTCTTTTTTGCCAGCCACAATGACCGGCATTTACCAGTTACAAAAGTCTAAACTTGAGGACGGTGCGGAAGGTCAATCCATCGAGCATAATATCAAATATATATATATATATATATATATATATATATATATATATATATGCAATTTATTTGTTTGAACATTATTTTTAATCGTTACTCGTATTTGAGTAGATATTCTGTTTTTAGTCGTCTGCGGCCGGAAAACCAGAGACCTTCTTCCCTGGACAGGAAGAGATTATCAGTCTCTTCGAACCTGTAACAAGCTTCTTTTTTGCCAGCCACAATGATCGGCATTTACCAGTTACAAAAGTCTAAACTTGAGGACGGTGCGGAAGGTCAATCCATCGAGCATAATATCAAATATATATATATATATATATGTAATTTATTTGTTTGAACATTATTTTTAATCGTTACTCGTATTTGAGTAAATATTCTGTTTTTAATCGAAAATATATTTATATATTTATTTCTACCGGGTTGATTATTTCCGATAAATTTTGTTACGAAAATGTGTGCCATTCGGCAGGATTCGAACCAGCGGCACTTAACAGCACATTGTGAGCCATCAATTCATCTGGTGCGTCTTAAAACTAAAAGAGAAAGAGAGAGTGTCTGTGGGTGTGATGGATAAATTGTCGTGTAAATTATACTAAAATGAAAATAATATTAACATCATATTTTAACTGATATGCTTAAAAAAATCATACAAATGTATATTGAAATAGTAACAATTAAATGTACATAAGAAAATTACCATTAGCTTCAACCACAGCCGCAAGAGAACTTCGGAATTTCCTGAATCTCTTATCGATAGAATCCTTGTTTAAGTTAGTGAAAGCGGCCATAATCCTTGCCTTCCGTCCATATTTGGTATTACAAGGGGTTTTGTTGCCACAACTGTGCCCAACTCATAATAATAAAAGAGGTTGCAGTCTGTGGAGTAATATGGTCCGGTTTAAGGGGAGATGTCGCCGTAGAAATTCTATGACAGCCATGGTTGGGTTCCCCTGTTTGTGGGGCATGGAGCAGAGTCCTGTTGCCAGATAAAAGGTCTTCAATCAGCCACCCGATTGACGCAAACAGTACTACCTCCTCAGGTCACTTGATGCCGGCCTCCGTGTTGAGTTTGAGGCCTTGTGTGAATTGATCACTCAAAACAGCTTTGTAATCGCCAACTCTTTCGAATCCTCCGAACTGTAATCTGATTGACACCCAAACGCTCTGAAACGCTCAATTAGGGTTTCCAGTGAAAATGTCAGGCAGTACACCATGAACAAGTAACTTGGAGAGTTGGGTTAAAAGGAAATAACTCATGACTACCAGAAGAGGCTTCGCACAAGGAATGAGAATGATATCCCCCAGTGATCGTAATATGCGGTTCGGTTCGACATTTCTAGCACCTGAAGAAGGCCGGAGCGTACAACGACGTAGAAATGGCAACGAAGATGAGTTCAATAGTCCGAATAATGTAAATCTAAGATGAGGTGGTACTTACACATCCTACCTAATTTCGGAAATATAGACAAATACTGAAAGATCGGTACGGACCAGATGCACCAAAAATATGGAGACAAATAGAAAAGTTCTACCTGAAGCGGACGCGAATATCAACCCACCTACAACGATGCAGGGAAGTACGACTCATCCTTGCAGGCTACCTCATTTCGGAAATATAGACAAATACTGAAAGATCGGTACGGACCAGATGCACCAAAAATATGGAGACAAATAGAAAAGTTCTACCTGAAGCGGACGCGAATATCAACCCACCTACAACGATGCAGGGAAGTACAACTCATCCTTGCAGGCCTGTCTCTATTCAAGGAGAGACCGTCTGGTCGCAGAAAAAGCGGGACACGCCCTAGTTCGAGAACGTATCCAGTAAAATTGATGGATGAAACAAAAATTACATCCCAGAGGCTCGAGGCACTCCTCAGAAAGATCACTGATGAAGAAGACCGGAAAAAGGATCCGGCACGAGCTTGACGAATCCTTCAGGCTAGAATTCGATGCCAAGTACGGAATCCATCACCGCCCCGCCCCCCGTGAACGCAGTTGTCAACATCAGTCAACATCAGCTGAAAAATCAGTACTGAACAAGTGTCTCAACTTCGATAGGGTCTCAACTTCGTAGCAACCATCAGATGAATACCATACTTAGTTATCATTGGTCGGACTGAGGAAATCGCCTTGAACATCTTTCAGGCTCAGACAGAAATGCTAAGATGGAAAATGATACAGACACTGGAGAAAGCCAAGCCACCTAAAACAAATATCACGAAAGGGGAAGGGCTGGCAATCAGAGGATTAAGAACATCTTTATACTACCAGCTGACAAAAGAAATGCAACTGTAGTGATGGACAAAACAGAATACACCAAGAAACTGCAAGAGCTTATAAGTGGTAGTTATATCAAGGCAACGAAAGTCTTCACTTTGACGTTTTGTCGCAAATCCTAATCAAGACCAAGGATCACTTCCAGCCTAGGAAATACAGGCAATTGTCTCAACGTTACAACAAGCTACCTCACATGTATGGTCTACCTAAGATTCACAAAGACAGTATTCTGCTCAGGCCGATTGCTAGCAGCCTAGGCTCGGTGTGCCACACTCTGAAGTCCTTCAGTGTAGATATAGTTGACCCACTAATAGGAAAGTCACTATGATATATTATAAGCTCCTCCCATTATGTGGAACTTATCAAAGATGTTCCCATCCAGTGCAACCAGATTGTGAGTCTTGATGTGGTAAGTCTCTTCACCAAGGTACCCACTGCCAGTAGTCAAGGACAGACTGGCCTCGGACTCACCCCTAGAGAGAACGTACCAGTTTTACACTAGATAACCTGATGAAGATTCTGACATTCTACACACAAACAACACACTTCAGACTAGGATCAGGCATATATTGACAGGATGAAGGCTTAGCAATGAGCTCGCCATTGTCACCATCACTGGCTAATATATATATGGAATACTTTGAAGAGATAGCATTAGAATCCACAGCTCTAAGGCCAAATCTATGGCTGAGATACTCTGGCCACACAAGGAAGAGGTCCAATGATGACTTTTAAATAACTAAGAAATGTTCCGACAGAGAATGGAAGTGTAACACTGAGAACCAAAGACTCATTGTTATGGTCAAGAACGCATTTCAAATTTAACCAGAGAGATAGGAAAATATCATTGGAAACCAAGAAAAGAGGGCTGGATTGATATATGATATCGGTCCTTCTGTATGGAAGCGAATTTGAATGATCTCCTCAAGAATGAAGGAGAGGCTCGAGGCAGTAGAAATGTCGTTCTACAGAAGAATGCTGAGGATACCATGAATTGAACACGAGAGTAGCGATGAAGCGCTGGAGAGGATGCAAACGAAGAGAAAACTCATATTTAACACCAGGAAAAGACAGCTGAGCTTCCTGGGACACGTAATGAGAACAGAGGGCCTGGAAAATTTAATACTCACAGAACAGATAGAAAGAAAGAGGGACTTGATAAGCCTGAGCAAATGGATGGCGCATTTGAGAGAGATACCAAGAAGAAATATATTGACAGCGACAAGAGACAAAACCAAGTCCATGTTAGCCTACGTCCTGAAGTTACACGTCATATGAATAAGAAGAGACACATGATAAGAAGCTATTTAGTCGAAATCAAGAACGATTTAAGTAAATAAATATACTGAAGCGTCGTATGTATTTATATGCAGCAACATATATGAGAGTGTACAATTTAATAAAAGTAGATAGGTTAGACTATCGTCCTGTTCCCACTCCTCCCAGATCTTTTGAACATAACATGTTCATCCTTTTGTTTCCAGTTTAGGATTGACCTTCTGGATCCTACTAAAGTTTTTTTTAATTCTCTTTCACTCCCATAGTTGCTTGCGTATTTGCGGAATTATCCCATTGCTTGAAGTGAATTGATTAAAAGATTAAATACTTGAAATGACCATACTTGACAGCGACATTGACAAGAAAAAAACAACTTGTAGAACGGTTCTATTAGAAAATAACTTTTTTTCCACAAGATAGAATGTCGTCTGGTAAGATGGGCCGGTGGGCTGGTTAAATTGAATGAGTTTAAAATCTTGAAAGACGCCGCTCAAATAAACAAATTTAGTTTTAGGTTGAAGGGCTGTTTATCTCTCTATATAAACCCCTGAGCCCACATTTTACTCTGTATATGCCGACTTACCTGACACTCTGTAACTATTTATACAGGGATGTGACAAAGGTCAATGCACCCACACCCATTTTTATTATAAGAAAACTTCATTCGACGAATTAAATACTCTTGTCCATGATGATTATTGTGGATTCCGGGTGAGGAACCACACAAAATAATGAACAACAAAACAGATATTTGAGATAGAAAAATAGATTATATTAAATGTAAAGATATAACTAGAACGCAGGTTAGTAATCCAGGAATACGATTAGTAAGGAATATATATATACAAGTCTTTGGAATGAAGACGTGCTGGAATTAGTATATTCGTGTAATCCTATTCTGGCTGAGTGGAGCTCAGAGCTACTATGACTTCTGACGCGGTATTCTCTGTGTAACTTCGGTATCGTTCGGTACTTACGGATCTGTTACTACTCTCTACGATGTCTGACGGATCTCTCTATGATAGGAATATATGTATACTCAAGTCGAGTCCATTATCATAGAAAAAGAGGATATCCAACAACAATAGAGCGTTTATTTATGTGCATTGAATTGCATATATATATATATATATATATATTATTTTTGAACATTATTTTTACCGATACTCGTATTTAAGTAGATATACTGTTTTTTAATTAAACAGTATTTTTATATTTATATCTACCTATGTAATAGGGGTCGCAGGTTCGAATCCTGCTGGATAGCACACATTTTCGTAATAAAAATTCATCGTAAATAATCAGGCCGGTAGATATAAATATAAAAATACTGTTTAATTAAAAAACAGAATATCTACTTAAATACTAGTATCGGTAAAAATAATGTTAAAAAATAATTCATTACAAATTGTCGATTGCTTATAACCAAGTTTCGTCAAAATTCGTTAATTTCCGTAACATGTTTATATATATATATATATAATCTCGTAAATTAATAAAAATACACAAAACGCGGGGGTGCATATGTATAGTATTATTATTCAGGTGATAATAAAACAGTGCTCAAATTATGAACAGAACTCTAGTAAGAAGCAGTAATTAATGATCCAGCCGAGATTCGGCAAAGTAAATTTTGGGTGGCAAAGTGAAAAAAAAAAAATTAATGACATGTCATCTGCGATTCTTAAGAATTCTGGACGATAAGGGAAAGAAAGAAGGAAAGAATATAATTTTTTTTTCTCTCTTTGGGCGATAATGTAAACTAATGCCGGTCTAGCCACACCCACACTGCCTAGAGATCATTGGCCGAGTGGTAGCACGGGTGATAGGCGGAGGTGAAGGAATGAGAAGGAAGGAAAACCTGTTGATGCCCACTGAAGGGATTGGTATGAGGTACCAATATGAGAAAGGAAGAGTTTAGGAGAATAATTCTCCTCCGACCTCTCCTCACAGAAGGGGGAGAACCCCTCTAAAGCAGAAAGTAGTTTAATTTCCAAAAAATGGAAAGTGATAAATTTTCCTGTCCGAAGACAAAGAGAATCCTTAGTGGGGATTTGGAATTATCGAATAACCCAGACCACGTCCGGCCCCACACCGGATTCTGATCAGAGTCAATATAAACGAACGTCCCCAAACGTTCAAGAGACAGAGAGACAGTTGCAGTCAAATTGAGTTGGAGAGAGCAGTTCGAGTTTTGCCTCGGAGAAGGTGACCACAAGATTCACGCTTTTCGACTTCGATTTCTCACCAAAAGCAGGCATTAATAGAGAACGACTTAGACTCACACCACCAAAGCAAGGCTTAATGACGCCGACTGAAGATACTGAAAAGCAGATTATTGAAATACGACTTAAGATACCAGAACTACCTTAAGAAACGCAAAGGTATCACGAATCCATAGAAACGGGCTGGGAGAGAGACACATTCCTGTATTCAGCAGACTGTTATAAAGACATTTGTTATTAATCAACATATTTGAACCTCTTGAATTGTTCATTATTTTTCCTTTTTCTTTTATATACTTGCGCGGTACTACCTCTGTCCCTGATTCAGCTTGCACTACGGCCCGACTGATTGATTTCGTCCGCCTAAAATCAAATCACAACGTGGGTAGTTTGGATTAGAAATCAAAGCAGTTACTTCAGTAACCAGACGTTGTAAGCGATTTGGGAACGGCGGAGCTGATATTGACTCTAAGCAGGCATCGACCGCGACCAAGACAACCAGAGGGGTTGGTGTTATATCTGGGGCCGTGGTAGACCAGGTTTTCATCCAAATCAAGTAGCCAGAAGGGCCAGAGAGCCGTCACAACTGGCGCCGCGACCATAGGATCAAGGTCTGAACCGACCATTGCCGCTCATGTAGGGTTAGACAGGCACAAATGGTGCCGTGGTAACCCAAGATAACAGACCCTTAATCAGCCACTCCTATAGAAGTTGAAGAAAATTTGCTGATAACTTCATGTATGGACGTCGGTATTACAAATATCGATACCTTTATACATTAATAAAATAAATTCAAAATTATTTTGAAAATACTGATGTCGTTGAATATTAGTGAGCATTTCAATTCAGGATTAGTAAATGCGGTTTTACTTTTATAACAATACAAACAGAAACAAATAAAAACAGCTGTAATATTTTTATTGATCCACTTTTTACGGCTTATCTACCCTTTGCAGATTATTTAAAACCAGAAAAATATATTTAGATTGTAAAAATATTTTTAAATCATAAAATTTCTCATTGACAACTGTTCATGCAAAATGGTGAACACACTGCCTTCTGATATGCTCAATTCCTTTGCTATCTCACGCAACTTCAATTTACGATCGGCCAAAATGAGTTTGTGTACTTTTTTTAATGTTTTCCGGGACAACTGCCGATTTGTGGGGACCTGAGCGTTCAGAACCATTTGTGTCTGGACGATTGCGTTTAAAGTCAGCATGCCACCTCTTAACCGTTGTTTCTGACGGGGCAGTGTCCGAATAACAGTTATCAAACCATTACTTTGCTTGAACAGTATTTTCCCCATCTACCATCCGCCCGTGTATAATCTACCATCCGCCCGTGTATTGAATATTGCTGCCATATCTGGTTACAAATCTACCATCCGCCCATCCGCCCGTGTATTGAATATTGCTGCCATATCTGGTCGGGTGCCCCTGCTGCTCTCCTTGGGCTTCTTGACAAAATACAAAGGAGGATCTGTAACGTGGTTGATACTGACTTGGCAGACCGGCTGCGACCACTCTCTCACCGGCGTGATGTGGCTTCCCTGTGCCTCTTCTACAAGTACTTTCATGGCTTCGGCTTCGATGAACTTAGATCACTGGTGCCGCCTAAGCAGGAATTTACACGAGATACTAGATTAGGAACTAGGTTCCACCCTTTTGCAGCTAAACAGATAAGATGTAACCGTAAATTCTACTCCAACAGCTTCTTTTCTCGCGCTTCCCGCCTGTGGAACTCCCTTCCACAATTTTGCTTTCCCGACAGCTACAATCTTCAGGTGTTTAAATGTAGGGTCAATAGACACCTCCTATCACCCTAACTCCCAATTATTCTCACAACACACTCATCTACCGAACCCTCATTCACGGTATCTTTACCTGCCTATCACCCACCCTCTGACATTTCCTATATTTAACCATTCTCGGTATCCTTACCCGCCTATCACCCACCCTCTGACATTTCCTATATTTAACCATTCTCGGTATCCCTACCCGCCTATCACCCACCCTCTGACATTTCCTATATTTAATCATCCTTTCTCCACTCTATGTGGCCCCCTGCGCAGTAGTGGCAGTGACATGCCTTGCTCGGAGTGAAACGCTTATAAAAAAAAATCAGAAAACAATGGTTTATCAACACACAAAATTCAGATTTTTCCATTGTTTTGAAAATTGCAACAGTGACTTCACTTAAATAACTGTAATTTGTAAATTACTTATCCGATTAGGCCCAAATTTTGTCAGGTGCCATTTGAAGGTTAGTACTTCATAAAAATCATTTGAAGGTTAGTACTTCATAAAAATCATTTGAAGGTTAGTACTTCATAAAAATCATTTGAAGGTTAGTACTTCGTAAAAATCATTTGAAGGTTAGTACTTCATAAAAATCATTTGAAGGTTAGTACTTCATAAAAATCATTTGAAGGTTAGTACTTCGTAAAAATCATTTGAAGGTTAGTACTTCATAAAAATCATTTGAAGGTTAGTACTTCGTAAAAATCATTTGAAGGAGTTAGTTACTTCATAAAAATCATTTGAAGGTTAGTACTTCATAAAAATCATTTGAAGGTTAGTACTTCATAAAAATCATTTGAAGGTTAGTACTTCATAAAAATCATTTGAAGGTTAGTACTTCATAAAAATCATTTGAAGGTTAGTACTTCATTTAAAAATTCATTTGAAGGTTAGTACTTCATAAAAATCATTTGAAGGTTAGTACTTCATAAAAATCATTTGAAGGTTAGTACTTCATAAAAATCATTTGAAGGTTAGTACTTCATAAAAATCATTTGAAGGTTAGTACTTCATAAAAATCATATGGATTTTTTTTATTAGTGGCACCATCTATATGTCAGGCCTGGGACTTATTGAGTGATGTGTTGACGTAATTTCACACAAACGTTGACCCATTTATAATTATCACTTTATCCATAATTTCACTAATAATCTACTGAATCAAACAGCAGACAAAATAATGTCATTATTTATTTATGAACCACCACTCAGTTACATACGATGAGTAAATTGTCGCCATTGTATATTTTTAATTTCGCACATGCGCGTTGATTGTCCATTTTTCC
Source organism: Ascarosepion bandense (assembly GCA_037127315.1). Taxonomy (NCBI): domain Eukaryota; kingdom Metazoa; phylum Mollusca; class Cephalopoda; order Sepiida; family Sepiidae; genus Ascarosepion; species Ascarosepion bandense. Next base: position 2,953,502 of record JBBBDQ010000872.1, on the reverse strand, counting down.
GAAACCGCAGTATAGTAAGGTGAGTTGGGCACCATCTGTGTGTGAGAAAAAGAACACCATGACACAATTCACTCCGTCAGAAATTTAATAACGGCCTACTGTACTGCTTGGCATTCGCGCCTGAATCTCTAATACGAATATTCCATCGTGTTTGGGTGTTAATCTAAGGGAAAAAAGCTGGATCAGTCTAATTCTAATTACAAAACTACGACAGTTCGGAAAATTTTCTCTGATAATTCTGATAAGAAAATAATTCTGAATTTGTTGTTGAGGGAATCGGACTCAACACGGAGGGCTACATCAAATAGCGGGGTGGTGGTTCTACCCTGGGTCAAGATGGTGGCTGCTGGAAAGCTCTATTTCTTATTCTATTGGTGAGAAGTAAGTCCTTGAGCAGCTTCTTACCTGAGACCACTGCTCTGTGGAACAGACTCCCTAGAGGATCTTTTCCTAATCACTACATTTTTAACCTGTTCAAGCCTACGGTTAACCGTCTTCTTTCCGCCATTTCCGCGAAATCTGTGCCACTTACTCTGTAGTTCTCTTTGTCGATTAACTCCCGGTTCTTGTACACGGTTAACCGCACCGTAAAAAAAGCTTCTTCCATAGTTCTTCTTTTCATAATGCTTCAGGCGCCATATACTCAACCTTGCTCTCACCCTCTCGAAAAAGAGATATTGCCTGGGGAGACAAACCCCTGTAATACGAGCACATATCAATTTTAATCACCCTCATCAATGGCTCATTACTGTTGAATCGTTTCAATAGAGGAGCCTAACCATACAGAGAGCAATATTTTTGTTTCGTCAGCCCAAGCTCAGCCATCAAATACTCTCAAACTCCCTCTCTCACTAAAACAATGCCTTCCTCGGCAACAGCTTGATGTTGGAGTAGAAATCTTTTACTCTTGAGAAAATACTCAGAGCATATCGACACTTGCGATAAAAGAAGATTTGGTATGGAAGAAAATGTCTGGTCTTCATTTCTCCATAGTATATACTTCTCGAAGCCGGAAACGCCTTATCATCTTTTACCCAGAATTAACCGTTGCCACATTTTGAACATTGTTTGTAACTTGAAGAAGCTCAACATTCAGTTGGTTGGTTGTTTTTGTGGCATATCAACCTCGGCGGGTCATTAATTGCTAACTAAATTTTATTTATTTGTGGCTGGTAATACCTTTTTCTTTCTACAATTTTTTGTTGTTTTATAAGTTTTGTGTCTAGTAATACTTTTTTCTTTTCGAGTATCAAGATTCATTGGGATTTGTTTTTACGGGCAGTGTCCCCAAGTCTTACCCTGTTATTTAACCCATAACCGGAGGGAAGGGACGGATTAATACTTTTCCCAAGGGTACCAGTGCTTAAGAGAATGCAGGGTATTCAACTGAAATTCGAACTCGGCTCATCGATTTTTCATTCTGAGCCAATATCCACTGCACCAAAACGCACATCCGTCACTAAACGCTTACAGCACCTGGTATTTCTAATCGGTCACCCATCTAAGTACTGACCAGGCTCAACGTTGCTTAACTTCGACGATCGAGCGAGACCCGGTGTATTCAAATTGATATGGCCGTAAGCCCTCAACATTCAGCATATGTACACTGCATTCCTACGTGTAGAGGGAGCACATATTCCACCGTATTTTACTGGACAAAAAAAAGGAATGTGAAGACCTAGCTTATATATAAAAAGACTGACCTACACTCAATATGAGATAACATTAAAAACGTTTGCGTCGTTATGAAAATACACGCACATAGGGAAAAAATGACAAACATTTTTCTTGCATTAAACGCTTTTTGTCCGAGTATTTTTTTTTGTTTCTGGCAAAAGGGTTTCTCAAAATAATCGATGAATTAATTTTTATGACGTGTTTACAATTTAAATTTTTCTTCATTGGGGTGCAAAACTTTTGAGCCACCTTAGGAAATTGATTCCTTTGTTAAGTTTAGCCTAACATCTATAGAATGATGAGTAAAATGCTTTTCTCGATATATTTTATGATCTTTGAGGTTCAGAAAACAAGTTTCTACATTTTTCTTAATACTGTCTGATAGATCCTCTCAAGTATAGTGATGCTATGTAAAAGTATTAGACTAAAATCCAAAAAATTCATATTTCAGCTCTTTTGTTAGGTTAAAAAGATATAGTTTCTTTTGAAAAAGTGATCTTTATAATTACAGAAATTTCAAAATATCAGAGTATTGTTAGCATATAGTACTGCTTCCTTTGTCTTGAATAACTGACTCAGTTCGATGAATGGAACAAGGTCTAGAATGTTTGCCAATCTGATTGTGAGCAGTCTCAAAGCTCTAAGAGATTGCGTGGTTTTCGTTGAAGCAATTGTTTCTTCCGTTCCCACCGTACTGGTTCAATTTATTGATATCAGAACAGAGTGCTGTTAAGTCTTCTAGAAGTTGAACATATTCATCTACAAGAAACCTTTTTTGATACATGTGATATGCGGTAAGGAGCATCATCATGCCGAAAGATAGCTCCATCTTTGTAATCTGGAAAAACAATGACACTCTTGTAAAATAATATCGTTTTCGCTGTTTAGGCTTGCATTAACTTTTACCAATTTAATTCTACCATCACTTCTGATGAAACCCCTCCACTGTAGTGTATCTTACATTGTTTCTTTATCGCAGTGTTTTTTTTTTACTTTTTATTTTGCATTAGAACGTAACACAGTTTTGTATCCATTAATTAAAATTACTTTTTGTTACTTTCCAGCATCCCTTGTTAGATGTTCGTTTGACCATTTAAATCACCTATTAGGATTATTTACGCTATTTACATTGTCCACGAGGACACAGAACCCAGTGGATAATAGCGTTGTTTCGATCGAGTGACCTGATCCAAAGAAACAGTACTGGGATATCTGGAAGGGGTATGGCTCCTGGAACTAAAACAATCTACTCCGTGAAAGAAATAAAGCGTTCAGTTTGAAACTTCAGTTACCTGAAGAAGGTCGCAGCGTACAACAGCCGAAATGTTAGGAATATGGCAACAAAAATGAGGACAACAGCTTCATAATTACAACACCAGATCTCAGAACTATAGAAAAATATCCTATTAGGTTGTTTGTTAGTTTATGATTTTCTTTTTTTTTCCTTTTTTTTTTGTTGCTATTATACGTCCGTTTAAGTTGTTTTTCTTTATAGTCTGCATACTGTATCAACTGAAAGCTCACTATTAAGGCTGTGTTTACGCTTCATTTGCCTAGCTGTTAATTATAGATTGCCTACTGAGACTCTCATAATAGTTCTTTCATCTCTCTTTTCTGACTTTTGTGGTCTTCCGTTTTTTCTTTGCACTTAAAACGCTTCTAGTATAGTAGTATTAAACGTTCGAACACAGTTTCTGAAAATCTCCACTAACTTTTCTGTCTCTCATTGAATCATCTTATCCTTCAAAGTCAAAACCCTTATCTTTGTTTCACCAGAAATGCTAAACATGATTTTAGTGCAAAAAAGCAAACCAACGTTCAACTAAAATGGCATGCAAAGGCATCATACACTCATGTTAACAAGATGAAACAATTCTTAATGAGAAATTTGCGTATTATCATGAATTTCTCAACTCAAATGTTTGAGTAACTCAGTAGTTTCAAAGCTCTTTAATGCGGTGAACATCCGATACAAAAACAATATACAGGGTGTCCAGAGAATCCGTGTGCACTTTAAAAAATGTATAACTTTATTTGTATTTGTAATAGAAATAATCTGTAAAAACATTAAGTTTGATGTACCTAGTTTTAAGTATAGTTATTGATACTAGGATGTGTGTTGTGATACAGTGGATAACGGCTCGTAACGAGAAATCGAGGAACCGAGTTCCAATTCCAGTTGAATCCGTTGCATTCACTTACGCACAAATACCTTTGAGAAAGGTATTAATCCGTCTCTTTCCTCCAGTTATGGGTCAAATAGCAGGACAGTTTGGGTTCTATAGCCTTGGCTGGCAACCAATCTACCGCAGAAAGCAATGGCAACCTACTGCGGGTTAATCTTCTGCCCAGTCAGTCATGTCTCTTTCGAGACATGATCGCCGAAGCGTGCTTCACGTATGGCACTTAAATGACTGACTGACTGATACTAATGTGATTTTAGGTATTACTGTAAATCAGTTGACAAATGTTTCCGTGAACTGCAAAATCGTATTACCCTTTGGATTCCTAATGATGGAGGATATGTGGAAACTTTAATACAGTTTCAATAAAACCTTAAAAAATATAGATTTACTTCTTACTGATCCGTTTTACAAATCATTTCTATCGCAAATAAAAATTAAAGTTATAATTTTTTTAAATTTCACACGAACTTTATGGACACCCTGTATTTTACGATGGGCCAAATATATGGACAGCGACGAAGCAATAGAAACGATGATAAGGAAAAGATACTTACACTTAACTTTAGGAAGAGACAGTTGACATTTCTGAAGAACATAATGAGCAAAAAGAAAAAAATTGTAACTGTTTGAAGATAAGAAGGCGAAATGAATGCAACCTGTCGAGCTTCAGTGAATGGATGGCGGAGCAGAGTTTGTTTGAGATGACAAAAGAGATTAAAAGCTACAAAAGACAGGAAATTGTAGAGAGCCATGATCACAAACGTCTTGAAGAGAAGAATAAGAGGGTTATCATATCTATCTAAACTTATTTATAAATGGAACTTTGTCTCTGTGTGTGTGTGTCTGTGTGTGTGTGTCCGTTACCTATGGAATCCGAAACGGCTGAACCGATTTTCTTGAAATTTTACACAGTTGTACTATAAGCGTCTGCGAGTGTTCTTAGCTAGGTTTTGTGTCGAGGTACCACCGATATATATCGAAAATCGCTAATCGAAAAAATTGGGTTATAGAAGGAGTGGTTCGATTTTAATCAAATTTGATACACTCATAGACAAAGACATACGAATCGATATTCATAAGTTTCAAGGTTGCAGTTTTTACAATAGTGCAGAAAATAGATAATATATATATATATAAGCAAGATGTTTGTGTGTGTGTCTGTTTATCTGCCTGTATGTCTGTATTTTTTCAGCCCTTTTATTTTAGTTTTTGCTTCGGGTTTAGCTCTACGTAGGTATAATTGAGTATACCATTTACTCAGAGAACTTATTTAGTCTTCAAAATTCAGTTTACAACGAAAAAACCTTATTTGATATCGATACCAGGAAATCAAAATTTGACTTACATTCATTCATTTTTCTTTCGGTCTCCGGTTTCACTTTAACTGGAAACAACTATTGATTTTTTAGTCTTTCGTGCCAACGCTATTTGAGCTCCAGGACCATGGATTAGCTTTAAAGCTTTCATTACTCCCGAGCAACGTCGGGCTATACTGCTAGAACTACCGATGAAAGGACACTTTTAAATAATGTTAAATACTTAATAAAATAAAGGTGGATCAATATTTACTTTCGTTTTAACAGGACTTTTGCACGTCAGTGTATATTGTGTTCCAGTTGTAGTATATGAGATTGATACACATTCTCTCAAAATGTTCTCGACCAAAGATCCTCATTCTGAGTTGCACCCCTAGAAATTGTTTTCTAAAGGTACGACACTCTTCAATACCGATGAAAACAACTATAGTTTTTGATCCGACGAAAACAGCTTACATGAGAAATGTAATAACGCCATATAGCTCGTTAACTTATGCCATACTGTGAACAGAGTGTATGTTAATGCTATAAGCATAACGAACATTTGATAGAATGCACAAATACAAGGAGAATTTACAGTAAACACGAACGTGTAAAACTTACAAAAACTTTTGATTCTATTCACTTCAAAAGAATGAATCAGTCTTAGGCAACAGGAACATCTTTTTTTGTTTTGTTTTTTGTTTGTTTGTTTTTTGTTTTGTTTTTTTGTTTGTTTTGTTTTTTTTTTTTTGCTTTGCTTTTTTACTTGATAGGGCAGTCTCTCCCATCGCACAAATAACTGCCGCTGTAACCCTGGATTTATAGCCGAACGCGCAGAGTCAAATCAACTTGAAAAAGCAACAACAATATAGGCAGAAACGCTAAGTCTGGAGTGGCGGCTCGGCCAAGTCCAACACGCAAGAAATAATAACCGCAACAAGGGACTTGTGACGTGATCAAACTTAATAATCACTGGACACAGTGGTTATTGATTACATCATTGGATGGGGATGTTAAGGAGAAGAGGAAGTCGCTCACACGCAAATGTATCGGAGCCTGAACGCGTAACCATACAATAATATCTATAAATATAAACAGATGGATAGATAGCTATCAACAGATAGATAAAGAGAAGAGAAAGAGAGAGATTAATAAGTAGATAGGTAGATGAAACTCATCTGTTTTGAATTGAATCATCTGCTGTTGTCATAATAGAGTGATGAGACAAAAAGAAAAAAAATCAATTACTAGATGTTATATATCATTAAACTATTTCATACCGATTAGCAAACATATAATATAGATAGATAGATAGATAGATAGATAGATAGATAGATAGAAAGAAAACGTGTATTTTTCAAATGTGTTTCTATGAAATCATTGTGGTGATATATAAATATATTGATTCGATGTTTTGCGTTGAGTCTTTACAGGGAACATCAAACCAGTGTTGCTGTACCTTCACCATTCATTGGAAAGATAAAAGCCGCATCTTGAAAACTCATAGATGCATATTTAGCAGCTTTAATAACACACACACACACACACACACACACACACACACACACACACACACACACACACACAGACACACACACACACACACACATATATATATATATATATATATATGTATATATATATATCCGAGTGAATATGTGTTGTGGATTCCTGTTTAAAAAACAACAAACTATAATAATAACGCAAAACAAATATGAGAGAAAAAATGTGAGTATATTGAACAAAAGATATATAACCTGTACACGGTTAGTAGATTCAGGAATACTTGTCAGTAGGAGACAAATATACAAGTCCGGGTAATAAGTCTATATTCTTGCTGACCAACGAGCGGCGGTTCAACTACTCTGACAATCACTACAACTCTAACAACAACAACCCGCTAACACACGACACTCTACAGACATCCGTTCTCTGTAGGCAGGATTATAAGTATTTCTTTGGACGAGTCCATTGAGTATGTAAAAAGGGGTGACTATCCAACAATAAAGAACAAAGAAAAAATTTTTACAACGTCCAAAACATTAATTTAAAACATTAATTTAAACATTAAAGATTCTTTCCACACCACCTGATGAGACATTGTAATTTCAATGACGAAATAAAATGTACAATTTGTAGTGGATAAAAAAAATTGTACATGTTCTAAAATAAAAAGTCTGCCTCCTTCTACCGAGCGCCCGTAACTTAGATTCGCCGGCTGACGCCAATTCGGTCAGGTTTCACTCCTGGGTAAAAAGCAATCGGCTGTCTAACCCTACTGATGAGCTGTGATACAGCGAAACAGATCTGTCTACGGATATATATATATATACTTCTTTTTAATTCCATATATCCGCACAGAATGTGCAAAACGAAATAAGGTTAACTTGTAAACGGACTTAAATCTCGCAGGAATTTTTGCAAATTCGTCTCTTTGAGACGAGTTTTATGATTTCTAGTGTTTCCTTAGTTTTAATTAAGTGGATTGCAATCAGATGAACCAAGGGACATGAGTTTAATAAATTTATTTTGAGGGTAAATTTTACGAATATTTTGTGTTCTACCTCTGTCTGTGTGTGTGTGTGTGTGTGTGTGTGTGTGTGTGTGTGTGTGTGTGTGTGTGTGTGTGTGTGTGTGTGTGTGTGTTTTAGTATGATATAGAATCCGAGCAAATGTTTGATAAATCAGAGAGAAAGATCGACAATCCACACAACAAATTTATGTTAGGTGAATGTTCGGGGGTCTGCTCGTCTGTGGTGGGATGTTACGAGTTTAGACGCATTGAATGTTACAAGCCAATCCTTTCCACATGAAGCCAACTGGCTGGGATCAGAGTAGAAACGTGCTGCTAGGTTCTCGCCATCAACACCTATAAACTATTGTACACGTTTGTGCAAATTAATTGGAACAACAGCTTTAGTTTCCTTTCTTTCATTATACGGTCAGTTTTAGACTAACTAGAATCTCAGGATGTAATTGATTTCTTTTTTTTTTTTTTTTTTTCTTAGATCTGGTCATTTTTTAGTGCTTTACAGTAATATTAATCTATTTAGGGGTCTTTGATGAAATTTGTTTGGCCTTGAAAAATTTTGCGTCATCGGTGATTGCAACAGATTTTTATCACGCCCAGGCGCTATTTTTCCGACTGTAGATTAGTTGTCCTACGGCGATTGTCTGCCATGGACGTTACTTCAAGGAAGCGTACAAAAATTGTAACACTGCAGGAACTCACTGGCAAGCCTTACAGAGAGATCGCAGATATTGTTGGTGTCAGCCTTTCAACTGTAAGTCGTGTCATCAAGGCGAAGAAACAAACTGTAAAGGAAAATGCGGTCAGAAAAGAAAAACAACACCAAGAAACGACATATACGTGATCAGGGAAAGTGTGAAAGATCTTAGGAAGATATTATTTGTTTCGTTTCCGTTAATTTGCACAAGGGTGTATAAGCAAATGTTTTCAGCGGGCTCAACCTTTGAAATATAATGACGAAATATGCAATGGAACACTTTCTTATTGATTTACGAATATATTCTATTAAGTATGTGCAAATGTTTCCAGCAGCCCCCATTTTGTAAAATGACTGAATATCAACGCGAAAATTTTCTTCCCGCCCATTTATAAATAACTAATTTTTTTTGCAAACCGCTGATATCTGTTAGGTTCCCCACCTATTTAGTAGGATTGAAGTTAATGCAAACATTTTTGTCTAGATTTACAAACTCTACGTTTCGCCCAGTTTCATAAACCCATCGATGGAATTTGAAGAAGCTGTTTGGAGAAAGACTTTGTGACAAAAATCCAAGTTCACGGTTTTTATTTACCCTAGTAAAATTAATGTGCGTTGTGGTGCCGTGGATATCGACTCGGAACGAGAGTTTGGGGTACCGAGTTCGAATTCCAGTTGAATTCCTTGGATTCACTTACGCACAAATACATCTGGGAAAGGTATTAATCCGTCTCTTCCCTCCAGTTATGGGCTAAATAATAGGATAGATTAGGTTCTATAGCCTTGGCTGACAATCAGTCTACCCCTGAAAGCAATGGCAACCTACTGCAAGATATTCTTTTCCCCAGTCAGTCATGTATCTTTCGAGACATGATCGCCCAAACTGTGCATCACGTATGCCACTTAACTAAATAAAACCAAATGTACACTATATACCCTTACCTGTTTGAACTTCTCCCTAAAATTTAATTTCGATTGGTCAATGTATGGCTAACTTAGTAAGTCTGACGGAATGACTAACGGAAGTTACAGAATTTTATGTATAGATGTGTATTATTTAAGTGCAATTTTTTCCAGGAACGTCTTTTTTAAAAATAAAGAAAACTGTTTGCATTTTTGTTCGTTTTTTAGAGAAAAAAAAGTTGGAACATTGTACACATCTAATAAACGTTTGAAATAATTTATATAAACTGGGGCTTTTATATTCAGTTAAATGCATAGAAAATCATGCGCTTGAAAAGGCATACGCCCATTTTGGTTCTGAGTGTTTTAATTTTTCTTTTAGGAGAAAATGTCAGAAAATAAAGTACCACTACTACTAATAATAATGAATAACATTTGCATTTATTTATTTATGTACTAGCAGTATACCCCGGCGTTGCTCGGGTGTAATGAAAGCTTTAAAATTAAACCATGGTCCTGGAGCACAGAGTCAGCCTAAAGAATATTTGTGTGAAGTTTGGTGAGAATTAGATAAAAATTGAGGTTTGTATGAAGGGCATACAGACAGATAAACACACACACACACACACACACACACACACACACACACACACACACACACACACACACACACACAAATATCTTGCCTTTTATATATATATATATTATCGATTTTCTGCACTATTGTAAGAACTGCAACTTTAAAACTTCTGAATTTGATTAAAATCGGACCACTCCTTCTATAACCCGATTTTTCGATTATCGATTTTCGATATTTATCGGGGGTACCTCGACACAAAACCTAGCTAAGAACACTCGCAGACGCTTATAGTACAACTGTGTAAATTTTCAAGAAAATCGGTTCAGCCATTTCGAAGTTTATAGGTAACGGACACACACACACAGACACACACACACAGACAAAGTTCCATTTATAAATAAGTTTAGATAATTACATACTTTTTGCACTGTTTAGCCGACTGAGAGCTACTTCTTTGTTCGCGTTCTTGTGTAAACGAATATACTACTCTTTGTTCCAGTATAGCGAGGTATATCAATGTCCAAAGATTTATGATAGAAAAAATCCTATTTTCTACCTCGAATATGTACTTTTTAACATCATTTTTTTAAAACATCAGTCAGTTAAGTGCCATACATGATACACGCTTGGGCGATCATATCTCGAAACAGACATGACTGAATTGGCAGATGATTTTTCTACAGTAGGTTGCCATTATTTTCTATGGTAGAATGGTTACCAACCAAGGATATAGAACCTAATCTGTTCTGCTATTTAACTTAAAGCCAGAGGGAAAAGAAATGGATTCCTACCTTTCCCAAGGGTATTTGCGCGTAAATGAATGCAACGAATTCAACTGGAATTCGAACTCGTCTCCCCGATTTCTCGTTCCGAGTTGATATCCACTGCACATCTATGTTTTTAAACATAGTTTTGTTAATTATCATTGCTTTTAATTCAATGGCTACTTACTCACCTAGTACCAGAATATACTAACTGCATCTCTAGACGCTAACATAGACGTACAATATTTGCCAATACAATCAAATAAAAACCTGACAGATATGTAATTCTATTTTCAGATGGCGGTTATTAATTTTAGGTGATTTTCAAAGCAAGAAGATATTTCTCTAAAAGTTGAAGAGTACAATTATTTTTGTCGGGAAAAGTAGCCGAAGTGATAAAAAGTGGAAAATACAGATTCAGATTCAATCAGTGCAGAATTGCTTTGTTGGAAGAAGTAAGCGAATTTATGAAAGCTAGTTACTTAAAAGTAGTCAAAATATTGTCAAATGGGTTTTGACGATATGTGACCCTAAATCAAAATACTACCTTGATGATTTCCTCTTTACTGATGACCAGAACAACTGAAAGGAACAAGCAGACAATAACAAGGTGTAAGTTTTCTCACCTTCTTCTGGAAATCGAAATGGTTATTGAAAATGATATTACTTAGATTTCGAGATGCTAAAACGTATATAGGGAGGGGTAAATAGAAATCCAGTGCCTAAATTTAACACACCGGATTTTTTTAATAAAACTGGGGTAGAGAGAGAGAGAGAGAGAGAGAGAGAGAGAGAGAGATTTTGCAAAAAACCGTCAGTCCAAATTCAATCAGCTGGAAGCTGAATAAATCATCGACCCGTGGAGATAATAGAACACGAATATTATAGTGCTACTAAAATACCAACCACCTGATATTTTTTTCGTCACTTAACTTTGACTTGCTTGTAATCTTGTATTTATTCGATATATACCAATATATATAAATGTACACCGTGTCGTTGCGGGCTTAAATCTGGTTTTTATTATATACCAATATCTCGCGCATTTGGGCCAACTTCGTCAAGTGACAACAAGCAATCTTGCTTTGGCTAATCCGACAACAAAATGTCGGCGGAATCAATCGAAGCTCAAAAAGGTTGGCTGGACTCAGCCAGGGGTCGTGTTGTATACATATATATATATATACATATACATACATATATATATATATATATATATATATATATATATATATATATATATATATTGTTTTAGAACATGTACATGATTTCTTCTATAGATGTCCTCTTCCCTACAATCATATGTTTGTTTCAGTGTTTGGATTTAAACACTTCCTCAGGGGAAATAAAGGGTTTGGAATCATTCTCTGTTTATATTTGGTTCGTTGTTGTCGTGGGGGTTGGTTGTGGTTATTGGTAATTAAGTGTATATATATATATATACAATTTTTTTTAATCATTTCACCCCAAGCAATGCATTCCACTGCCACTATTGCGCATGGGGCTACATAGTGGAAGAGAAAGAGTAGTTAGATATAGGAAATATAGGAAATGTCAGAAGGAGGGTGATAGATGGGTAAGGATATTGAGGCTGAGGGTTGGGTAGATGGGAAGAGTGTTTGAAAGAGTAGGAGCGAGTTAGTGTGTCAGGAAGTGTCTATTGACCTTACATTTAAACTCCTGGAGATTGTAGCCGTCGGGAAAGCAATCATGTGGAAGGGAATTCCACAGTCGAGAAGTGCGAGAAAAGAAACTGTTGGAATAGAAATTGCGGTTGCATTTTATCGGTTTCACTGTAAAAGGGTGGGATCTAGTTGCTAATCTGGTATCTCGTGCAAATTCTTACCTAGGGGGCACCAGTGATCTAAGTGTAATATAACAATCTGGCCCCACCCGAGGAAGTGATGCAAGCGATGGTGTTTCCCGTCGGTGAAGGGGTCGGCGAACGACAAGACAGGTGTTGAGAAATACATCCTGTCGGGGCCGGAGCGGATGTCGTTTGACCTTATTTCCGACAGCGGCGGAAATGACTACCGAGGCAAACAGAACAGGTGTCTCTGGGAATTACGTGGGCGTTGCGTGGGCGAGGCAAAACCGGACGGAAAGTCCCGTTTCTAGAAGACTATATAAAGACCTCGACACACGGATTCGCCAGCAGAGAACGGCCAGTGGAAGCAGAGGGACACCACAGACAAGACTACACTCCCGTCAGCCCATTCTATGTGCGCTCTCACTCTCCTGTTCTCTATTCCACACGGTTCGTCGTCATTAATAAAAATATAACCTTATATTTTTATATATGCGTGTTTGTTGTTTTGTCGTCGTACGGCGATATATAACATACGCAAATTGGTGCCCAGTGACTTGCTGTTTTAAGACAACAACAACAACAAAACAGATAGATACGAGCTTGGTTACCACGGCGACAATTGAAATTCAACGGAATTAAAACTACCAGATAGAAGACGAAAATAGAAAGCAACCGGACGACATCAACGAAAGGTAGGTGACTTTTGATTCGATCTTGTGTGTGTTCTGCTCTTGTTCATAAGTTTATAATAAGTCTAATTAAAAAAAAAAATTAAAAAAATGGAACAGCATACTTTTGCCGATTTTGTTCAAGGTCTGATCCTAGAATTGAGAAATGTGGCTTGTTCGGTGTCGAACACTTTAAGAGGAGAATCTTTTTTAAAAAATATACAGCCATTAGCATGCAAAGAAGATGGTGGTTATAGTGCTTGGTTGGAGGATATGGAGAGGTATTTTAAAGTTGTGCGCGTGGCAGAAGAAGACAAGTGTCAGGCAGCTCTTCTCACAACAAGGGGAGCTGTTGGACACTATGTAGATAGACTAATCTCTAATAACCCACAACTCACATGGAAGGAGTTCAAAACTTCTTTAAAGGAATATTACGGATTGGTTTTAGACCCCGACGCACGGTTAGTCGAATTAGTGAACATTAAGCAGGGTAGAACGGAGGGGGTGCAGGACTACATGCAGAGAGTAGTACGCCTAGCGGAGAGCGCATATGTTGGGGTTGACGGGAGGAATGAAGTTGTGACAAAACAAGTTCTAGGATTTTTCATAAAAGGTCTAAGGGATCGGGAAATAAAGATGGCAGTTATGAAGGATGAGCCACAAACACTAGAAGCTGCCTATCAGAAAGCGTTATCTGAGTTGAGATGGAAAATTCGACTCGATGCAAACTCTGAATACGAAGAGGAGCCTATGGAAATTTGCCACTCTCGGAGACGCCCAACGAACGGAACAAGACGGTACCAACGCACATAGTTGGTAATATGGGCGCGCCAAATTCCATCTTTATTAGAATAGAACGTAGACCTTATAGGGCATTGGTTGATACGGGAGCGGAGGTATCGGTTATAAGCTGTAGGGTATTTAAAAAATTGCGACTGGGACTTGAACTGCAAAAGAGGGACATTAAACTTCGAACTGCGAATGGATCCCCGTTATACGTTGAAGGCCTATGTCGTCTACAGGTCCAGATAGGAAGTAAGTCCATACCCCATGATTTTTTAGTCGTGAAAAATCTCAACAGAAACGTTATACTTTGCCGAGATTGGCTGATGCAGAACGGGGTGAGAATGTATTTCGATTTGGGGGCATTGAAGATTGGTGAAGAATACGTGGCATTGGAGGAGGATGTTCATATTTCCTCTATTGTTAGGTTAGCTCAAAAAGTAACATTAAGACTTCAACACCTGCATGCTTGTCTGGGATTAACCAGGCTGAGAAATGGACGTGGCAAAGAATATGAAATCGAACAGCTGAGTAGTGGATATGTTAGCAACTTATGTGGTATATCAGTAGCCAACGCAGTTGTAAAAATGCCAAAGTCTCGTAAGTTTCAGTTGCTGATAATGAATAACACTAACCAGACAATCACTTTGAGACGGGGGTGTCCGCTGGCTAAATTGGAAAGGGCAGGTAATATTACTGAAATTACTATGCCCGATAAACAAAATAATAAAAGTCCTGATGTAGATTTGGAACAGGTACATGTATCGGAGGAATTCAAGCCTGAAATTAACAAATTGCTAAAAAGAAATAGGGACATGTTCGTTAGTGACGACAAAAACCTGGGCAGAACCGATACTGTGGAGATGCGTATCGATACTGGAACGCATGAGCCCATAAAAAAACGCCCATATCGCACACCCCTCAAACAAAGAAAGACAATGGATTCAGCAATCGACGAAATGATGCAGGCAGGTGTAATTGAGAGATCCAATAGCCCGTGGGGTTTTCCAGTAGTTTTAGTAGAGAAGAAAGACGGTGGTAAGAGATTTTGTGTAGACTTTAGAGCACTTAATAAGATTACAAAGAAATATGCTCGACCTCTTCCTGTCATCGATGATATACTGGCATCACTTGGTTCGGCAAGGTACTTTTCGAAGCTTGATTTAAAATCAGGGTACTGGCAAGTTAAGCTTCATGATGATGACAAAGAAAAAAGTGCATTCACCTGCCACAAGGGTCTGTTTCATTTTAATGTTATGCCATTTGGACTTGCAAACGCACCCGGCATCTTCCAGGAATTAATGTCAGTTGTTTTACAGGGACAGGAAGATTTTGCTCTGGCATATTTAGATGATATTCTGATATTTTCAAATACGGTGGAAGATCATTTAAGACATATAGACACAGTCTTGAGTAGTCTACGTAAGCACAACCTTAAACTGAAGCCAGCTAAGTGTGAGTTCTTTAAGAAAGAGACCCAATACCTGGGGTTCAAGATAAGTGAAGAGGGAATACAACCAGACCTCAATAAAGTCAAGGCTATAAGGTCAGTTTCTACTCCAACCACTGTTAGGCAAGTAAGAGCTTTTATTGGGATGACCTCATACTATCGCCGCTTTATTAGAAATTTCTCTGATATAGCCGAACCGCTGGTCAATTTGACAAGGAAATATGCACGATTCCAATGGGACGATGCTTGCCAAACCGCTTTCGATACACTAAAAACGAAGCTCGCGGAGATGATAACACTAGCCTATCCCAACCCAAATAAGGCGTATAGGTTATATACTGACGCATCCGATCAATCGATTGGCGCATGCCTATCCCAGGTGGTGTACGATAAGGAAATTAGGAAGGATGTAGAAAAACCAATTTATTTATTGTCCCATAAATTAAGTGACACACAAACGAGGTGGTCAACTATAGAGAAAGAGGCTTATGCCATACACTATGAAATTCAAAAACTGAATCACTACCTGCATGGCGCAACATTCACAATATACACTGATCATAGGCCCCTGGAGCACTTACTTAACTCGCCCATACAAAATAAGAAGATACAGACTTGGGCTCTGAGCATGTCTGGCTACAATTGCAGCATACAGTATCTTAAGGGTAAGGATAATGTTTGCGCGGATCTCTTATCACGCGCCGTTGATGTGAACGAAGACCATATTGCTTCTCCAGTAGATATAGATGATAGAAATTACTTGGTTAGTGTTATAAACTCCAACCTAATGGAGCCGGAAGAATTAGCAGCCCATAAAAATGTCGGAAATTCATCAGAGGCACCGGAACGGCCCACATTGAAAGGAATAGACATAATCAGGGAGCAAGAATCAGACAAAAACATCTTAGACCTGAAGATTAGATTACGAAATGGTAGGGCTACCAAAGCAGAACAGAAGAGATATATAGTAATGGATGAGGTGGTGTACTATTTGTCTCAACCTGATGATGAACCCCTCATCAGGCTGTATGTACCATCTCACCTTAGAAAAAGGGTGCTAGTTCAATACCATGATGACAGTGCCATATGGGGGTGGATAAGACATTCCACTCAATAAAACATAAGTATTTCTGGCCTTGTTTACTTAGAGAAATAAATGATTTCGTAGGTAAATGTATCCCGTGTCAGACAAGAAACCTAAAGAAGCAGCAACCCCACATACAGGAATGTGACTTCCCTCCTTTTCCTTTCGCAAAGGTTGCTTTAGATGTCTCAGGACCCTACCCAAACACCCATTCAGGTAACCAATACATAGTTACATTCATAGATATGTACAGTGGTTGGCCGGAGGCATTTGCGGTTCCTAACAAGAAGGCAGAAACAGTGGTGCATCTCTTAGTTGACGAAATCTTCCCCAGATTTGGGACACCACTTCAGCTTTTAACTGATAATGGGCCAGAAAATATCAACAGGGTAATGAAAAAGACATTAGAAGACCTAAATATACACCATGTGACAACTTCTTTTTATCACCCCCAGAGCAACGGTAAGGTTGAGAGGTTTCACAGAACAATGCATGATGTTCTAGCAAAAAAAAATCGGCAACAACGAACAGTCGTGGGATATTTACATTAACCAAATGTTGGCGGCTATCCGGTTTCATGTGAGCGAGACCACTAAGTTTTCACCGTATTACTTGCTCTACAACAGGGATGTTATTTTGCCCTTGGACAATATACTGAGGCCTCGTCGCATATATTATGGTGATGAGCATCACCAAATTGCACTACAGGAAATGCATCGTAGCTTCACTTTAGTTAGGAATAATATAAGAAAAGCGAGGAGAGCCGCGATAGATAAGTCGCGTGGTAAGACGAAAAATACAACTTTTGAGGTTGGTGATTTGGTGTACTATAAGAATCACCAAAAGAAAGGGAAGTTAGATGTGCGCTGGCGGCCATATTATGTGATCATTGAAAAGACTGGCCCGGTCTCTTATAGAATTAGAGATCAGTTAACCGGCTCAGTCATTAAGACGCATGCTGAGCATCTTCGGGCAGCGTCCATTGATGAATGGAAAATCCCTACTTCCGATAGGCCGTTACGAAAGATTGTATTGGCTGCTCCAGTAGAATCCAGTGATTCGGATGACGAATCCGGAGCGGAACAGACCGACTTTCCAGTGCACAAAAATCGACACCAACGTGTGGAATCAGACGATGAGTCTGATGTTCCATTAATGGAGCGTCGCATCATGACGCGACGTAAAATGGCGAATAAAAACGTGTCAACTATTGATAATGATGATAGAATCGGTGGTATAAATAATGTTTCATCCACGTTCGAGGATGATTGCTCAAAGTGTGAAACGACTGGATCTACTCATGTAGATCAGGGTTTTTCTAGGGAATCACCTAGCAGCGAAGATGTCCAAATGAGGCAAACGTCTGTTGGGGCAAAAAGCACGGATAGACCTGCAGATTCCACAGTTGATCGGAACAAAAAGAAAGAACAACTGAAAAGTCTTGTAGACTTATTGGCTGATATGCTATAGGATTGGGAAAGAAAGCAGTGGGAGGATTAACGATAGTTTAAGTGAAATAGTTAGGTCACCTTCCTTATAGCAAAACATGCGGAAGATACAAACTAAGGAATTAAGAGTCACGGGTCCATTTTTTTTAGATTAAATTAAGATAGATGAAACCTCTAATCCTCCACAAGTAAATTGCATGCGGATTAACGTTGGAATCAGGGTAATTTTCTTCGTTTTCTATTGAACATTTCTCGGTCAGACTATGAATGATATGTACTGCAGATAATGGCAGTTTTTCTGTGTTCAAACATAGTATGTTTGAAATTAAATTGAATTAAATGAAGTTACATGTGTAACAATAAACTCGAGCGGAAACACGCATGGTGTTGGTCAAAGGTCATTTACTCGATGTCAGTTTAGAAACTGGGGCGCGGTTACCGCCTATGATCATATGGTCGTGCATCGAGGCGTCTACGCGTATGGACAGAGTCGAGAAAGGAAAGGAACATTGAAAGTTACAGTAACTTAAAAAAAAAAAAAAAAAAAAGAACATTATGAAAATTCCACAATGGACACGAACATTGTTGGGTTGCCGATGTAGGCTCCCCTATATATATATTTTTTTTTTGTTGTTTTGTTTGTTTCGGCGTGCACATGTTTTGTACAATTGTCGGGCTTGTGTGGCATGGGGGGTGTGTGAGGGTGTTGCGCTTAAAATGTTCTTAGGTGAACATTTTGGAAAATGGGAGGGCGAGGAGTGTAATATAACAATCTGGCCCCACCCGAGGAAGTGATGCAAGCGATGGTGTTTCCCGTCGGTGAAGGGGTCGGCGAACGACAAGACAGGTGTTGAGAAATACATCCTGTCGGGGCCGGAGCGGATGTCGTTTGACCTTATTTCCGACAGCGGCGGAAATGACTACGGAGGCAAACAGAACAGGTGTCTCTGGGAATTACGTGGGCGTTGCGTGGGCGAGGCAAAACCGGAAGGAAAGTCCCGGTTCTAGAAGACTATATAAAGACCTCGACACACGGATTCGCCAGCAGAGAACGGCCAGTGGAAGCAGAGGGACACCACAGACAAGACTACACTCCCGTCAGCCCATTCTATGTGCGCTCTCACTCTCCTGTTCTCTATTCCACACGGTTCGTCGTCATTAATAAAAATATAACCTTATATTTTTATATATGCGTGTTTGTTGTTTTGTCGTCGTACGGCGATATATAACATACGTTCATCGGAGCAGAAGCCGTGAGAGTATTTATAGAAGAGACACAGGGAAGCCACGTCACGCCGGTGAGAGATAGAGACTGCAGTTGGTCTGCCAAGTCGGTATTGATCACACTTTCCGTTGTACTTTGTCAAGAAGCCCGAGGAGAATAGCAGGGGCACCCGACCAGATGTGGCAGCAGTTTTCAATGCACGGGCGGATGATAGATTTATACATGTGCAGGATAGATTCAGTCGGAAAAAACTCCCGGGCCCTGCATAGAGAACCGACTTTCATAGCAGCGGATTTAGCAATGGATTCGATATAGTCATTCCACTTGAGGTTCGCTGAAAGTGTGAGACCAAGGAGACGTAGTGTTTTACTTTCTGGGAAGCAAGCCTGGTCCATGCGAATGGGAGGTAGGTGCGATTGTCTATGAGGGTTAATTGATAGTAGCTTCGTTTTAGAGGCATTAAAGTTTACGAGGCATTTCTTACCCCAGTCCACTACGGATTGGAGGTCCTTTCCAAGCTCGGGTGCAAGGTTAACTTTGTTGCCCACACCAGATTTTTTATCAAGGCGAGAGTAAACTGTGGTGTCATCGGCGTACATCCCTACTTGGGATCTTATGGCATCAGGGAGATCATTAATGTAGATCAGAAAGAGCGTAGGACCTAGGATAGAGACTTGAGGGACACCCGCGTTCGTATGGTAGTTCTGGGAGGTATGTCCACTTAATGCCACCTTCAATCTGCAGTTAGAGAGGAAAGGCTGGATTAGTTCAAACAAATGTCCAGTTATACTATAGCTCCGCAGTTTGCATAGAAGGCCAGCATGCCAAACTCTGTCAAACACTTTAGAGATATCCAAGGCAACGGTTCGGGCGTCGCCATTCTTGTCCAGTGCCTGTATATATACTCGGTGATAGTCGTTAGTATATCAGCAGTAGACCTGGTGAAGCGGAAACCATACTGCTTGTCCGAGAGGAGTCTGTGTGCTGTGAGATGCTGAACCACCTCGGCGTTGATAATGGCTTCGAACACCTTGCCAAAGATCGGAATTTGCGGGGTTCACCAGTGTTTTTAAATATAGGAACTACAGAGGAAGATTTCCAACAGGCAGGAAAGCAGGAAGCGGATAGTCAGAAGTTGTAGAGCTTAGAGAGGACAGAGGAGAGTTCAGGTGCACATTTCTTTAAGACTATGATTGGGATTCCGTCCCCTCCGTTCGCTTTGTGCGAGTCAAGTTTTGAGATTATGTTAGAAACCAGCGAGGGTGTAATGTGGACGTGATTCAGTTGGGCCTCAGTTCTAGGTGGGAAGTCGGGTGTAGAAACTCCAGACGAGTCCAGAATCTGCGAGCAAAGCATTCAGCCTTGTCCGCTGAGGATGGGATGTGAGTACCTCAAATTTATTGATTAGTGGGGGTATTGAGGACTGGCTCTTGTTAAGCACTCTTTTACAGAGTCGCTAGTATTCTTTGGCTCCGAACTTAGAGGATGCTATGCGTTGCTTCATTCTGGCAGCAAACAACATCTTAGCTTCGTTAAGTATCTTTTTACACTTATTACGAGCTGAAGCGAAAAGGCGCCTGTTTTAGTCCGACGCGTAGCTACGATAGAGTCGGAAGAAATGATTCCGGTGGGCAATGGCGGCGAGAACCATGAAGACGAATGAAATTTAAGCTGAAATTTCCTGGCAGGGATGAAAGCATCGATGCCAGCCTTAACCCAGGAGGAGACCTCGGATGCACATTCTTCGACGGGAAGACTAAAAACTTTGTTCCATGGGACTTCACAGAGGAAGTCTCGGAACGAATCCCAGTCTGCTCTTTGGTAGCAGGAGGATATTCTACTGGTCTGGGTTTCTTGGGTCGGGTGGGAGTGGAATGAAATGTTGACGGAAACTACGGTGTGGTCAGAGTTTCAGAGAGGGCAGAGCTGTCTGGTAGTGCAAGAGTCTGGGATGGAAGTGAAGCAAAGGTCTAGTAGTGAGTCCTTCTATTAGGGTTGTCGGAGAAACGCGTGGGGAAGTCCACCACTTGCGTAAGGGATTGAGTGATTGAAAAATTTATGGTGTGGACACAAGTTTGGTGACAGAGTTCTCCAGCCACTTGGTGTGGTGGGCGTTAAAGTCACCAAACACAAATATATGAGCAGAGAGATGGGAAGAAATGGCTTTGTCGATATTGTCAGAGATGTCAAGTAACGAACAGTCAGAGGAGGAAGGGGAGCGATAGAGAAAGAAGAGATAGCTAATCGAGCTTAGAAGTGAGAGACGGAAGCACATGAAAAAATGATCCAGGGATTCAAGAGATGTCACCCTAGCTAGGGGAAGGTGTTCGCTGACATACACACCAAGCCCATGCATATGAACATTGGAGTCCTTCCTGAAGAAGCGAAGGTAGTCAGGAACGTAAAACTCAGAAGAGGGGATCGAAGGGTCAAGGTTAGTTTCATATAGGGCTAAGATATCAGGTGAGTTAGTGTGGAGGAATGATTCTACGCTGAGAAATTAGTTCGGATACCATGTATGTTAGTGAAAGAGACGCAGACGGGTTTGGGCGTTTTCAGATTAGCTGATTTAGTTTTGCTATTATGTTTGCTTTTTTCCATAGTGATTTAGTTAAGGAGAGGTCTAGAATAGAATCAGTCGGTCACTTGTTTGCAGAATGTGAAGGATGGAGACTGGCGCGGCCTACAACATAATGTGGCTTCGGGGTTGCCCACCGAACGTTCATGCAGGGACGCCCGTCCATGCGCGATATGGCACTACAAGAACCTCGGTATTAATCAACTGTTAATCAGAGCAGCCTCTCAAGACGCTACGCAAGAGTTCCGGCTCCTAACTACCAGTCGGAAGCAGCAACCAGGAAACTGCCAACCCGGTACCCTCAAAATGTAAAGACGTTGCCACCATACTCAGTAACTGCAAAGAGCTTCCAGCTGAACTAACACTAAAACCGAAGAAGAGGGATGAACCGGGAACCCCTTCCTAAACAAGAAACAAGGCGATCACCTCTACTCTTGTTCAAAAGAAGTGGGTGGAGTGTGAGACCGGGCGATAATAGGAACTATCTACACCAATTAAAAAAAAAAGAAAAAGAAAAGAGTAACTGAAATTTACTAAATTTTAACTTAGTATGAGTCGAAACGATCTTTGAATGGCAAAATAATTTACACAAACTACTTAGGTTAGTAACAAAAATAAAATAAAAATAAGATAAACAAAAGGGAACAAAAAAAAACAGAAATAAAGTTAAATAAAATAAAAGAGGCGAACTTACCACGTGCAGATAACACTGAAAAGTTGATTTAAAAAATTTCAGAAAACTGTCATACCGAAATAAAATTTAAAGCATTTTTCCAGGATAATATCGGCGAGATAACTGCCTGAGTAAGAGATGGGCAGAGTGAGAGACAGACCACGAAGCATGTGTCCAACAGCTAAGTGGAGGGGGGGCGAATGACCCATAGCCAGTGACTTAACCATAATTCTTTTACAAGATAAAATCGCTAACAAAAATAAAATAAATAATACCACAATTCATTTATATCGAAACGATACTTGAATGGCAAAATAATTTACACAAACTACTTAAGTTAGTAACAAAAATATATGTACAAACATGGTAATGTATGCCTATCAACTCAAGTATAAAGACGTCTCTTTTTAACTATAGGCTCAAGTATGAACATAACAAATTTCCGCCTAGGAACTATATATGACCAATTCTTACAATCCAATAATATTTTCTAACTCCAAATAACCTGCAATGGTTTGATAAGCCGTAGAAAACGAATCTCTCTCTCTCTCTCTCTCTCTCTCTCTCTCTCTCTCTCTCTCTCTTTATATATATATATAAGGAAAAAGTGCGAGAAGCCGAGAAGCCGTGAACGTTTTGCTTAAAGAGTAGATTTACTGTTGTTATTATTAATAATGACTTTCCTTTTGTATTATATATTAAGTGTCCATAATAGTATTTGTGTCGTTACACATGTTTTGACTCTAAATTTGACGCCCTTCGGGGGAATTTTGACTGTACATATCGTAGTGAGCAGGTCAGAATATATACTTAAAAATTGTTTTCATCGATTTTGACTCAATACTACTCTGCGAGTCATCTAGTTCTTTTTGTTGTTTTAGAATATTATTATTTGCAACGGTTCGAGAATATGTTTTTTGATCACGTTTGAGTTTAGTGTGTTTTTTTATTGCGTTTGAATTTGGTGTGTCTGTGAGTATGTCGTAGGTTTTTCATATTCTTTTGTTGAGAGAAGGCTTGTGTTTTTTATAAATATTTATTTCATCATCACGTCATAATCTGTATTTTGTTGATAGGCATTACTTTGAATTTAATTCCACTACATTCAACTAAATGTTGGGAAGCTTATAATTTTCTTTTATTGGCTAGTTTATTGTTACTTCAGTGCAGGGCTAGTTTTTATTCAGGACTTGCGTCGCCGAGACGTATATTTTTGCACATTCATCGCATTTTAAAGCATAAATTACGTTTTTAGAATTGCGGCTCAGATTTGTTTTTATTTCGAATGTAGATGCGTTTTCGAACTTGAAGTGATTCCCTTCTATTATTATGTTGCATACCCCACATCTTTGGTTTTGTTGCACTTTGTGACTCTCTGTGTTGTGTGTTGCTCGATTTTTTATGAGGTTAGTACGTTTTTTTATTCTTTTGGTTGGCGTTTGCTTTTAATTATTTCAATTGTCTTTAAGATTTCCTTTATTTTGCTATTTTTATGGAGCAATTCTATGTGTCTTTTGATCTTTATAAATAATACTGAGTTGCTTTGCTCTTGTTTTTTACGGAGACGTATGCTAGAATGTTTTCTTCTGTTTCATGTTTTTTTCGGTGAGATTCTAATCGTATTTCTTTTGCCAGTTGGAAACCGTTATTTATTAATGGAGTGGGGTATCCTCTTATTTGTAGTGTTTTTCTTAGTTCCTCTAGGCGTATTAGTGAGTCATGGATGAAGCTAATATTCGGTGTGTGGGGACTTACGGCTATAAAACGCCCATTATGCACTCGGTGATTTGCTAACGCCCATCACCGAGTATATACACCAGGCCCTCGATAAGAACGGCGAAGCTCAAGATGTTTCCCTGGATATCTTCAAAGCATTTGATAGAGTCGGGGACGCTGGTCTTCTGCGTAAGCTACAGGGCTATGGTATCACTGTACGCTTGCTTGATTTGATCCAATCGTTCTTATCAAACCGCATAATGAAAGTCGCTACTAGTGCGCACATTTGTCGTGCTAGGGAGTAAGGGATGGATTTTAGACAACCTTTAGGGTGGTGACTCTTGAAATAAATGTATTGTTGGATGTCTGTGGATTTATGGTTAATGTCTGTGATGATGTTATTGTTTTTGTTTTTATGAGAATATCTAGGAATGGCAAATCATTATAGCTATATTCTAGTGTGAACTTAATTTTGGGGTGCAAATTTTAGGGTAGATTGTGTAGTTTATTTATGTCTGTCCACGTTGATCTCCAAAAATTAAAAACATCATCTTGATATAAGACAGACTGGATCCCATAGTCTTGTTTAGCAAACACTCGATGGCAGATATTTGTATTGAGAGAAAAACTCAATGCACATTTAAAAGGTTATAAATCGAGATTGATTTAGACAGTACAAGTTTACTTACATTGTCTCGTTCAAAAGTTTACTTACATTGTCTCGTTGAAAGGTGAATAAATTTAATCAGAATATTTTTTTTAAATTTAACAGAGGAAGTGAAGTTTGTATTATTTAAAAAAGAAATAAATTGTAAATAGATACTTCAGATCACACGTAATACAGACAACGCATATTAAGAACAAATCTTATGATAAAATATATGCATTCACAAAACACCTTTGAACTAGACTGACAAAAAAAAGGGGAATTTTTTGTCGTAATAAATCTATCTTTCATCGCTAATGAATTAAATAATTCTACATATCTTCAGGACGAAGCCACCACGAGTTTCTCCAGTTTCTTTTCCTTAATATTAACTATGCATTGTAAGGCGTTCATGGAAAAGATAGCAAAGATGGTTTGGCATTGTCTTTTAAGCATTTTCCTTGTTGACACTAAAACGAGACACCCAATTCTACACTACTGTTTAACCCACAGCTGGGAAGTGTAAGGTTGATGAGACGAAATTATGCTTTTGTCAAAGGTACGTGTGAAACTCTGAACTAAACAGTCTCTACTGAAATTTGAATTTCGCTTACCGATTCTTAATATTCTATATTGCAGATATCCGTTTTAATGACTATCTTGTCTAAAAATGTAACTTTCTTTAGAATGATTATACAGGATACATTTGAATTAAACCGCGTACAGTCAGTTAACTGCTGTACGTGATACACGCTTGCAAGACTTGACTGACCAGGCAGAAAATCTTTTCACAATAGGTTGCCATTACTTTCAGCGATAGAGTGGTCGCTAACCAAGTCTATGCAATCCAATCTGTCCTGCTTTTCAGCCCATAGATGGAGGGAGAAAAGAGAGATTAATATTTTCCCCAAGGCTATTTGTGCTTTAGTGAATGAAAATAATTCGACTGAAATTCGAACTCGGCACTCCGATTTTTTATTTGGAGCTAATATCCATTACACCACAACGCACATCCGCGTACACATAGTTTATTTTTTTACCTAACTACATTGCTTTGTTGTGCAATGGATATCAACTCGGAATAACAAATCGGGGAGCCAAGTTCGAATTCCGGTTAAATTCCTTGCATTCACTTACGCACAAATACTCTTAGGAAAGGTATTAATTCACCTCTTCCCTCCCGTTATGGATTAAATAATAAGACAGACTGGATTCTATAGCCTTGGCTGGCAAACAGTTTACCGCAGAAAGCAATGGCAGCCTACTGAAGGATAATCTTCTGCCTAGTCAGTCATATCTCTTTCGAGACATGATCGCCCAAAGTGTGTATTACGTATGGCACTTTAGTGACTGACACATATGATTACATTCATGTGTGTGTAGTCTTGCATTAATGTGTTATTTTAAAATGCAATTGATGAAAGAACCTAATATCAATTGACAGAAGATTGAATATATGGTTATTAACGAAACAAGGAACCCATATGCAAATTTCAAATTAGAGATACCAAAATCAAACAAGCACAAAAATTTAGATATCTGTAAAGTGATTGAAGAGAGGGCTGAAAGAGTGATGCAGAAACCAGAATGGGCATTGGTATTGCATTCCAAAAGCTAAGCAAATTATAAAGAAAGAGAAAAATAATAAACAACAAAATGTACTGAACAGTTACGTGATATTTATCACCCTGTATGATAGCAAATTCTGGGCAATCTCCCCAAAGCTTAAGAACAGCCTTGAAGCAACAGAAATGTGGTTCTACAGAAAAATGCCGAGGATACCATGGACCGAACACATGAAGAACGACAAAGTTTTACAGACAATGGAAACAAAAAGGAAACTTATACTTAACATAAGGAAGAGACTGTTAAAGTTTCTGAGTACATAATAAGTAAAAAGAACTTTTAAAGCCTGATACTCACAAGATAACCTGAATTCAAAGGGTCAGACAAAAACAACACATAACCTTATATGTGAAAGATCCTACGAAGACATAAATGAGTTTAAGTAAAAGAATGTCTGAACAGTGTTTATGAGAAATAGCAAAGACAAAATCTATTAAGAACATTGATGAACAAGAAATTATCTTATTCTCAGTTTTAGACCCACTGGAGTGAGAGGATGTAATCGATTTTCATTTTTTTCTCGGATTAGTCCATTTGCAGTGGTTTGCAGTAATATGAATGTATGTATGTATGATGAAATTTGTTTGGCCTTGATGTACATTGCTGCATCTGTGATTGCTTTAGGCTTTTTTATCACGCCCAGACACTATTGCCTCGATTGTCGATTAGTTGTCCTTCGAGCCATTGTCCTCGATGGCCGTTACTCCAAAGTTGTAACGTTGCAAAAACACACTGGCAAGTCTTACAGCGAGATCGCGGATATTGTTGGTGTCAGCCTTTCAACTGTCAGTCGTGTCACCAAGACAAAGAAACAAACTGGATCCATCAGCCAAAGACTAAAAGGAAAATGCAATCAGAAGAGAAAAACGTCAAAAGACAAAGTATGCATAATCAAGGAATGTGTGAAATATCCTTGGAAAACATGTTTTGTTTTGTTTCGATTGATTTTTACAGGGGTCTAGAAGAAGAAGAACTGTGAACGTGAAAATGTTGCAGAGACTGTTTCCGAAATTTTACTGTAAACATTATTCATATTCATATTCTGATTTTGTTTTTATCATTTCACCCCAAGCAAGGCGGTACCACCACTGATGTGCAGGGGCTACATAAGAGAGTTAAAGTTTTAGGCATTAGATGAGTGAAGAGAAAGACGAACCAGCTACAGAGGGTGAAAGAAAAAAGGGATGCGAAAGATGTGAACACAGGAATGAAGATATTTGCGAAGGTAGAGAGAAAGAAAAACAACATGAGCTGGATAAGAGATGGGAATTGACTTTGCATTTAATTTCTTGGAGGTAGTCGCCAAGAAAGCAAGTATATGGAAGAGAGTTTCACAAGCGTGAAGCGCGAGAAAAGAAGCTGATGGAGTAGAATTGTCACCTGCATTTGGTTGATCTAACTGCAAAAGGGTGAGACCTTGTTGCCAGTCTGGTTGCCCGAGTAAATTCTTGTTGAGGGGGGCACCAGTGACCAGAAGCCATGAAAATATTTACAGAAGAGACAGAGGGAAGCCACATCCCACCGATGAGAAAGTGGCTGGAGTTGCGCTGCCAGGTTGGGGACAATCACATTACACATTTTCCGTTGAAGCCTGTTGAGAAGACTGAGACGAATAGCAGGGACGCCTGACCAGATATAACAACAGTATTCCATGCACGGTCGAATGGCTGATGTGTATACGTGCAAGATGGATTCAGACGAAAAAAAACATCCTGGCCCGACACTGAACCAACCTTGCTAGCACTGGATTTAGCTATTGATTCAATGTAGTGATTCCAGTTGCAGTCGGAAGATAGGGTAAAGCCGAGGAGGCGCAGTGTATTGCTTTCAGGGAGACTTGTTTGGTCCATGCTTATGGATGACAGGAGAGATTGCCTGTGGTGGTTGACAGATAAGAGTTAGGTTTTAGACGCATTGAAATTTACGAACTACTTCTTACACCAGTCCAGCAGTAAGTGGAGGTCCTTCTCAAGATCAGCAGCGAGGTTATGTTTTGTGCGCTCACCAGATTTCTTACTGATGCGGGAGTAAATGGTGGAGTAAATGGTGGTGTCATCTGCGTAGAATTCAGTATTCGTGTGCAGATATTTTTAGTACATATACAATGATATAACCTGTACACGTAACTGATACTTTTACAGTATCTATACACTGATATTGTCATTATTTCTACTGTTACGTGTGCTTTATCAGTACAGATGTATGTTCAGCATTAGTACACTGACATTTTCGGTATAGATACACTTATCTATTCTGTATACGCATATTGATATTTTACAGTATGTATACACTGACTGTTATGATGTATGATCGTATTTTCTCAGTCCAGCGATAGTCCTTTGTCTTGTATATCGATAGTTGCTCTACCCTTAGTTTGAAATTTTTATAGTTTACTAGTAGTATAGTCCGGCGTTGCTCGGGTGTAATGAAAGCTTTAAAACTAATCCATGGTCCTGGAGCTCAGACTCAGCCTAAAGAATATTTGTTAAGTTTTGGTGAGAATCGGATAAAAATTGTGGATTTGTATAAAGGACATACAGACAGATAAACAGACACACACACACACACAAACATCTTGCCTTTTATATATATATATTATCGATTGTCTGCACTATTGTAAGAACTGCAACCTTGAAACTTCTGAATATCATTTCTTATGTCTTTGTCTATGAGTGCATCAAATTTGATTAAAATCAGACCACTCCTTCTAAAACCCGATTTTTTCGATTATCGATTTTCGATATTTATCGGGGGTATCTCGACAAAAAAACCTAGCTAAGAACACTCGCAGACGCTTATAGTACAACTGTGTAAATTTTCAAAGAAGTCGGTTCAGCCGTTTCGGAGTCTATAGGTAACGGACACACACATACCCACACACACACACAGACAAAGTTCAATTTATAAATAAGTTTAGATTTAGATTATATTCCTGTGTTATGTTAATTATTCATTTACATATCACGGCCATAACATTTACATCTTTTGCACACTGTTATGTTCAATCTTCTTGCACAAAGATTTACAGTATTGATACACTGACATTTTTTATAAAAAGGATTGTTCAGTTTAAAATATATCTTCCTTTTTCATATTAAAATTAACGTAATATACGCATATATACAGACATATTTTTGCATGTCCGTCCAGGTAAAAATGTTTTTAGGAAATGCTATTAAAAATATAAGATTCGTCTGCTGCGCCTGTAAAAAGTGTTTTGATCATCTAAACTGAGCTTGCATAAATTAAACTAAAGTGTGCGCATGTGAAACACATGTTTTACATTGACCAATAGACTAACATCGACAACCTTTAAAAGTTTCAGCCTTCACGCATCTTTATTTGAAAGATCACTTCTCTTCGCAATTAGTCAAACACTATTCTTGTTTAACCTTTATTAGGGGATGAATTGGTGCTCTAATATAAAATAAGAAATCAATAGGCCGCGTTCGAATTCAAATTGTGTTCGTTGCGTTCACTTACGTGCAAATATCTCTTTTTTACAATGATGATCACCTTGGACAAGTCCCAAAAGCCGCTCGGGGTAGACGGTTACAGAATAAGAGGCATAGTTTATGGAGATATGTGGGGAAGATAACGGTTGACACTAGACATGAACAGGTTAAGATTGTAATTATCGGGGAAGCATCCACGTGGGAGTTGATTCAACAAAACAGCCCTTCCTGGTAGAAGATTAACTTTGGAAAAGATATACATTCATTCCCTCCCTAACCCAGCTATGTGTTAAATTGTTGGACTTATATTTAAAAAAAACAGTGGTATTCTTAATGCAATGTTCATTTGCCAAAAAAACGAATTATCTCACAACGCAGAAAATGCTTCGAGTTTAAATAGCCCACAAAGTTGTAAATATATACAAAAACAAAACAAAATCAGATATAATATAGAACTTCAAATGTAATCATTTTATAATTTCAGCGGTAACTCATTGACTAAAATATATATTTATTGTCGTTATTTCTGTGGTTCAAACAGCTTCCCTGCAGTCACGTTGCTAACTCGACCAGTCAACAATTCTAATTGATTAGGGAAGATATTAGAGATCTTCCGGTCGCCTCTGTTATACTGACAGTTTCGTTTGACAGTCCTTTCACTTGATGCTAAATCACGGAAGAAAACACGCTTGTTCCCAAGCATGCGAATGACGTGGGCATCTAGGCAGCTGTAGTCTAAAAATCATGTCTTCAGTAGTCATTGACTCTGAAGGGTTTCAAATTTAAACGTGCGTTGCCTTATTGCGCAAAAGTAACTTTGTAGGAAAGAGAGAGTCGAGTTAAAATTCATGTTGGTTTTATTATAAAAAAATAACGTGCAAATAACCTTAGGAGAGGGTATGAAACAAACTCTTTCCCTCACCTATGGATTAATTAGTAAGACTTGCATCACGAAACCATTATCTCCCAAAACAAAAATTCTTAGAATCTAAAAGTATTTTCTGGCTTTAAATAACCTGCAAATAATATCATAACTGAGAATCTGTAGAGATCGTTTCACCCTAAACAAAGCAATAAAGCCACTAAGACACAAGTGGTTAACTGAGTGTTAGAAAATATGAGAAAAAAAATATTAAGTAAAGCGAACAAGGAATTAAGGCAAAATATTGATATTACATATTAAATTTTAAAGATCAAAGTTGACTGGGAAACAAGAAGCCAGAAGAGAGTTCCACATGTGACGGCCATCTAGCAATCAATAGTGGTGTGTTTGAAAAGACTGACGAAAGCCACATAATATGTAAAGGCTGCATTTATATGTAAAATAAATGGATTGCTAAACAGCCGTCACAGTGAAAACTTTTTGGTACACTGCTAGCGTCCGTGAACTAAAGCCAGGGTCTACTAGCAGGGAGAAAACTATCGTGTGACCAACCTCATTGCCGTTCGGATCTGAAAAGGTCGTTTTAGGCATTTGGCCTGAGAACAACGACTGTGTGTTCCTACACCGGAGGTATAAGAGAGCGGTTAACATTTTAAGCAAAATAGGGAAAGGAAGGGTACTAATTTGTCTGGCGATATCATCTTAAGGGGTGACAAAGCCACTGGTAATGGAATACAGGGTTGGCTTTACCGAGAAACGAACTTGCTGATTTTACAAAATGAAATCTGGTCGCAACATAAATTTAGGTCTATTTTTTAGGGTAACTTGGCGGCAGCCACAACACAAGTGAGAAGTGCGATAGAAAAAACTGTCAACATAGAACTTAAGCTTGAATCTATTTCAACTGTAAAATGATGGCACCTTGTCGCTAATCTTATACTGCGCTTAAATTCTCGGTACCGTACAGGAAGGTTATCAGAATAATTACCAGGAAAGTATTTATAGAAAAAAAAACCAGTGAAACTAGGCTATGGTGATGGGAAAAGAATTGTTAACGAGATATCAAGTCAGGACTAATACCATTACAAATTCTTCGTTGAACTTCATCAAGAATCTGTAAATATATAGCAAAAACATCAGACTAGATGCAGCAACAATATTCCAAGCAAACAAGATACATTAAACCAACTTTGCTAACAGTAAACCTAGCAATTGACTCAATACAATCTTTCCACTTTATGTCAGAGGAAAAGGGAATCCCAAAAATGAGAAATGACTCACACTCCTGGAGGTTAACTCCAGCTATGCTGATCAAAGGCAAAATGTTTTCTCTTTTCAGATTAAAAGAGAGTAGTTTCATTTTGGGGGCGTTAAAATTTAACGAGCTATTCTTTGCCCCAGTTAACAGTTTACTTGTTTTAATTTTTTAGATGAGCTGCCAGTGAATTTATACAACCTTACTATTATACGTATTACTAAGTAAGACATGAGAAAAAAGTTGTCATCAGCATCGATACCGAATCGAGAACTGATGACATCAGGCAGGTCGTTGATGAAAATTAAGAAAAAACGTAGGTCAAAAGATGATGAATACCTACAAATGCAAGATAGATTTAAAAGATTCACGATTCAGGGCAACTTTCATTTCATGATTTCTCAAGAAAGACCAAATCAGGTCAAAAGAAATATCAGAATATAGAAATACCATAACGTTTCAACTTGTGAAGAAGACCAGGATGCCAATTTCTGTTAAATGCCTTCGATATATCCAAAATGTATTTGACAAACTCCAACGGAGAATTTTTAATGTGATAGATCCCGACTTGACAGCTCAGATACAGTCACTTTCTCATCGACGCAATGTGGCTATCCTGTGTCTCTTCTATAAATACTTTCACGGCTTCTGCTCCGATATATAAATTTACTCGAGTCACAAGATTAGCAACTAGGTCTTACCCTTTTACTGTGAAATCAATAAACTGTAAACACAAATTCCATTCTATCAGCTTCTTTTCTTGCCGCCTGTGGAATTCCCTTCCATTTACTTGCTTCCCCGACAGCTACAATCTCCAAGAATTTAAAAGTCAATAGTCATCTCCTATCTCACTAACCTGCATCCTCTCTCTCATGCTCCTTTCTCCGTCCACTCCACTGTCATCAGTATTCTCATCCTTCTCTTACCCACTTCCTGACGCCGTCTATAACCTTTCTCTCTTTCTCATAACTTTTCTCCTATGTAAGCCCACTGCAAAACAGTGGCAGTAAAATGCCTTGCTTGGAGCGATATGGATTATTTAAAAAAATCCAAAGAAGATCGCGAGCTTCATCATTCTTATCTAAAGCTAATAGACACTTTTCGCAATAGTCATCAGCAGTTGACCTAGAAAAGCGAAATCCAAGGGCGAGGTGAGATGATTAACTAATTCTGTGTTGATTAGAGCCTTCAAAGCATTATCGAAAAGATGTAAAATCTAAAAAGCCTAATAGGCTGATGGATAGAAGTCTCCGACGGTTTGCAGGAATTTTTAAAGACCAGCACTACAAAAGAGGATTTCTAACAAGCAGGAAATTAAGAAGCATAAAGGTATTTATTGTAGAGTTCACAGAGAGCAGGAGCCAGTTCAAGATCACATTTCTTAATGACTATATCTGGAATATCATCGAGTCCACATACTTTGTGAGGATCCAGTTTATAGCTGCTAGCATGAACCATGGACGGCGTTATATGTACATCAGTTAACAGAGACTCAGTTCTAAGTTAAGTTAGAATATTCTGGATCACTCAAGAGTAGAATTTGAAAGGATTTACGAGCAAAACAGTCTGCTATCTCAGAAGAAGATTTCAACAACAAAACTTGAGTAAAAACAGATTAACATTTAAAGACACTATTACAGAGCTGCCTGTAGTCACGAAAACCAAATATTTAGAGACTAAACGGTGTCATATTCTATCGGTAAACAAAGATTTAGCCTATTTGAAGTCTCTAATTACTGAGAGCAGACAAATAAGCGCTTGTTATAATTGAAACTATCACGTTAGTACACGCGGAAAAAAAGTGATTTTTGTGGTTTATATGGGCTGAACAGACCAACCTGAACCAATAAAAAGTTCTGGTTTCACCTGCTATTTACGAGAAGGTACAAAAGTATCAATGCCGGTACTAATCCAATAAAAAAACTGTGTGACACAATAGGAATCAAACATTAAACCGGAACGCTTTCCCGTGTAGCTGTATATTGTTTTAGGGAATATATGACGTTGTAGTGACGTTATTGGAACGTTAATATAACCTTTTTTCGTGAACCCAAAATGACCGTTGTCACAATCTTATGGTAACCTTGCAGTGTTGTAGCTGGAAAACAATTGCATTTGTTGTGAACTCGTCACCATGTTAGTGTGGTCTGTCAATAGAAACGAAGAAAAGAGTTCGAGAGTGCTACGTGATGTCAGTTCTTCAATACGGCTGTGAATGCTGGACAATATCATCGAAAATGAGGACAAAACTGGAAGTGGGCGAAATGTGGTTCTACAGAAGGATGCTACGGATATCGTGGACTGAGCATACAAGCAACGACGAGGTGTTAGAAAGAATGGCAACAAAAAGGAAATTGATGCTGAGCATCAGGAAGAGACAACTGAAGTTCCTGGGATATGCAATGAGGAAGGAGAGCCTGGAGTACCTGATACTGACTGGACAGATAGAAGGAAGGAGAGACAGAGGAAGGCAGCGGATAACATATTTGCAGGGACTGATCAGGTGGATGACGGAACGGGGGTTGCCAGGAGCAACAGGAGCAAACATACTAAGAGCCACAAGGGATAGGAAGACGTGGAGAGCCATGATCGCCTACGTCCTGAAGGGACAGGGCACATAGAAGAAGAAGGCCAGAAATAAAGACACTATGACGGAACTGTGTATAATAAATATTTTACAAAGACAGTAGTACAAACATATACCAATTAACGATTATTACCGCGGCTGTCAGAGTTATACTTGAATAGATTCCACTCTCTCTCTCTGCCTCTCTTACTCTCTCTCTCTCTCTCTCTCTCTCTCTCTCTATCTTACTCTCTGCTTCTTCAAAGCAGAACTGCTACTTATATATAGTTTGGAAGAGTTCATGTGTCATATGGGTGAGTCTCCATAACAGCATTGGTTGATTATAACATCTGAATTCATTTTCTTCAGTTAAAATCGAGTAGAAGTTATAAAATCTAACTTTGGATTATCTAATTGAGAATGTGCGTTGTGGTACAGTGGGTATCGAAACATGTAATTGAAGAGCCGTGTTTGAATTCCACTTTAATACCATTGACTTTACTTACGTACAAATACACTTGGGAAATGTATTAATCCATCTTCTCTCTCACCAGCTATGGATTGAATAGCAGGACAGATTATATTTTATAGCCTTGGTTGGCAGCTAGTCTACCACTCCTGGAGTATAAATGGTGTTGCGTAGCGTCAACACACCTCCCTGTAAAAATGACAAGTTACAGAAGCATCGATGAGCTCCACGTTGTTGATGGTCCCTGCTTAGCAGTGGGTTATTATCTACCTGAGAATCATTAATATAAACCTCTATGTAACCTTCAAGAAACGTTATAACGTCTCGACATTGTAAGTTAAGTAAGAACTCGAAGAATGAGATTTTGCATATTAAGTATTTATTATAAAAATCCAAATTTTCTAGGTCTACAGCTGTATCACGTTGAAACCCTGGTTCCCATACAATCACAATTTAAGCAACGTCGAGTTTAGATGAGTGACCGTTTGAGAATAACAGGTGCTGTAAGCTTTGATGTGCAGGTGTTGTAATGAATAACGGCTCGGAATTCTTCATCCGAAAACCGAGTTCAGGATCTAGTTTGGTTCATCATATTCACTTATGCGAAAATATTCTTGGAAAAAGAATGAATCCACCTCTATTTCCCACCAGCTATGGGTTAATTAGTAAGAATTGTATCACTAAATCATTATCTGCTAATAAAATAAGTAACGATAACTTAAAATATAGTAGCACAACAAACCAGACGATGCGATAAAAAATAAGGAACTCTTGGATTTTGACATCCTCAGAAGCACACCATTCAAGCGAGAAATTTCTTGATAAGAGTGGGCAATTACTTGGATTTATTCGTTACATGTATGCATTGATATTTAAGCCTAACACTGGCTGTTTCTTGAATTCATTTGCCCACGGGTTTTTTTGTGAGCAAATAACATATTTTAATGACATTCTGACTCGATATAACACGGTTAGGGTTATTAAAGTCAATAAGCTAATAAAATGGACAAAAAATAACATTACTGACGTTATTGAAATTCACAGATTTTACATACTTGTACATATATTATATGTGATGTAAATGTATAATATGTTTCTCTCAATATATAATATGTATTGTACAGCATTGAAGCTCATGGCTTCGTAACATACACGCTAGACTATACAAAGGTACTTGAAAAGATATTAATATATTTACACCCAAAAAACATCCAAAGGATAATCTAGATCTGTCTTTTCCTCTTTCTTTCTACTCTTTATATATATATATATATATATATATATATATATATATGTGTGTGTGTGTGTGTGTGTGTGTGTGTGTGTGTGTGTATAGAGAGAGATAGATAGAAATATGTGTGCGTATATATATATATATATATGTGTGTGTGTGTGTTGTGTGTGTGTGTGTCTTTCTCTCTTTCTCTCTCTCTCTCTATCTCTCTCTCTCTCTTTCTCTTTCTTCCTGTGAGGGGGAATGATGGAGAGGTCGAAAGAATTGTTTTGTGTGTTATATTTCCAGCTTGAACAAATGTACATATAAAAGACATACATATATACCCCTAAAAAAATAGGAATACCTGAGTGCACAAAGCGAAATACTCAAATACACACGCACACATACATACACGCACACATAGATAGATAGATAGATAGATAGATAGATAGATAGACAGATAGATACTAACAGTATTAGATAGATAGATAGATAGATAGATAGATAGATAGATAGATAGATAGATAGGGCGAAATGAGATAGATAAATAGATACTGGCTTTGTCATGACAGTTCTTTGAATATCAACTGTACACGTCCAAACATCTACATATTGACGTGTATTATGTAAAAACCACAAATATCCCATTGTGATACGTTGAACCATTACATAAACACACATATAGTATTTACATTTTCTCACATATTTTCTATATTGTATATGCAAAAATATACATATGCAATGGGCTTCACAAAGCTACTTGGTAACGTAATGTTGTCATACGCACGCACACAGCACACG
Organism: Ascarosepion bandense; assembly: GCA_037127315.1. Taxonomy (NCBI): domain Eukaryota; kingdom Metazoa; phylum Mollusca; class Cephalopoda; order Sepiida; family Sepiidae; genus Ascarosepion; species Ascarosepion bandense. The sequence continues at coordinate 2,916,515 of JBBBDQ010000872.1, read as the reverse complement.
TACGTGTGTGTGTGTGTGTGTGTGTGTGTGTGTGTGTGTGTGTGTGTGTGTGTGTGTATGAGACGCATCCGCACAAGCGCAAAGCAGTGGCAACACAACTACACGCATTGGTGAATGCTTATTCGCTTCCCGTTCTGAATATAGAACAGGTCCTTGTTATATTCAAAAGAGTTGGCAAATGGGAGTCGTCTTTTGAATATGACAACAAAGACAGAGGCAAAATAGAGAGCCGAAACCTAGGAGCTGCAACTTCCACCAAAACAATAACAACATCAATGATTACAAAACAATAACTAAAAAATAAGATAACATGAGCAGTATTCGAGAAAAATGAAATAAAATAAAAGAACAAAAATGGAAGAGAAAAATAAGATTGACAGAGAGAGGGAGAGAGAGAGAAAGAGAGAGATATAGACGACTTAAAGAGAGAGCAAAAAACAGAGAAAATGTTTAAAGATGCAAAAATAATACTACTAATAATAGCATAGAAAAAGCCTCGAAAAAAGGATTTAAAAAATAACAAAACAAATAAAAAGGTCGAGGTTCTATTGTTTGTGTCGGAAGGGCATTAGAAAAGACGTAAGAGGCTGCAGGCGAAACTAGTCGGTATCACTGCGCACTTTTTGGCCATTACAATAATGCCGGGTCGGCCTTATTGAATAGTGAGGATGAATGGCTCCAAAGAAGAAGAGTAGAATCGGAACAAGGCGTCGGTCGGTTATACAGCAGCGGCCTTTTTACCACAATGGGCAGAGACCGTCTAAATATATTCGTGCGCGCGTACGCCCGGTCGGGCGCTTTGTGAATGGAGCCTGTGTATAAAACTGTTAGAATGAAAAATGAGTCAAAAGAGAAAAACCTCACAAGAAAAAAAAATTGAATGGGTGACGTAATGTGCAGGTTGTTTCCTTTCTTCTGAGTATCTGAGTCGGCTCTTATTTTTATGAATGTGTATATCAACCATCTTCGAACAGGCGTGTGCTTTGTAGAGAGAATTGTACTTATATAAATCAATGTTACTTTTTCTTGTGCATGATTACAGGAAATATTTCTAGCTTTGACCACTTTACAATTGCTTCCAGTCGCTCTAATCATCTTGACTTGTTAATTCCTTTTTTCTAAAATGTTGGAAGATAATATGTTATGTGAAGTCAAAAGAAAGTCACATGCTACAGAACTGTTTTATTAAGAATAACTTTCGAATGTATGGCGTTATACTGTATTTATTTATATGCAGAAGAAGTCCTCAATCAACCCTTTTGCACTGGTTCCCTCAGATATCTCTAATAGTTTTGCTTCGTTTCAGTGGCCGCTAACTCCTTTTTTCCTCCATACATGATCAGACATGTCTGGTTTTTTGTGCTTTCAATCATTAAATATCATAACTTGCCATAAGAATTCTTGTTTTAAACTAATAAGTTGCATTGCACAAAGTTCAACATTTAATCTCTTAAGAGGCCCATGACGATTAGAAGCAGGAATAAACAGAAATAAACTGTGAAAACTAAAGGCAAATAATTAAGCTTCGAGGTGAATGAGGAAAATAGAACGAAATCAAAATAATAATTAGAAGACATAATATTTTGAAGAAAGTTCTTTAAGTCTGACAGACTTTCATGATTTCGGTATAAACATGATCACAGAAATAATAATTAAAATCTACAACAGTGGTTATATATGGAAGACTTAAGTAGATCTATTTTAATAGCACTGCCTAAGAAGATAGGTGCAAACGAATGTGAACTCTATCTTAATGAGTCATAAAACAAACTTATCATATGAATGCTGATGAATACAGCGCGCAGTAAAATCAGAGTGTAAATAGGATAAGATTTGGTTTGGTTTGGTTTGTTTTACGGCACATTAACCCCTTGGGGGTCGTTTAATGCCGAAGAATTAGTACCTTCAAAAACGATTTTTTGTTTGTAACATTTTTCCTTCAAAAACGAATTTTTGTTGGGAACATTTTTCCTTCAAAAAAGTATTTTTGTTGGTCGAATTTTTCCTTTAAAAATGTTTTCTTGGTAATATTTTTCATTCAAAAAAGTTTTGTTGGTAATATTTTTCCTTCAAAAGTTTTTATGTATAAATTTCATAAAAGTCTGTTTTTATACTTTCATACTGCTTTGACCTCCGTTTGGAGGGTTAACTATTTGTCCATAGCTGGGATTCTAACAAATGCTACCACTCCGGGTCTAGGTGGACCTGGGAACAACAGCAGTTAAGAGGTGGTTTCATGCTCCTCGCAACCTCGAAATCAAAGGCCTCGCTGCCGGATGCAGTTTACCGTCATACCCAGGACCCCCGCAGTTTGGGGGTTAACTATTTGTCCATAACTGAGATCCTAATAGGTGCTACCACTCTGGGTCAAAATGGACCTGGGAACAACAGAAATTAAGAGGTAGTTCCATGCTCCTCACAATCTACCAATCAGAGGCCTTGCGGCCGGATGCAGTTTGCTGTCATGCCCAGGACGTAATAGGATAAGAACAGTAAAAGTTCGTAAAAGACAATTCAATAAGAAACGCGATAATTATGCTTAAAATTTTTATCAGAAAAACAATAAAAGTGCAGAAGGATCTGTACTTTTTCTTATAGATTATGCAAAAGTGTTCGATAAAGTATGCCATAAAAGTCTGTTAGAACCGCTCAACAACTTTGACATATTTAGGAAGGATATTAGAATAACAGAGAACTTATACTACCAGCAAACCTCTTGCATAGAAACAAAAAATGAGTTCAGCTGATGTACAAAAATAGAAAAGTAAGACAAGAATTTGTTTTCTCACCGGACTAGTATAACCAGCACAGTGAAGAGAGTCGGTGAGAACTAGACGTCCTGCCAGGATTTATTACTGATGGCTACAATTTTAACATAAGCTATACAGATGACACAATGTTGATAGCAGACATGGAAAGAAAACTATAAATAAATTACTACAGAAGATAGTGAAGTAAATTAAGAAGAAATAAATATCAATTCAAAAAAAAAAAAGGATGAATTCTTGCTTGCAAAAAGATGAGCCAAAATTGCAAATTTTAAATGCCACTATCAGACAAGTACGAATATTTAAATACCTGTGAAGTGTTTTGAGGTAGGACGGAAAGTGTGACACTGAGATCGGTAGATGTACCGGGATAGCGAATGTTAACTTCTAAAAGCAAAGGAGAGTATTAAGAAACTGAAATATTTCGTTAGAAAGAAATAAAATAATACTGAACAGTTACGTAATTTCAGTCTTCCTATATGGCTGGACAATATCCTCAAAGATGAAGAAGAGACTTGAAGCAACAGAGATGTGCTTTCCAGACGGATGCTGAGAATAAAATGGATGAACATGGGAGCGACGATGAAGTTTTACAGAAAATGGAAACAAAAACGAAACTCATACCTAACATCAGGAAGCGGCCGTTTAAATTTTTTGGCACATAAAAGAGTACTCCCCAAATCTGTTACACACAAAAAAGACTGACGGCAAGAGGAACAGACGAAAATAATGAGGTTAAGTAAATGGATGGCGTAGCGGCTTTTCACAAAATTATGTATTAACAGCTACAACCAACAGGACACTGTGGAGAGCCACGATTGCCTACGTCCTAAGAGAAACGAGACTTAAGAAGAATTCATTAAGTGTTAATAAGACTAGAACTTCACTAACCTGTCCAGCTGATCCCCCTCCCCTGGACAATTTGACAAGGTTTATTTTATTTCAAAAATTCTAATGAAGATTTCTTGGTATGTTTCTTTGAAAAACAGCCTTGTTTGGCAACCAATCTACTACAGAAAAAAACGGTAACCAACTGTAAGAAAATCGTCTGCCTCGCCAATCAAGAATCAAAAGAGATAGGATAACCCAAATGTGTATCATGTATGAGTGGGAAAGCAACTATTTCACTTGAAAAAGATCAGCCCACAGATTTGCTTTGACGGCATTCCGAAGAAATCTAAAAGCCTAACCCTCTTCGATCCAGGTAGAGTTGTTGACCCTACGCAAACCTCTTTATCCTTCTGGAGAGGTAGACTGGTTACGAACCAAGGCTATAGAATACAATCTGTCCCCCTATTTAATCCATAGCTGGAGGGAAAAATATGGATTCATACCTTTCTCATTTAGTTATATGCGCGAAAGTGAATGAAACGAATTCATCTAAAATTCGAACTCTGCTCTCTGATTTCTCATTTCGAGCCAATATCCACTGCAACATAACGCAGATCCATCCCGAAAAAAAAAACCCACTCGTTTAACACAAAGAAAAGCCCAGAATATTTTATCAGAAAAAACATCCAATTAATCAATGCCAGAGGTTCGAAAAATATTTTTATATAAATCAACTATCATTCAAAATCGAGAGTCAGAGACGAAGTGACAAGATGAAAAGTTATGCGAAGTACGTCATTTTATTGCTATTGATTCTGCAACAAATTCATAGATGAGATAGACAGTGCCAAAAACAGAGATTTCTTGAAATCGTGTCACCCCAAGCACTGCCACTGTAGCGCAGGGGGTTACATAGAGGTATTGGGTATAGGAAATGTCAGAAGGAGGGTGTTAGACGACTTAGGATGTACATAGGGAGAGAGTTGGAGAGAATGGGAGTGAGTTAGTGTGTTAGGAGGTGTCTATTAACCTTACATTTAAACTCCTGGAGGTTGTAGCCGTCTGGGAAGCAAGCATGCGGTAGGGAATTCCACAGGCGGGAAGTGCGAGGAAAGAAGCTGTTGGAGTAGAAATTGCTGTTACATTTCATCGGTTTCACTGTAAAAGGTTGGGATCTAGTTGCCAATCTAGTATCTCGTGCAAATTCACATCTAGGGGGCACTAGTGATTTAAGTTCGTCAGAGCAGAAGCCATGATAGTATTTATAGAAGAGGCACAGGGATGCCACGTCACGCCGGTGAGAGAGATACTGCAGGCGGTCAGCCAAGTCGGTATCAATCACATTACAGATTCTTCGCTGTATTTTGTCAAGAACCCCGAGGAGAATAGAAGGGGCACCCGACCAGATGTGGCAGCAGTATTCAATGCACGGGCGGATGGTGGATTTATATAATTGCAGAATAGATTCAGGCAGAAAGAATTTCCGGGCCCTGCACAGAAAGCCGGCTTTCATAGCTGCGGATTTAGCAATGGATTTGACGTAGTCATTCCACTTGAGGTCCGCTGAGAGTGTCAGGCCAAGCAGGCGTAGTGATTTACTCTCTGGCTAGAATTATTTTCCTGTTTAAATCAAGTTGCATACAGACGACATTTATATATATATATATATATATATATATATATATATATATATACTTACAGTGGAACCTGTTGTATGCGACCACCCCTACTCCCATCGAAAACTGGTCGCATACAGAAGGTGGTCGCTCACTAAAAACTCGTGACCTATTCTCCCCACGATCGTATATTTCACTCTTCAGAATGTACATATTTTAGTATTTTACCATGTAATCTGGTAATAAATAAACGAGAACATAAGATGGTCTAACTTTAAAAAACTTTATTCAGCATAATTATTTTTTAAACATTAAAAACTTATATACAACGGTTAACAAAGAAATAAAAATATTTATTCACACTTGTGTAGGCTTTAAAAGATCAGTTATTCCAGTCGTCTGTGTGGGGTTTTTTTGGTTTTTTTTTGTTTTTTTTCTTTTGTTTTATTTTGTAATGTGACCACTTCGATTCTAAATGATGTTTGCACTTATTTATTTGGTCCATCATTTCTTGGTATTCATGAACAAAAGCTTTCAATTTTTTCTTAAAAGTGAGTGGTAGGAAAAGAGAACCTGCGATAATATATGGAAAAATAAACAAACATACAAGAAAGAAATGACAATGATCAGGGTAGAGAGAGAGGGGGGTGAAGAGAGAGTAAAAAGATTGAGAAAAAATAAAGATAATGAAAGAGATAAACATTGAAAATTTAAATTTCACGTAGATGTGATTTTTCCCCTACGCCCGAATTTATCCAAGTTGGTACAGAAATCGACCAATCTCTTAAACTTGTCAAATGTAATATGTACATGTTAATACAAGACAGCCGCCGTTTAACCACCGCTATTTCAACAAATAATAAAAATCTGACACTTCACCACAATAACAAAACAACGAGAAAGTGTTTCTGGCTGAGTTTAAAGGAAAATTAAATAGATTACTGACTTAAATTCTCCTAATTTAGAAGTTAGGACTGTACTGGCAAAATGAATTTTTGTTAAAGTGGTCGCTTGACAAGTAAGTTTTATTCTTTCATGCTGGTTGGTGGTCGCGTTTTGGAAGAGGTCGCTCAATGGGGGTTAATTAACATTAGCGAATCGTCCGTGCATAGAAAACGATCGTTAATAGCAGGTGGTCGCTGACGACGCTGGTCGCATACACCATGTTTCTATATATATATATATATATATATATATATATATATATATATATATATATATATATATTGATTGTTTAATTACTTAGTTTCTAGCCACAATAAGATTAGACCAGTGCACATTTGTATTAAAAAGTATTCAATACAATTATATTGTAGAACTTTTGAATATTTTCCATTTGTAAACGAGTTATGACGCAACCTAGGTTTCTACCATGAGTGGTGTCTTCAGGTGATTTTCAATAACTGATTTTATCGTTTACCGTTTATTTTTATAATTTTTTTATGGAGGCTCATGTAACGGTGTTTTTGTTTTTTTAACGCTCACGTGGCAGGGTATTTTTGAACGTGTAATTTTTAAAAAATTCATAATTCCTTGTAATTTTAACAATTGCACGTTCAAAAATAGCCTGCCACGTGAGCGTTAAAAAAAAGACTCCTTTACATAAGCGTTCTTAAAAAAATAAAATAAATAAACGGCAAACGGTAAAATCAGTTATTGAAAATCGCCTGAAGACACTACTCATAATAGAAACCTAGATTGTGTAATAACTTGTTTACAAATGGAATATATATATATATATATATATATATATATATATATATATATATATTATAAACTATATTTTAGAACATGTACATAATTTTTTTATATATCCATTACAAATGGTACACTTGTTTCGACTAAATGAATTTTTGTTAAAGTGGTCGCTTGACAAGTAATTTTTATTCTTTCATGCTGTTCGTTGGTAGCGTTTTGGGAGTTAACTATTTGCCCATAGCTGGGACCCTAACAGGTGCTACCACTCTGGTCAGGGTGAACCTGGGAACAATAGCAATTAAGAAGTAGTTCCTCACAACCTCTTAATCCGAAGCCTTGCTACCGGATGCAGTTTACAGACCGGTTCGCTGTGTTGTGCGAGACAATTTTTCTCTTTCCAGAATCTTACAAATCAATTAGTCTCCCATTCCATGCTTCAAATATAGTCCGGTGCTCTTACTCGTGTAGAGATTATTGATAAAATCCAAAGTCAGCAATATGATTGATCTTGCCCTGGCATCTTGGCTACAGTTAATTTCCAGCCGTCGTAAAGTTGACTCCATGTGTCTTTTCTATAACTACTTTCATGATAATTTGTCGATGATGAACATTTTGCTATGATGCCTAAACTTTATGAATTTCAGTACAGTAATTGTGTTATATAGCGACAAACAACAAAAACGCATATATATAAAAATATGAGTTATATTTTTATTAGTGACGATGGACTGTGTAGCCTAGGATACAGAGAGTTGAGGGAGCGCTCTTCTAAGGGTTGACGGGGTGACGGGGGTGACGTCGTCGTATCTGTTGCTCCTCTGTCTGCCTCTGCCTAGACTCGTCTGACTGACTGTCGAATCCGTGTTTTCGCAGTCTTTATATATCTTCCAAAACCGGGACTTGTTTCTTCCGGCTTTGCCTTGATCACGCGACGCCTACGTAATTCTCAGAGACACCTGTTCTGTCTGCCTCTTGTAGCCATTTCCGCTACTGCCGGAAATAAGGTCAAACAAACATCCGTTCCTTTCAACGACCGGAAAACACCCCCGCTTGCTCAGCTTCCTCGGGTGGGCCTAGATTGTTATATTACAATTGATTAAGAACAAAGTAACATCAATTTACAGATGAATTGGTTAGATTTATCCGTAAGTTCTTTACTAACAGTTACTTGTCTCGTACTTTTTTGCTTGTGGAAGTCTATTCTGACGCCATGCATTCCAACTTTGATCTTCAAAAATTTAAATGTAATGTCAATATTTACTGGCTATCATCGAGATTACTACTCTTAAACCTCAATGTTTGTGTTTTTATGATTCTTTCACATCCTTTCATATTCCCTTGTTTATTTGTGTCTTTACTGTTTTTGCATTTGGTCAATTTGTTTGGATGAATTTGTAAGTTTAGTTAAAGCACAAGGCGAATTTTTGTTTAGGATTTTTTTTCAATTTCATGTAATTTTATTAGTTTTTGCTCCATGTTTAGATATAGTTTCTTTAATGGTTGAGTAGTTTCGGCTAACATTGACTTTAATGAAAGACTTCTTTTGTTTTATTCTCTATCGTTAGTTTCTTCGTTTTTATCATGTTCATTTCAGGTGATAGTATATATAATCTGTTTCTTATATATATATATATATATATATATATATATATATATATATATATAATAAATCTCGATGTTCAAAACAGTTGAATGATCATTTCAACATGAAATCCCTAACAGAGATTTCACATCTCATCGGCAATTTTGGGATTTAGCTTCCGACTTTATATATATATATATATATATAGACCTCCGCAGATAGATTTGTTTCCCTGTATCACAGCTCATCAGTACAGGCAAACATCCGCCAGTAGGATTGGAACCCGACCAAATTGACATCACATTCGGCGATTCTATATCTGAGCTATGGGCGTTTGGTAGATGAAGGCGGACTTTAGCGTCTTATATACAATGTAAAAACAAATAACACGCATGCGCATGATAAAAAATAAAATGCCAACAATGTCACTATATATATATATATGATAAGATTGTTGCCATGTTATTCATAAATATATATTATTTACGCTTTTACACCCTGATTGAACACTCTGGAAGAATGGTAGACTTTGAAAAACAGTAGCTACTCTCTCATCTACGCATTGTTCATTCATCAATGAATTAGAACACTCTCAACCACTGGCATGTGTTTACATTCTATATAACACGCTAAGAAATCTGCTTCTTTCTACCGAGCGCCCCTAGCTCAGAGGTGGAATCGCCTACTGACGCCAGTTCGGTCGGGTTTCAATTCTGAGAAAAAGCAATCGGCTGTCTAGCCGTATTGATGAGCTGCGATACAGCGAGACAGATCTGTCTGCGGATGACTATATATATATATACATATATATATATATATAGGTAAAAGTGCTTAATATCAGGTGTAAATCAGGAAAATGTGGGGCCCATAAATTGCGTGGTTGCGTGTGAGTACGAATATACTTGGACTTGTTAGCACAATTTTTCAGCTCATATTTTCATTTTATAATGTTCGACCTAACCCTAACCCTGCCGATGTGGTGCATAATAAGCATAGTAAACAAAAAGATAATTACAAAATAAATTTCTTTGTGGTTTTAATCACACGTGAATAAATGAAAAATACTTCCCATATATATTTTGTATTATATATATATATATATATATATATATATATATATATATAATCATGCATGACCCTGGTTTTGAATTTATTGTCAAAAATTGTGAGTTTGGAGCACTCTCAATATATTTTCTTTGTAATGAATTCTTATATCTCCTGGTCAAACTAACATTTATTAAGTCGAACGTAATACTTTACAACATCTAACATAACACTCATATCTAAAGAAATACATTGTCAGTCAGTAAGAAGCAGTTTATAACTTTGGTTTCATTCCGCAGATTGACAGAAGAAGTGTGAAGTGATTGCCTGTAAACCATTTGTGTGAATGGGCTGGCTCCCTCATATATATATATATATTTACCTTATTGGATGATGAAAAATCTACTTTTGGAAGAAGGGACAAAAATTACTGTTGAAAACGTCAACTTAGCAAAATTTCAACCTCAGTAAATGTCATTTCTTGACATTACAAATCCAAAAGCTGTGTATCCTTTTTAAATAACATCTTTTAATTTGTGAAAATTTCATGGTTTTCCCCAATTTAATTTTCTGATGATTTTTAATTCTTCAGTTAATGATTGAATAAGTTAATGGTGGTTTCTGAAGAAATTCCTCTATCACATTGTTAAATATTTGAACTTAACAACTTTTTGAACAGGTGAAGAGGCTCATCCCTTGTTCCTTGATTAGGATGTGGTTTCCGGCTTTCTCTTTTCCAATCTTTTCACTATTTTCTTTTTTTTTTTTTTTCAATTGGAGTAGATAGACTGCACTATCGCGCGGTTCAAACTCACCCACGTCTATTGAACAGGTGAAAAGGCTCATCCCTTATTCCTTGTTTAGGATGTGGTTTCCGGCTTTCTCTTTCCCAATCTTTTCACTCTTTTCTTTTCTTTTTTTGCAATTGGAGTAGATAGACTGCACTATCGGCCGGTTGACACTCCACCCACGTCTATTGAACAGGTGAAGAGGCTCATCCCTTGTTCCTTGATTAGGATGTGGTTTCCGGCTTTCTCTTTTCCAATCTTTTCACCCTTTACGTTTTTTTTTTCAATTGGAGTAGATAGACTAAACTATCGCCCGGTTCACACTCCACCCACGTCTATTGAACAGGTGAAGAGGCTCATCCCTTGTTTCCTGTTTAGGATGTGGTTTCCGGTTTTCTCTTTTCCAATCTTTTCACTCCTACGTATCCCCCTGCGCTTCAGTGGCTTTACCGCCTTGCTCTGGGTGATATGATTAAAAAAAAAGTACTATTGTAAAGAAGTTCGTCACTTGGATGCGCAATGTTATTTCATGCCGACTTCGAAGTTTTGTGAAGATATTATTGTAATGTCTTCACTCTTCAGGGTCATTTGCTTCTTTCTGCAGAAAGAATGCTGAAGGATGAAGAGTCGAGTCGGCATGCACCTCTTCACCACATTAATTTTATTAACGCTCTATTCTAATGATGATATCGAGCACTAAAATGTTTTTTCTACCAGTAAACTACTGCAAATAAAAAAACAACAAAAAAACAAAACAAAAACCACCAAATTTGGAACTAAATATCATTAAAATTTAACACTGTATATATAACTTTTTTCTAAACATATACTGTTAAATATAAGAGACAATGAATGTCTATTATGTTTAATCATGAGTCGTTCTAAACGTCGTATTTTGGCTTTAATTTCAGTTGAAAATAAAGACAGAAATTCTCCAACATTTGTATAATTTTTTATTAATTTTGTTCTAAGCTTTCGGCTCACATGATGATGGTGGATGTTATTGTGTTACCGTCTTAATCACCACTGTTGGAGAATTTTTGTCTGCCTCGATACAATATATATATATATATATATATATATATATATATATATATGTTTATCCAAGTGAATAAGGAACGAGGAACATATTTGCAACGTTCAAGACATCAATTTAAAACAGTGCTCAAAATAAAAATAGTGCAATGAATATTTATTATAAATGATACTTGTGAGCATGTAGAAATTTGTTCTTCCAATGTCGAAACAAAATGTGCAATTTTGTTGTAGATTGTAGTTTGTACATATTCTCAAGTATAATATATATATATATATATATATATATATATATATATATATATATATCGTGTATAATGATAATATAAACGATAAAAAAATCTACGTTCTTCTACCGAGCGCCCATAGCCCAAAGGTAGAATCGCTGAGTGACACCAATGCTGTCGGATTTCAATCCTGGGTTAAAAAACAATCGGAGTCTGCCGTACTGATGAGCTGTGATACAGCGAAACAGATCTGTCTGTGGATGACTATATATATATATATATATGATAAATAAGTAGAGGATTTTTTATGCCAAATAATTTCGTTCTTTGAGTAACTTTCTTAAGGCAAATGCAGAAATTTATTTTAGAAGCGTGAATTATTTTTTTTAACGTTTTTCTTTTTCTGCCGTAAAAATCACTTTTTTTTCATTTGCCTTGTCATCGTTCGTCAAAGAATGAAACCCATAATATATATATATATATATATATATATATATATATATATATGTGTGTGTGTGTGTGTGTGTATAAAGAGAGAAAGAAAGAGAGAAGTATGTGTATTTTATGCACGTTTGTATGAGCTACATCTCGACAGCGAAAGACGGTGACCACTAACTGATTAACATGATGCATTCCAGTGAACGACCACTGACTCAAAATCCCTTCAAGCGGCTATCAGATCACAACTGGAGGTCTTAAGGCTTTACTAAAGCCATGGTAACACCTTGAACCTTTGTGTTCACCAGACATATCCATCACTGATACCCAGTGTCAAAAACGGTTCACCTCCTAATGCTTCTGGCTTGACATTTGATCGCTGACTCGTCCTATAACAGAAACGGCAATTCGGGTCTAAGCACTAAATCACTGAATTATCGACCACTAACGGAAAAATAACTCACCCATGCACAGATTATTACAGCACACTCTCTATATTCATGCAAACACAGGAACAGTCACACACACACGCAATAATAATAATAATAATAATAATAATAATAATATTAATAATAATGCATGCATTTCCACAAAAACCACCCAGAATGCATACAAGAAGTCACAAATAATGGTAGAAAATAAGGTGCTGAAAATTTCTCAACCCAAACCAACTTCTTAAATCTGACTAAATATAATATTTATATTATTAATTGGACAACACGAGAAACTTTCACAACACACTCCAGCAAGCACCGTGGTTAAAGAAAACATTAGGAGGCACGCTCATACAGAGAGAGAGAGAGAAAGAGAGAGAGAGAGAGAGAGAGAGAGAGCGAGATAGAGAGAAACACACACACAGAGAAACACACACACAAACACACACACACACATATATATATATATTTTAACTCAGATACAATAATCCAAGTGAAAAAAGCAGGAAGGTAAATTCCAAAAACCCGATCCTAATTAATATTAAAAATTTTATTTTAATATTAAAAAATGATACAGGAAGAGGGCTCCATGTAATAAAATATTACAGAGTAAATATAAATTAAAAAAGGATTAATTCAATGATGTTGAATGACCATTCCGATATGAAAATCCCCACGGGGGATAACACATCACCTCAGCAACAGAAAAATCATTTCAGAAATATATATATATATATATTGTATATTTGGGAAGCAGCCTCTCTTTTATGCAGGTTTCATTAAAAATGACAGATAATGTAGCGCGGTTATGTTTTTTAATGTAATTTTCATGTGTCCTTATAACTTCTTTCTTTTGAGGTCATAAATTATATAAAAATTCCTTGAATGTATTGTTTATATATAATTTATGTTCTCAAAAGAAAATATCATAAGAACGGATAACAATATATATCAGCATGCAGTGTGGGTATAGAAGAATCCAAAAGAGTATCTTGTACATACAGTGGCAGGATTACGATCTCAGAGAACTCTAAATATATATGTATATAAATACATATAGAGCAAATATGAGAAAAATCAAGGCAGACACGTTATTTCATGGTAAATCGGAAGTATGGGCCTATTTCAGGCGAACCATCATCAGCTTCCGTCTTTATTTTACACGAACCTTTCGTGTAAAATCCTTTGTAAAATAAAGACGGAAGCTGATGATGGTTCGCTTGAAATAGGCCCATACTTCCGTTTTACCATGAAATAACGTGTCTGCCTTAATTTTGCTTATATATATATATATATATATATATATATATATATATATATATATATATATGGTATGCGCTAAAAAGTCTGCCTACTTTCACCGAACGCCCATAGCCCAGGGATAGAGTCACCGACTACGCCATTTCGGTCGGGTTTCAATCCTGGGTAAAAAAGCAATCGGAGTCTAACCGTACTGATGAGCTGTGATACGGTGAATGACAATATATGTCTGCGGATGACAATATATATATATATATATATATATATATATATATATATATATATATATATATATAAGTGAATAAGGAACGAAGAAAATATTGACAACGACCAAAACATTAATTTAAAAAGTGCTCGATATAAAATATATACCTGTGAATATTTATTATAAATTATAGTTTAAAACATGTACAAATTATTATCTACTACAAAATGTACATTTTGTTTCGACATTGAAATGACAATGTCTCATCAGGTAGTGTAGAAAGGAATGGAAAGTCTTTTTCTTATATTTGGCGAGTTGTGTGTGAGATGTAGGTGGGTTTAGGGATAAGGGAATAAGTTTAGTAAATTGTCCGTTAGAATTTTGAGGTGAAAGAGGGAATGGGTAGAGGATAGAGTTGATTAATGAACGTGTCGAAAATTTTGTAGACAGATTTAACATTAAAAGGTAAGGTGTAGTCTTTTAGAGCTTAATGGCTGATTTTCTTCGGGTTTAATAAAAGGGGAGTATAAGGAAATGAGGATGGGGAAGAGTAGGAGTAGATGCGATGAAGTGGGAATAGAAGTTACCATTTAGTGAATCTATCTTTATTACGACTAGAAAATATTTTTGTATTTCAACTTGGGTTTTATAATTAATCTATTTTTGTATATTTAACCTTAATTTAAAATTTAGGAAATCACTTTTTTTATATAAAACTTTAATTTAGATCACAGTTTATGGGGTGAAATTAGGTAAAATTTGAGGTACGAGTGTTGTTAATATTATAAAGGTTTACCGTTTCTAAGGATCCTAACTTTGGCTTTTTTTAAATTTTTTAGCATGTTTGTAAGGTTAGTTCTTTGATGTGTTTGCAGTTTACTGTAGTTTTATGTCTTTGGTTTAATAGTATGTTGCTCTTCATGTATGTAATGATTTTCATTTTTTCTTGAAGACAAAGGAAACATAGTTCATTTATTGGTTTAGATGTTCTGGCTTGTTTGAGGATTTTCCATTTAACTTTTGGTGTTTTATTTTCGTTTTTTAACTTCCAAAAATATTAAGAAGGTGATGTCATATTTTGTCTATCCTTGTTATTGAAGGATGAGAGGGGATTGTAAAAGCACTTTTTAAACATGTTCATTGTGTTTCCGATATAAATTTTAGCATCCTTAGGATTCTCCATTGATGCAATTGATCACATATATACCAAGACGGACTGATATGGGAGTTGGAGTTATTTTTGTTGTATGCTTTTAATATTTTATTGTTATGTAATTTAATTATTTTTCTAAATTGCTGGAGCAGCTATAACTGAGTTTTATTGTATTCCTATTGAAAGTTTTGCTTCTAGGGTTATGTTTTGAAAAAAAAAAATTAGCTTAAGAAATTTATGCCCCAGTTTAAAATTAACTAACTGATTAAATAGAGGATTATACCATATGAGTTTCCTGTTTCTATTTTTTTTTTTTGGTGGGGGGGGCTCCTGAATTTTCCACAAAGTTAATTTTGGAGGATTGATAGCCGCTGTCTTTAAGCATTTTATCTTAAATTGCTTTGTGCTTATAGAATATTTCTTTATTTGAGGAGTGTGTGTTGATGCGACGTTCAACTGATGGTGGAATATGTTTGATAACGGATGGTGGGTGATTAGAGTTGGGGTTTATATAGATTGGGTTAGCATTATTTTTCATGTAAGGTTGAAAAGCGTTAGAGACTAAGTCTAATGTTATGTCTAGGAAGTCAACTTGTTTTATATTAGTGTTAATTATTAGCTAAGACCAAAAGATTTTAAAACTCTATGAATTAATTTTCTGCGTCTATCAAATTTACCTCAAGTAGATTTATTTACTAGCATGAGTCCGTCATCTCTATAGAGTCCTATATTGTTAATGTCAAATTATTTATACGCCGTGAGGTTGTATAATGGGAATAATCCGACTAGATCCGAAGATTCCGCAGAATCCAGAGCTCCCATAGATAAATATATAGATAAATCAAAACTATCCGTTGACTGTTTTGTCCACTGTTCGTTTTTGTGGATGAGAACAGATTTTCTGCAGTTCAAAATTATTTTGATTTCATTTTTTTGAGATGTCCGAATAGAATTCCGTGAATATATATATATATATATATATATATGATTAAAATAAAATTCTGCGATTAGAACAAATAGGATACTTTTATCAATCTGACATAATCCCTTAAAACGATTCCTACTTATTCTTTATTATATAATTTTATAGGTTTCTAATCAGTTTTGATGTATAAATACTTATCTATCTATCTATCTATCTATCTATCTATCTATCTATCTACACGAACATTTAAAAAATATATAGGTGTTTGAGCGTGTGTGTGTGTGTGTGTGTGTGTGTGTGTGTGTGTGTGTGTGTGTGTGTGTGTGTGTGTGTGTGAAAATAAATTTTCTAGAATACTACCGACAATTTAATTATTTAATTTTTATTGCTTTTTATCTTGAAGTACTTGAGATAGATGTTGTACCTTCTGTATTTTATGTTGGCTTAATTGGAAACGAGATGTTTCGGGTTAAACTTTGAAATATATTTTAGAATACTTAAAATCAAATACTTGAAGACTTGATGCCTTAAAAACTGAGCGAAGCGAATTGCTTTCGTTCATATATATAAATTCAGATAAAACTTAGTGGGAAATAGCCATTTTAAACATGTCACTTTAAGTCATGCATTCTTCGACCGCTTCTAAACAGAGAATAAAGAAAAATCTAAGCCCAGAGGTTAGTTTAGGTAAAGGAATGGGTTGGGATGTATTGGTTTTTCTTTGGGTTGGCCAGGGAGACTGAGCCAGTAGTAATTCTTTCTATTAGTGGGAGGTATGTGGCCTGACCCTTGGTTTAGCAGGTGTGGTGTGGAGGTAACTGCTTGGTCAACTTTAAAAGAATTTTGGCAATGTTTTTTATCGGGACTAACTGGTGGAATAGGATAATTATTGTAATTCATATTTCTAATTATTGTAAATTATACTTATTTCTATGGCGACACATACTTATTATCTCCCTTCGTTTGTTAAGAAGAATATTTTGGTCTTGAAATTTTAAAATTTTAATTTTTTTCCATGAAGCATAGATTACACCTACCTCTTAAGCTAATAGGGGTCCTAGCTCTGCTTATGAGTTCCCATTTTATTTGGGTATCTAAGTTACTTTCTTTTAATTCGCAGTATTTCCTAGAAAGCGCAGTTTGGTATTTTAAACTAGGGTTGGTGAAGAAATGCCTGTGGGTATAAAGCCGTTGTTTCGAATTCACGCGAAAATTCCGATATAAACATTCGTCTGATTTTCCTTAGGGTAGATGGTGGCTTGATAAATCACATTTTCAGACCTACACTTACCCTCAAGAGGACAGTTACTTCTAGATTTACAGTTACAAGGAGGTGGGTGTCATTCTATTTTCCGTATTGGATTCCCTACACTTTCTTCAAGATTTGGTTATTATGGGAGCTAATAATGCTACTTGTACACGGGTAACTAATTTTGATGGTTTTCCTATTGAATATCTTACTTAGGGGGTTATCTCCATGAAAGTGTTTATTATATATATATATATATATATATATATATATATATATATATATAACAAAAAACTTCAAATACACAAAAACATTGTTTAAAAAATACGATGGTCAGATGATTTGTATTAAACTTTTGAATTTTTGATTAGTAAATGTAGTCTTCACGTTATAATCTACCAGCCTAACGTCTCCCAGTCTTGGAAATATTTTCAAAATATTTTTGAAACTTTATAAATTAGTATAATTAAAAAAACAAAGATGAAAACAATTCTTTTGAAATTTCATCATATCTTTTCTTTGGACTATAATGTCTGATATTTATATTATTTACCAAAGCAATTAAGCTTATCTAATATCATAGTTTTATTGCATTTTTTATTTTAGTAATTGGAGCAGATTTTCGGTAAAATTGACTAAATGGCGTTAAAAAATAACCCGCGATTTACATTCCTTTATGAGTCCTGCGTTTACCTAATAAAACCATTTTACCTACAGAATTTAATTTCTCGAAATGTCATTAATTTACGTGGAAGTGGGTAACAGATTTAAAACATAGATTTTTACCAATACATTTAAAAAATAATGATTTTAAAAATAATTTCATTCATTTGTGAATAAGTCCTGAGAGTGTTTTTTTAAATCCGACAGTTATTTAATTTTGGCAAGAATTTCCAAATTAATGTGTTTGTCACCGGAAAAAAGTGAGTTACGTAATATTACGTTTGCCATTGTAAACTCTCGTAATGATTTGGCTCCTTGCTAACGAAAATAAAAACCTTTCATTTTAATAACATACACATTTCAATGAAAAAGTTAGTTTTTATGAAATTTGGGACGTTTTTTCTTTATACTGTGGTGTTTTATCAGCGATTTAGTAAAGGTACCTATATATATATATATATATATATATATATATATATATATATATATATATTGATTGTTTAATACTTTAATAATTCGTCTGAATTTAAACTATGCGCATTCAGTACATAATTATAACTGACACTTGTGTTTATATCTCCGTCTAATGCACATATATCATTTCATCATTAATATATATATATATATATATATATATATATATATATATATATATATATACATCATACACTAAAAGTCTGCCTCCTTCTACCGAGCGCCCATAGCTCAGAGGTAGATTCGCCGACTGACGGGTTTCAATCCTAGGTTAAAAGCAATCGGATGTCTAACAGTACTGATGAGTTGTGATACAGCGAAACAGATCTGTCTGCGGATGACTATATATATATATATATATATATATATATATATATATATATATATATATTTCATTTATAAACGAGTTATTTCGCTACCTGGGTTTCCACCATGAGTGGTTTCTTCAGGCGATTTTTAATAACTGATTTTACCTTTTACCGTTTTTCTTTTTAAGAACGTTCTTGTAACGGTGTTTTATTTGAACGTTCACGTGGCAGAGAATTTATGAACGCGCATTGCTTAAATTCAAACGAATTATGACGTTTTCATCCATGGTTGTATGAACCTAAGAGGTATTTCTTAGTTTGGATGAATTTAGTCATAATTTCTGTTCTTTCATTTAACAGTTCGTCTTTATTTGGAAATATCATAATTTCTAATTTTTATTCTTGGCACAGTCTACATATTTGTCCACCATTGTAAGGCTTGGCTGTTTTTACAATGCTCCGCGTTTTGTGTGGATCTTTTTCATATTTTGATTGCATTTTCCAGACGTTGTTAGCCAATTCTGTATTGTTTTTTTTTTAATTTTTCTGTTTTAAATGTGGTTGAAGGTTATTCAATCAGTTATTAAAAATCACCTGAAGACACCACTCATGGTAGAATCCTGGGTAGCGAAATAACTCGTGTAAAAATGGAAATATATATATATATATTTAGTATATCGAGGCAGCAAGTAATTTTCTAGACATATGCTATTAAATATAAGAGACAATGAATGTCTATTATGTTTAATCATGAGCCGTTCTAAACGTCGTATTTTTGCTTTAATTTCAGTTGAAAATAAAGACAAAAATTCTCCAACATTTGGATAATTATTTATTGGTTTTCTTCTAAGCTTTCGGCTCACATGAGCCATCTTCAGAGAGGTAGTTTACACTGAAATATTATAAAATCCACCATCACCGACGATTTTATTTTGTGTTGACATAAAACTCCGCTTGGCAACGGCAATAGTTACCAAAAATAATAAACGCAGTTCTTAAGTTTGCGATGCGGTTTTATGACGTCACACCGCGGGATAGCGCGAAATGACAACAAAACCATCTAGTCAAATGCAATGTAATATGTTATTTCCTGTTTTAAAGTTGATTTTATTGAGTGTTGGTTGTTTTGATTTGATGTGCATGGCCTCCAATATCTGCAGGTTCCTCTTACTGTGTGTATGAGTAAGGATCACCGTATTGTTGACCAAAATCTGTCTGATATTACCTACATGTTTATGTTTTTCAGAGAAATGTTGTTTAATAGTACTCTGATCAGAAAGATGACATGTAAGTCTACGGGAGAGCGTGGTTGTGGTAAAACCAATATATGTACTAGGTTTTTGATTAGTATCAGAGATGCAATCTCTGAATGGGCATGTAAATTGGTACACTACATTGGTTTTTTGTAAAGAATTTAGTTTAGTGCTTGTTGGGTTATTATAGACTATGAGGTCAATTGTTTTAAACTTTTTATAATATATAATGAGTTTAATTTGATTATTACTTTCGACTGGTTTAACATTTCTACGTATTATGTTTTTGAGAGTTTTTTCATCTTGTTTATAATTATTATGTATTTGGTTGCAATAGTATAAGTTATGTTTATTTTGATGTAAACCATTATTATTAATATTATCATTATTGTTAGAGCTATTGTTAATTTTGTTGAGATACATTTTAATTTGTTGATCAATAACGGAGTTAGGAAATCCATTATTGACTAGCGTTTGCTTAATGTTGTGTAATTCTTTATAAAATATAGATTTGGAAGAAGATATCAATTGTGTGCGTTGAAGTAAGTTTTTTATAACAGCTAACTTATATCGTTGGGGGCATTCACTATTATAATTAAGAAGACACGAATTTATGCTAGTTGGTTTCCTATATAGAGAAGTAGTAAATTTATGTGTGCTAGAATCAATGAATACATTGAGGAATGGGAGTTTGTTATTAATATTAAGTTCTAATGTAAATTTGAGGACGGAGTGACTTTCAAATTTGTTTTTAAGATATTTAATTTGATCGATATTCTTAGCTAAAACAAAGATGTCATCTATATATCTTACATATATAGAGGGTTTATTGTTGTCATTAATTATTTTATTTTCTAGACTTGCCATATAATAATTAGAAAAGAGGGGACCTAAAGGAGATCCCATCGCAATACCATCTATTTGTGTATAAATGTTGCCTAAGGGATCGTGAAAGGGTACTTGTGTGGTGCAAGCTAATAATAGTTTTTTTTAATATAGTGGGTTTAATATTGATTGATGGGAGAGTAGCATGGTTGTATACATCACGGATAATGATGTCAATTGTTTTATGGACGGGAACATTTGTGAATAAGTTTTGGACATCTAAAGATGCAATCATTTGATTATTAGGTTTTACGGAATGGAGAATCTGTAAAAATTCGTCGGTGGAGTTAATGCTATATTTACCAGGAAGATAGGGAGTAATTAGTTTGTTAAGTGTTTTGGAAAGGTTATATATTGGTGTGGGTATTTGAGAAATGATAGGTCGGAGGGGATGATCTTGTTTATGGATTTTTACATTTCCATAAAGGTAGCCAGGCTGATAATCACCTATAATCTTTTGAAGTTTATAGGATCCTATTTCAGCATTGTTTGCAGTAATAATTTATTAATATGTTTTTTAAGTTGGGTTGTGGTATTACTAGTTAATTTTTTAAATTTATTGTGATCGTCGAGAATGGCCTGTAATTTGGAGTGATATTCCTGTCTGTTTAAAATAACAAATGTATTGGTTTTATCGGCACGCCGGATAACAATATTTTTGTTATTTTTGAGATGTGTGGCTGCTTTTATGAGAGGCATATTTATAATATCATTAGGATTTCTATGGTAACGGTGTTTGATTGATTCAGCTTTGAGTAATTCTTTTAAGCCTACCTGTGTAGTAATATGGTTGTCCTGTTCGAGTTGAAGTATTTGTGGGTATAAAGCTTCAATTTCCATTTGTTTAAACATTGAATTAGGTTTCTGTGCGACATGAAAATTTGGTCCGAGATTAAGGAATTCTATTTCATCTGGAGTAAGTTGGTAATCCGATAGGTTAATGAAGTTGTCTTACTCCAACATTTCTCTGAAAAACAAACATGTAGGTAATATCAGACAGATTTTGGTCAACAATACGGTGATCCTTACTCATACACACAGTAAGAGGAACCTGCAGATATTGGAGGCCATGCACATCAAATCAAAGCAACCAACACTCAATAAAATCAACTTTAAAACAGGAAATAACATATTACATTGCATTTGACTAGATGGTTTTGTTGTCATTTCGCGCTATCCCGCGGTGTGACGTCATAAAACCGCATCGCAAACTTAAGAACTGCGTTTATTATTTTTGGTAACTATTGCCGTTGCCAAGCGGAGTTTTATGTCAACACAAAATAAAATCGTCGGTGATGGTGGATTTTATAATATTTCAGTTTAAACTACCTCTCTGAAGATGGCTCATGTGAGCCGAAAGCTTAGAAGAAAACCAATATATATATAGGTAGGTTCGTTGGCTCTAGGTTAAATTGATTCTTATATATATAGTCATCCGCAGACAGATCTGTTTCTCATCAGTACGGCTTAGACTCCGGTCGCTTACTAACACAGGATTGAAAGCCGACCAAATTGGCGTCAGTCGGCGATTCTACCCCTAGGCCACGAGCGTCCAGTAGAAGAAGGCAAGCTTTTTAGCGCGTATAAACACACCCTATAGCTAGAGTGATCCAATTCATTATTGAATGAGCGGTGCGTAAATGCCGGAGTAGCCACTGTTTACAAAGTCTACCACTCTTCCAGTGTGCTCAATCAGGGTGTGAGAGCGTATATATATATATATATATATATATATATATATATATATATATATATATATATATATCATAGGGGAAAATAATTGTCACAGATCATTTAAAATA
Organism: Ascarosepion bandense; assembly: GCA_037127315.1. Taxonomy (NCBI): domain Eukaryota; kingdom Metazoa; phylum Mollusca; class Cephalopoda; order Sepiida; family Sepiidae; genus Ascarosepion; species Ascarosepion bandense. The sequence continues at coordinate 2,893,877 of JBBBDQ010000872.1, read as the reverse complement.
CATGCTCTTTGGTCAGTTGTTCAGTTTTAGGGATACGATAGAGCCTAGAACCTTTCACAAGAACCTATGGTTGAGCTTGTGTGGGCACGATCACGCTCCTTTGTATGTGTATTCCCACATTTTACTAGTTTCGTTAATCCGTGTGCATGATCGTACGCATATGAGCAAACACATATGCATGTGTCATAAATTTATAAGTAATGACTGCTACCTTAGTTCTTTGTTCATCCACGGTTGAAAACGGACCAAGAAGTGGGAAGGCCAAAGTGTGGAGATAAAGAATACCAAACGGTCACATGACACGCAGAGACAATTGAGAGGAGATCATGTGAATAATGCGAGTGAGTGCTTGATGGAAGGATTGTCGAGCTGACAGTAATAAATGTACAATTCCGAGTAATAAATAGATTTCTATACGATAGAACGACGCACGAAGATTTATTCCAGTCGAGCCTCTTGGTTTAAAAGGATTCAGTAGGGTCAGTGCAGTATTCACGTCTTCATTCAACTTCTGTCTTCAATTCTTTCCGTTTCATTTTTTTTTTTTTTCATTTAGTTTGTCCAGGACCTTTATTTTCTGTTATTTTTATTTATTTGGAGATACACTAATTAGAGACATGCGTACAGCTTTGATTTATATATATATATATATATACTATAGTCATCCGCAGACAGATCTGTTTCGCTGTATTACAGCTCATCAGTACTGCTTAGACTCCGGTCGCTTCTTAACCCAGGATTGAAAGCCGACCGAATTGTCGTCAGTCGGCGATTCTACTCCTAGCCACGAGCGTCCAGTAGAAGAAGACAGGCTATTTAGCGCGTATAAACACGCCCAATAGCTCGAGTGCTCTTATTCATCATCGAATGAGCGGTGCGTAAATGCCGGAGTATCTACTGTTTGCAAAGTCTACCACTCACACACACACACACACACACACATATATATATATATATATATTTGTGTGTGTGTGTGTTTGTGTGTGTGTGAGTGTAAGAAACGCGTAGGCGATTTAAAATACATTTTTCCTCTTGTCTTTATTCTATTTAACGATATATATATATATATATATATATATATATATATATATATATATATATATTCGAGTGAATAAGGAACGAAGAAAAAAGAAATTTTTACAACATTCAAAACATTAATTTAAAACAGTACTCGATATATAATATACAGAACTGTGAATATTTATTATAAATTATATTTTAGAACATGGACGAAATTTTTATATATCCTCTACAATCGTACATTTGTTTCGACATTGGAACTGCAATGTCGCATCAGGTGGTGTCTGATGAAACATTGTTGTTCCAATGTCGAAACAAATGTACGATTTGTAGAGGATATATAAAAAATTTGTGCATGTTCTAAAACATACTTTATAATATATATATATATATATAATGTATCGAGGCAGCCGATAATTTTCTAAACATATATTGTTAAATATAATGAATGTCTACTATGTTTAATCATGAGCGTTCTAGACATCGTATTTTGGCTTTAATTTCAGGTGAAAATAAAGACAAAAATTGTCCAACATTTGGATATTTTTTATTATCCTGGTTCTAAGCTTTCAGCTCACATGGGCCATTTTTAGAGAGGTTACATCAACGTTAACAAAAAACATCCATCATGAAATATGATATTGTATCTTTGGTACTAATAATAAACGCACTACATATATTGGTTTTACTACAACCACGCTCTTTTGTAGTCTTACCTGCCACCCATCTTATCATATTTCAATTAAACAACATTTCTTCGAAAAACATAGCCATGTATGTAATATTAGACAGATTTTAGTCGATAACACAATAATACTCTCACATACACGAATTAAAAAGAACCTTCAGATATTGGAGGCTATCTACATTAAATCAAAGCAACTCACACTCAATAAAATCACCTTTCAATCTAGTCGCAACACATTACATTCCATTTAGACATAATGGGTCTGTTAACATTTTGGTCTCTCACGCGGTGTCACGTCGTAGAACCGCTTTACAAATTTACGATTTGCGTCTGCTGTTCAATGACTGTTATCGTCGCATAGCAATGTTTTATATCAACACAAGATAAAATCATCTTTGATAATGGATGTCTTTATGTTAACATCCCTGTAACCTCTTGGAGGAAGGCTCATGTGAGCCGAAAACTTAGAACTAGCATAATAAAAAATATCCAAATGTTGGAGAATTTTTGTCTTTATTTTCACCTGAAATTAAAGCCAAAATACGATGTTTAGATCGACGCATGGTTAAACATGATAGACATTCATTTTCTGTTATATTTAACAATATATGCCTATATATATATATATATATATATATATATATATATATATATATATAAAGACAAGAGAAAAAACTATTTTTGATGTTTCGTACTCTAAGGGAATTTATTAAGAGAAATGTAGGTTTTAATTTGTTCTACGTGTTTTTATACAAAAGTAAGAATGTGTTGGTTTATCAAGGCTTTTAAAGTTAAGAACGTTCATCAATAATCACCAGGTGACTGAATGGTCAGTCAAAGTATATGGAGGCTACAAAACTCCTTAGTTCCACCAGTGATAAACTTCACGGCTAAGACTCAAAATATCACTCACATTGTCGGCTTACGGTTACATCTAGTTGAAGCATCGATTTCCGTACGATCATTGTCGTTAATCAACGTCAGATTGTAAAAAGATGTTTGACAGTTTTGGAATAGCAGGTGCTGTAATCTTATAAGTGCGGGTGGTGTAATATATAATGTCTCGGAATTGTTAATCGGAGAACCGAGTTCCAATTTCCGTTTAGTTCATTATGTTTCTTTACGCGCAGTTCTTTTTGGGAAAAGTGTGAATCTATTTCTAATCCTCCCACAGCAATGGATTAATTAGTAAGACATGTATCACTAAACCATTATTATGTATAAATAGAATAAAATTTCGTACAAAATATTTAGATTTTGGTAGTAAATAAGCGAAAGAGAATGTTGTGGATTCCGGGTGAGGAACAGCACAAAATAATGAACAAAAAAACAGATATGGAGATAGAAAAGTAGGTTATATTGAACGTAATATACAAACTTGAATGCAAGTCAGTAAATCCAGGAATACTATTAGTAAGAAATAAATATATACAAGTCTTGAAGTGAAGTCGTTGGAAATAGTATATCCGTGTATATTTTTCTAGCTGAGTTGAGCTCAAAGCTTGTCTGACTTCTGATGCGGTAGTCTCTGGGTAACTTCGATATCTCTCGGTAACTTACGTATCAGTTCCGGTACTCTCCAATAACTGTAACGGATATCTACGAATGCTTTCTCTTCGTTCTCTCTATGGCAAGAATACATGTACACTCAGTTGAGTCTATTACCATATACAAAGAGGAGATTCCACAACAGTAGGATGGTATGTCGCTAAACAAAAACAACTATCCAAATAGCCAGTCTCCCACATTGTAGAGAATCACCTTCATTCCTTTAATATTCTTTGGTGAGATGTAAGTTACACTCGAGCAGCTTCTTCTCAGGAGCCACTGCCTTGTGGAACCGATTCTCAAGAAGACGTTTCTCTGATCACTACAATCTTAACCTGTTCAAGGCTGCGGTTAACAATTATATTCCACACACATCAAGTTGGCACCAGGACTTATACAGAGTGAATATATATATATATATATATATATATATATATATGTGTGTGTGTGTGTGTGTGTGTGTGTGTGTGTGTGTGTGTGTGTGTGTGTGTGTGTGTGTGTGTGAATATCTGGGATGAGGAGTAATTATATTTTCACTGTTGATATTCTGACTATTGTCTTCATGTTTGTTGTTGTTATCACAACATTTTAGTCGTTGGACCCTTCGGCTTTCGTTGGCTG